>MU260098.1:512500-525000 GCA_020310875.1 Ceratopteris richardii
GATTGAGTTCACAACCCTTAGGAAGCAGCCCAAGCAACCAGTCTCAGAGTATGTGACAAAGATTAAAGATGTGGCAGACCAACTAGCAAGCATTGGAGAGGAGATTGAAGAGGAGCAAATAGTCAGGCAAGTAACAAATGGACTCAAGGCAGATGATAAGTGGGAAAGTTTCACCACTGCAATGGACCTCTATATGGACATGCATACTCCAGATCTCACAACACTCATGGGCCAACTATTCACACATGAAGCAAAGTTTACAAAGACAGGAGATCAATCAAAAGGTAATAACCCCTCTGCTCTCTATACTGATAAGAAAGTTAAAGATAAAGGTAAAGGGAAGAAACAGGATGAAGAAGGCTCTACCTCCCAAGCTAATTATGCAGGGAGAGGTAGATCATCTAGAAGAGGCAGAGGAGGTAAGTCAGGTAGGGGGAGAACCTACAACTCATCACCATGCAACATTTGTGGATTGTCAAACCATACCACAGATGAATGCTACAAGAACTACAAGAATCAGAGAGGAAGAGGCTACTCAAGAGGTGGATACTCTCAAGGGAGAGGCAGATTCAATCAACACCAAAGCTACAATGGATACAACAATCAATACAACAACAATTACAACAAGAATCACAATGGCAATTACCAAGGTGGATTCAGAAATAGAAGAGACTACAACAACTACACAGAGGAGCAAGATGACTCCCTATTGATCATGAATATGACCTCCAAGGCAGGTACAAATGATGATCATTTATTTTATATTGACTCAGGATGTTCTAACCATGTAGCTGGCAATGTGGCACTACTTTCTGATTTGGAAGAGCCCAAGGGCAAACATCAGGTACAAACAGGTGATGACACTAAACATTCTGTTGTTAAGATTGGAAATGTGAAGACATGTGATGGTAACCAGAACCTATTGAGCAGGGTACTCTATGTAGCAACCATCACCAAGAATCTAATGAGTGTTGCTCAAATTGTGGAGAAAGGTTTGCAGGTCAGATTCACACAACATGGAGCATATGTGGAGGACCCAAGACATGGATTCAGAAGGATAGCCAAAGGGGAGAAATCAGGTAGATTATTTACATTTGAGCTAGAAGACACCAGGAACATTGCTTTGTATAATTATAAGGATCAGACACTTTTAGAGTTAGAAATATGGCACAAGAGATTAGGGCACATAGGAGAAAGAACCCTAAAGCAAATGTGCAGGGATCAATGTGTACTTGGGATACCTAATGTGTCCAAGCAACACATGATTTACAAGTGTGGATCATGTCAATTTGGTAAGTCTCACAGGTTACCCTATTCAAGGAAAGGTTTCATGCATGAAGACTACCTAGACTTGGTACACACAGATGTTTGGGGACCTAGCAAGGACCCTTCCATTTCTGGTTCAAGGTATTATGTGTCCTTCATTGATGATTATAGCAGGTGGACCATTTTATACTTTATGAAGCATAAAGATGAAGTGTTTAATTGTTTCAAGAGGTATCTTGCACTTGTTGAAAATCAAACAGGAAGAAGCTTGAAGAGGCTAAGGTCAGATGGTGGAGGAGAGTACTTCTCCAATGAGTTTGAAGATTTCTTGCAGGAAAAAGGCATCAAAAGGGAGATTATTACAAGATACTCACCTGAACAAAATGGGGTAGCTGAAAGAAGGAATAGACTCATAGTAGAAACAGCTAGGTCTATGCTTAATGAAAAAAAGTTGCCAAATTATCTTTGGGCAGAGAGTGTATCCACTACCACCTATCTCATCAATAGGTTGCCATCCAAATCACTTGATGGCATGACACCATATGAAGCTTGGCATGGTAAGAGACCCTCTCTGGATCATTGCAAAATCTTTGGTTGTGTGGCATATGTGCATATTCCCTCACAGGTAAGGGGAAAGCTAGACCCCAAGGCTGAAAAATGTATCTTCATTGGTTATGATTTGAACCAAAAGGGATACAGATTCTACAACCCAACAAACAAAGGTTTCAAGGTAAGCAGAGATGTCATCTTTGATGAGAATGACTCATGTATGAGAATGAATGCAAGAAAGTGAGTCTACCCTATGACATGGAAGAAGATTTTCCAAAGCTCTCCAAGGAGGAACCAATTCAGCAAGAAGATTCAAGCTCAGATGATGATGATACAATAAACCTTGAAGAGTTCAAGGCTTGGAAGTCCAAAGGGAAGATGAAGATGAAGCAACTAGAGGATAAACCAGAATCCTCAACTCAAGCAATGAGGAGATCTCAGAGAGAAAAGAAGAAGCCTATCAGATTTGGGTATGACACATCACTTGTAACTAAACATTCTGTATATCTTGCAAAGGAATTGTTGAATGAAGAACCAGGTACCTATGAAGAAGCAATTACCAAACCAGAATGGAGAGAAGCCATGGATGAAGAGATGGAAGCTCTCAAGGAGAGTGATACTTGGGACTTGGTACCCAAGAAGGACTCTATGAAGGTAATAGGATCCAGATGGATCTACAAACTAAAAAAGAATTCAGATGGAACAATAAACAGGTACAAAGCTAGGTTGGTAGCCAAGGGTTTTCCACAAACCCAAGGCATTGATTATGAGGAGACATTTTCCCCTGTGGCTAAGATGCCAACTATCAGAATATTGGTGAGTGTAGCTGCATCCAAGAATTGGAATATGTACCAATTAGATGTCAAGAATGCTTTCTTGAATGGATGGATATCTGAAGAAGTCTACATGTCACAACCACCTGGCTATGAAGATCCAAAGAAGGTACATTATGTTTGTAAATTGAAGAAGGCTCTGTATGGTTTAAAGTAGGCACCTAGAGCATGGAATTAAAGGTTGACAACCTACCTCCAAGACCAAGGATTTGTGATGAGTAAAGCAGACACTTCTCTATTCATAAAGAGAAGTAGTACAGAGGTAATCTACTTGTGTGTTTATGTTGATGACATCATCATTACAGGCAATGATGTCAATGGAATTAGGCACATCAAAGGACAGATGATGAAAGAATTCAAGATTAGTGATCTTGGATTATTGAAGTACTTCTTAGGTCTTGAGCTAGTCTACACCAACTCAGGTATATATATCACTCAAAAGAAGTATGTGCAGGATATGGTCAAGAAGTTTGGCTTGCAGGATGCTAAAGTATCTACTACTCCAATGGAGGTCAACCTAAAGCTAAGTGCTCATGAAGGAGAAGAAGTCCAAGACATCACAGGACACCAAAGTATGGTAGGTAGTTTGAACTATGCTACCTTGACAAGAATTGACATAGCATATGGAGTTAGTGTGCTTAGTCAATTCAAGCACAAACCAAGGGTACCTCACCTAGAGGCAGCAAAGAAGATCTTGAAGTATCTGAAGGGAACTCAAAGTCATGGTTTGTACTTTCCATATACATCAGATATTGACATTAAAGTTTACTTAGATGCAGATTGGGCAGGATGCAAGGATGATAGGAGAAGCACCTCAGGATACATTTGTTTTGCAGGAGATAAGCCTATTTCTTGGTCAGCCAAGAAGCAACCTACAGTGGCATTGTCATCCACTGAAGCAGAGTATAGAGGGCTTGCCAATGCCACTCAAGAAGCTATCTGGTTGAAGCTTCTATATACAGAGTTAGGCCTATATACAAGGCCACCAATTATTTTTGGAGACAACACTAGCTCTCTTCACCTTGCAGCTAATCCAATTTATCATGCCAGAACCAAACACATAGAGGTTCATTACCACTATGTGAGAGAGAAGTTACTTAGCAAAGAGATTCAATTGACATATGTGTCTACTAATATGCAATGTGCAGATTTACTTACAAAGGCATTGGATGGAAACAAGTTAAGCAGATTCAAATCCATGATTGGATTGCAGGATGTAATTGAAGATTGAAAGAGAAGACTTAAGCCAAAGTGTTTGGCTTGAGGGGGAGCTGTTGGTGCATATCAAGCCTTCACACATTGGCTTGAACACTTGGAAGATTTGGCTTGGAACCCTTGAAGGATATCTCTATGAGAAGCAAGAACCATAGGAACCTAGTCCTATGTGTTATTACCTTTTACTCATTGTAAAAGTCTATATGACTTGACATTTACTTGTAACCACTTTAATCATCTACCTACTTGATTGTATTCGTGGAAAAGTAGCTGGCTTAGTGGAGAGAATATCTCCTTACTTTTAGAATAGAGAATATAGGAGATTTGAATTTGAATTCAAATTCAAATCTCAACTCTTTCTCTATAAAAGATACAATCAAAAAGTCGCGGTTAGCCCTGTCACTTTAGCTCACTCCCCGAGGTATTTTTCTCATTGTAACTGTGTGTGTGCTAGTGCTACTCCATAGCCTACATCACCACTCCTCAATTAGCCATGCTTGGCATGCTAATGAGCTTGTACAATCATATCAATCAATAGATATATACACATTCAACATATCTGATTCTGTGTGTCAATGTAGAATAGGTGGTCCTCATTTGTACCTGACTTTGAAGTCATGTTCATGATCAGAAGAGAGTCATCCTGCTCTTCTGTGTAGTTGTTGTAGTCTTTTCTGGTTTTGAATCCTCCTTGGTAGTTGCCATTGTAATTGTTGTTGTAATTGTTTTTGTAATTGTTGTTGTACCCTTGGTGATAATTGAAACTTCCTCTTGACTGTGAGTATCCACCTCTTTGGTAGCCTCTTCCTCTCTGATTTTTGTAATTCCTAAAACACTCATTTGTAGTATGATTTGATAAACCACAAATGTTGCATGGTGATGAGTTATAGGGTCTCCCCCTACCTTGCTTACCTCCTCTGCCCCTTCCTCTTGAAGATCTCCCTCTCCCTGCATAGTTGGCTTGGTAGGTAGAGCCTTCATCTTCCACCTTCTTGCTCTTGCCTTTATCCTTAGACTTCTTATCAGTGTATAGGGCAGAAGAGTTATTACCTTTGGATGTATCTCCATTCTTGGTGAGCTTTGCTTCATGTGTAAATAGTTGTCCCATGAGAGTTGTAAGATCTGGAGTGTGCATGTCCATGTAGAGATCCATTGTAGTGGTGAAGCTTTCCCATTTGTCATCAGCCTTGATTCCATTGATCACTTGCCTTACAATTTGTTCTTCTTCAATCTCTTCTCCTTTGCTTGCTAACTGATCTGCAACATCTTTGATCTTGGTCACAAATTCTGAAACAGCTTGCTTAGGTTGCTTCCTTATTGTTGTGAATTAAATCCACAACTGATTTTTCGTAGCCCTTGTGTTGGAGGAAAAATATGATGACAAGGTTTCCCAAGTCTCTTGGGATGTCTTACAATTTCTAATATGTGGCAAAAGAAAATCAGATATAGAGTTGAGTAAATAAGACCTTGCCAATGCATCCTTAGCACACTATGTGTTGAGCTTTTCTTGTTCTTCCTTGGTTGGCAATCCTCTTGCTTTGAATAAGGGCAATTCCTCATCTCCTGAGATGTATCCATAGAGACTCCTTCCTTGTAAGTAGGTCTTCATCCTTAGAGACCAAGCTTGGTAGTTGTTCCTGTCCAATGTATGAATAAATGAAGGAAGACCATCTCCCATTTTACCTTAAGTTGCTCTGATACCACTGTTGGGAAAGATGGATGGATGCTCCAAGAGACTGAGTAGGTATTGCTACACCTCCTTTGTACCAGCCCTCTTTTGCTTCAGACTTGATAAGTAGATCTTCTTAGCTTTCCACTAACACCAAAAAATGGCCTATGTACTTTGGAAGTGATGTGTGTAATGATTGAACCAAAACAGATAACTTTGAAGTTCACTAACTCAAGAAAACCTTCTATTTATGTCTTTGATACCTGCTGAATGTTTTGCTCAGTGTGACCAGCACAGTAGAAATTGATAAAATTCCTTCTAGGGGTATTTAACTAGCTTAGTAAGCTACCATTTTCAAGTGGAATGATGTAAAAAGATAAACTATGCTAAGAGAAATCAATTTAGCAAGTTTAATTATACCCCCGACTTTTTAGGACTGTAGCAGAAAATGACCAGAGTTCACCTCGACGCAGATTTCTCCGAAATGGCTGAATAGAATCACTTCAAACTTTGACATCATGTAGATGACTTTGAGCTCAATCCAATAAGCTTTGAATCACTGATTTTGAAGAAGAATTGACCGAGATATGCCCTTGACAATTTGACAGACTTTTGAGTAGACTAACAGAGAACTCAGAGATAAATGATGTAAATGTAACTATTAATAAACACTTGTATACAATCCCATTGGCATGAACAACATTGCCTAATGGTGTAGAGAGGTGTGGGCTAGAATGTAGACCTCACACACACTCAGAAATCAGTAGAATGAGGCTCGGGAGTGATCTCTCTTACCCGCGACTTTTCATGTCCACTTTTATAAGAGATGACTAAAAATTTGAGTTCAAATTCAAATTTTGGCTCCTTATGATCAAGCTCCTACATATAAGGGGTTGCTTTGATATGCCAAAGTAACTCTGAAATGGGCTGGTCTGGATGGACATAGGCCGAGCTTCTCAATGGTATGCTCAGGCATCAAATTAATGCCAGACCCACCATCCACAATGACTCCTTCTAGCTTTAATCCTTTAATTATTACTGTCATTCTAGGACTCTTATAGTCAGTTCTATCTATCTATCTATCTATCTATCTATCTATCTATCTATCTATCTATCTATCTATCTATCTATCTATCTATCTATCTATCTATCTATCTATCTATCTATCTATCTATCTATCTATCTATCTATCTATCTATCTATCTATCTATGTATCTATCTATCTATCTATCTATCAATCTATATATCTATCTATCTGTGTGACTATCTATCTATGTGTTCATCTGTCTAGATATCTATCTATTCATTTGTCTAGATATCTATCTATTCATTTGTCTAGATATATATCTATCTATCCATCTAGACATCAATCTTTCTATTTCTCTATCTATCTATCTATCTATCGGTCTATATATCTATCTACTCGTCTACCTATCTATCTATCTATCTATTTATCTATCTATCTATCTATCTATCTATCTATCTATCTATCTATCTATCTATCTATCTATCTATCTATCTATCTATCTATCTATCTATCTATCTATCTATCTATCTATCTATCTATCTATCTATCTATCTATCTATCTATCTATCTATCTATCTATCTATCTATCTATCTATCTATCTATCTATCTATCTATCTATCTATCTATCTATCTATCTATCTATCTATCTATCTATCTATCTATCTATCTATCTATCTATCTATCTATCTATCTATCTATCTATCTATCTATCTATCTATCTATCTATCTATCTATCTATCTATCTATCTATCTATCTATCTATCTATCTATCTATCTATCTATCTATCTATCTATCTATCTATCTATCTACCTATCTATCTATCTATCTATCAATCAATTAATCAATCAATCAAACAATCAATCATTGAATCTATCTATCTATCTATCTATCTATCTATCTATCTATCTATCTATCTATCTATCTATCTATCTATCTATCTATCTATCTATCTATCTATCTATCTATCTATCTATCTATCTATCTATCTATCTATCTATCTATCTCTCTCTCTCTCTCTCTCTATCTATCTATCTATCTATCTATCTATCTATCTATCTTGTTGGTGCAAGACAAGCCTACACACATTGGCTTGGACCCTTAGACTCATTAAAGACTAGCATGGATAAAGGATTATCAAAGCTTCACTCAAAGCAAGGTTCATGTGAACATATGCTTATATGTTCTTACTTCTTTACCTCTTGTAAAAGTCTAAGTGACTTATCATTTGTTTGTAATCACTTTAAGTCATCCACCTACTACTAGAGTCGTGGAAATTTGGATGTTGAGATTGAGAGAATATCTCCCTACTTTTAGAGGAGAGATTCAAGGGAGCCTAAGTTTGAATTTCAAATTCAAATGATCTCAAAACTTCTATAAAAGATACAATCAAAAAGTCGCGGTTAGTCCTGCCATTCTAGCTCACTCCCCAAGGCAAAATTTCATTGTAACTCATTGTGTGTGAGGGCTACTCTATACCCAACATCACACTACCTCATTTAGCTGTGCTTGGCAAGCTAATGAGATTGTACAAACACATTTATCAATAGAAGTATACATTTTATCATCTCTGGTTTTTCTGAGTATCCTACTCCAAGTCTGTCAACTTCAAATAAGCATATCTCTGGATCTACTGAATCAAATCAAGTGTTCTATAGCTCATTGGAACCAGCTCAAAGTCTACTACAAGCATACAAAATTTCAAAGGATTCCATTCAGCCATTTGGGAGAAAATCAAGTCGAGGTGCACACTGGTATTTGTCTGCAGAGTTCCTGAAAAGTCGGGGGTGATTATAATTTTGCTAAACTTATTTCTCATTGCGTAGTTTATCAATTGAAGTGATTCCACTTGTGATTGGTAGCTTACTAAGGTATATTGATACTCCCAAAAGGAATTGTGCCAATTTTAAGTGTGCTGGACACACTGAGTAAAAGTCTGAGCAGGTATCATTACAAGAATAGAAGGTTTTTGGTTGATTTTTGAAGGACCAACTTATCTGTTTTGGTTTGATCATTACCCAAACCATTTCCAAAGTACATATATAGTTTCTTTGTGTCATTTGGAAGCTAAGCAAGTGTACTAAGCATTTCTGAAGAGAAAAGAGGGCAGGTGTGAAGCAGGTTTTGCAGCACCAACTGATTTCCTGAGTGCATCCATCCATCACTCTCAACAGTGGTATCAGAGCAAAAGAAGGTAATCATGGGTGATGGTTTCCCTTCATTCATTGACAAATTGGACAGAAACAACTATCAAGCTTGGTCATTGAGAATGAAGACCTATCTACAAGGGAGAAGTCTATTTGGATACATATCAGGAGATGAGGAGTTGCCCTCATTCAAGACTAGAGGACTACCTACAAAGGATGAGCATGAAAGACTTAACCAATGGTGTGCAAAGGATGCTTTGGCAAGGTCTTATCTCTTAAACTCTATATCTGACTTTCTTTTACCTCATGTAAGGAATTGTAAGACTTCCCAAGAGACTTGGGAAACCTTGTCAAATTACTTTTCTTCCAACACAAGGGCTAGAAAGAACCAATTATGGATAGAGTTCACAACACTGAGGAAGCAGCCAAAGCAATCAGTCTCAGATTATGTGACAAAGATCAAAGATGTGGCAGACCAACTAGCAAGCATTGGAGAGGAAATTGAAGAGGAGCAAATAGTCAGGCAAGTGACAAATGGACTCAAGGCAGATGATAAGTGGGAAAGTTTCACCACTGCAATGGACCTCTACATGGACATGCATACCCCTGATCTTACAACACTCATGGGCCAACTATTTACACATGAAGCAAAGTTCACCAAAGCTGGAGATCAATCAAAAGGTAATAACCCCTCTGCTCTCTTTACTGATAAGAAAATTAAAGATAAAGGCAAGAAGAAACAGGATGAAGAAGGCTCTACCTCTCAAGCCAATTATGCAGGAAGAGGTAGGTCATCTAGAGGAAGAGGCAGAGGAGGTAAGTCAGGTAGGGGGAGACCCTACAACTCATCACCCTGCAACATCTGTGGGTTGTCCAATCATACCACAGATGAATGCTACAAGAACTACAAAAATCAGAGAGGAAGAGGCTACTCAAGAGGTGGATACTCTCAAGGAAGAGGTAGATTCAACCAACATCAAAGCTACAATGGGTATAACAACCAATACAACAACAATTACAACAACAACCACAATGGAAGCTACCAAGGTGGATTCAGAAATAGAAGAGATTACAACAACTACACAGAGGAGCAGGATGACTCCTTATTGATCATGAACATGACCTCCAAGATAGGTACAAATGATGATCATTTATTTTACATTGACTCAGGATGTTCTAACCATGTAGCTGGCAATGTGGCATTACTTTCTGATTTGGAAGAGCCTAAGGGCAAACATCAGGTACAAACAGGTGATGACACTAAGCACTCTGTTGTCAAAGTTGGAAATGTGAAGACATGTGATGGCAATCAAAATCTATTAAGCAGGGTACTCTATGTACCAACAATAACTAAGAATTTGATGAGTGTTGGTCAGATGTGGAGAAAGGTTTGCAGGTCAGATTCACACAACATGGAGCATATGTGGAGGACCCAAAACAAGGATTCAGAAGGATAGCCAAAGGGGAGAAATCAGGTAGACTATTTACATTTGAGCTAGAGGATACAAAAAACATTGCTTTGTATAATTATAAGGATCAGACACTCTCAGAATTAGAGATATGGCACAAAAGATTAGGACACATAGGTGAAAGGACTCTTAAGCAAATGTGCAGGGATCAATGTGTGCTTGGGATACCTAATGTATCCAAGCAACACATGATTTACAAATGTGGATCATGTCAATTTGGTAAGTCTCACAGATTACCCTACTCAAGAAAAGGTTTCATGCATGAAGACTACCTAGACTTGGTACACACAGATGTTTGGGGACCTAGCAAGGACCCTTCCATTTCTGGTTCAAGATATTATGTGTCTTTCATTGATGACTATAGCAGATGGACCATTTTATACTTTATGAAGCATAAAGATGAAGTGTTTAATTGTTTCAAGAGGTATCTTGCTCTTGTTGAGAATCAAACAGGTAGAAGCTTGAAGAGGCTAAGATCAGATGGTGGAGGAGAGTATTTCTCCAATGAGTTTGAAGATTTCTTGCAGGAAAGAGGCATCAAGAGAGAGATCACTACCAGATATTCACCTGAACAAAATGGGGTAGCAGAAAGAAGGAATAGACTTATAGTGGAAACAGCTAGGTCTATGCTCAATGAAAAAAGGTTGCCAAATTACCTATGGGCAGAGAGTGTGTCCACTGTCACTTACCTCATCAACAGGTTGCCATCCAAATCACTTGATGGCATGACACCATATGAAGCATGGCATGGTAAGAGACCCTCTCTGGATCATTGCAAAATCTTTGGTTGTATAGCATATGTGCATATTCCCTCACAGGTAAGAGGAAAGCTAGACCCAAAGGCAGAGAAATGTATCTTCATTGGCTATGATTTAAACCAAAAGGGATACAGATTCTACAACCCCACAAACAAAGGATTCAAGGTAAGCAGAGATGTCATATTTGATGAGAATGACTCATGGTATGAGAATGAATGCAGGAAAGTGAGTTTACCCTATGACATGGAGGAAGATTTCCCAAAGCTTACCAAGGAAGAGCCAACTCAGCAAGAAGACTCAAGCTCAGATGATGATACCATAAACCTTGAAGAGTTCAAAGCTTGGAAATCCAAAGGAAAGATGAAGATGAAGCAATTGGAGGACAAGGCAGAAACTTCTACTCAAGCTATGAGAAGATCTCAGAGAGAGAAGAAGAAACCTATCAGATTTGGGTATGACACATCACTTATAACTAAACATTCTGTATATCTTGCAAAAGACTTGTTGAATGAAGAACCAGGTACCTATGAAGAAGCAATTACAAAGCCAGAATGGAGAGAAGCCATGGATGAGGAGATAGAAGCCCTCAAAGAGAGTGATACTTGGGACTTGGTACCCAAGAAGGATACTATGAAGGTAATAGGATCCAGATGGATCTACAAATTGAAGAAGAATTCAGATGGAACAATTAACAGGTACAAAGCTAGGTTGGTAGCCAAGGGTTTTGCACAAACCCAAGGCATTGATTATGAGGAGACATTTTCTCCTGTGGCCAAGATGCCAACTATCAGAGTTTTGGTGAGTGTAGCTGCATCCAAGAATTGGAACATGTACCAATTGGATGTGAAGAATGCATTCCTAAATGGATGGATATCTGAAGAAGTCTACATGTCACAACCACCTGGCTATGAAGATCCAAGAAAGGTACATTATGTCTGTAAATTGAAGAAGGCTCTGTATGGTTTGAAGCAGGCACCTAGAGCATGGAACTACAGGTTGACCACCTACCTTCAAGACCAAGGATTTGTGATGAGCAAAGCAGACACTTCTCTATTCATAAAGAGAAGTAATACAGAGGTAATTTACTTATGTGTTTATGTTGATGACATCATCATTACAGGTAATGATGTCAATGGGATTAGACACATCAAGGGTCAGATGATGAAAGAATTCAAGATTAATGATCTTGGATTACTAAAATATTTTCTAGGTCTTGAATTGATCTACACAAACTCAGGTATATACATTACTCAAAAGAAGTATGTACAGGATATGGTCAAGAAGTTTGGTTTGCAGGATGCTAAGGTATCTAATACTCCAATGGAGGTTAACCAAAAGCTAAGTGCTCATGAAGGAGAAGAAATCAAAGACATTACAGGATACCAAAGTATGGTGGGTAGCTTGAACTATGCTACCTTGACAAGAATTGACATAGCATATGGTGTAAGTGTGCTTAGTCAATTCATGCATAAACCTAGAGTACCTCATCTAGAGGCAGCCAAGAAGATCTTGAAGTACCTCAAGGGAACTCAAAGTCATGGTTTGTATTTCCCTTATACATCAGATAT
>MU260098.1:557500-562500 GCA_020310875.1 Ceratopteris richardii
AATGATCAGAAGAATTTGCAAAGATCAAGTTGATACAGGTCAGATTGAAAGTTTAAAGAAGAGGCGCAGATTTCTGTGAAGTGAAATTTTTGATTTTCACTAAGTTCAGAGTTGAAGGTTCATATTTAGAGGTTTGCTAAGCTAATGATGGTTATGGAGGTCTTCTAATACCACATTAGTTTAGTTCTTGTGGTGTTTCACAAACCAACAAGTGGTATCAGAGCAGATAAGGTCCTCGAGAAGTAAAGGAGAGCAGATACAAGAAGAATTGAAGAGTTCTTTATCAAAGAAGGAGGAAACTGAGGTGTTCAACAACAAAAGTCATCAGAAGATTGTTTCGAAGTTGCTTCCAAGGGTAAAGGTCTACAAAAGGTATCATTCTTAAACCTTACACTTACAGGTTGAAGCAGAAGCAAGGATACCATGGTAGATCATGTGTCCATTGACAAATTGGACAGAGATAACTATCCTGCTTGGGTAATGAGGATGGAGGCCTTACTTATGAGTAAGGATCTAATGGTATATGTGACAGGTGAAGAGGAGAAGCCTAAATTTGAAGATGAAAGTCATCCAAGAAAGGAAGAGCTAGAAGCTTTGAAGTTATGGCAGAAGAGAGATGCAAGTGCAAGAGCTTATATATACAACACTATTACAGATCATTTGTTGCCTCACATCAGAGGTTTAGAAACAGCTGAAGATATTTGGAATGCTTTGGAAGACCACTTCCAAAACACTACTAAAGCTAGGAAAGCTAGCTTATGGTCAGAGTTCACCACATTCAAGAAAAAGCAGAATCAAAGCATTAGTGATTATGTTACTAAGATGAAGGATTTGGCAGATAGCCTTGGATCTATTGATGAGGATATTGAAGATCATAGGTTGATAGCACAATTACTTGCAGGGTTAAGAGGTGATGAGAGGTGGAAGCCCTTTGTACTTTCAACAGAACTCTCATTAAATCATTATGTGCCAGAATTAAATCAATTACTTGGATTGATGCTCACATTTGAGCAAGACTTGAAGTCAGATGGAGACAAAGGTCAAAGTTCTGCAATGTATGTGAAGAATAAAAAGAAAGGAGATAAAGGCAAGGCAAAGGATGAAGAAGAGTCAACAACTCAAGCAAATTATGCAAAAGGAAGAGGTTTTGGCAGAGGTAAAGGTCGAGGAAATGGAAGAGGTAGAGGTAATCAGAACAATAACAAGAAGACATGTTGGATTTGTGGATTGAGCAATCATCTAGCATATGATTGTTGGCACAATCAACAAGGAGCAAGCCAAAATCAGAACAACAATGGCAGAGGAAGAGGTGGAAGGTTTTAGAATCAATTTCAAAGAGGAAGACAAAATTCAAGAGGAAGTTATGGAAGAGGTGGTGGTAGAAATTGGAATCAGAACCAATCATACAACACCACATATTATAATTATGCAAATGATACACAGAATGACAACCATACAACATTGATGATGAATTCAATTAGTTCATCAGAGAAGGAGGATCTCAAGGTATTCTATATTGATTCTGGTTGTTCAAATCATTTGTCAGGTAATATAGAATTGTTGTCAGAATTGGAAGAAGGAAATTCAAGTCATACAGTACAAACAGGTGACAATACAAAGCATAATGTGCATTCAATTGGAAAAGTGAAGTGCAGGAGTGGAGCTGATTTATTAACAAATGTTTTGTATGTTCCAACAATACCAAAGAATCTGATTAGTGTTGGACAAATAGTGGAAAAAGGTTTTCAAGTCAGATTTACAAATGAAGGGGTATTTGTTGAAGATCCAGAGGATGCTTACAAACCCATTGTTTGTGGTAAGAAGGAAGGTAGACTTTTTACTCTCAAAGTACAAGGAAATGTTGGTCAAGCCCTAATCACACATGGTGATGAAGTAATTACAGAGTTAGATCTTTGGCATAAGAGATTGGGACACTTCAATGAAAGAGGAATCAAAACTATGGTGGAGAACCAATCTGTATTGGGACTACCAAATGTGAAGAATCAACATATGATATACAAGTGTGAAGCTTGTCAGATGGGAAAAGCTCATAGACAACCATTTCAGAAGAAAGGTTTCAAGCATGATGATTTGCTTGAACTCATACATACAGATGTATGGGGGCCAACAAAAGAAGGTTCAATAAATGGATCTAAGTATTATGTTTTGTTTATTGATGATGCTACAAGGTGGATAACCCTTTATGTTCTAAAGGAAAGGTCAGAAGTCTTTGGAGCCTTCAAACATTTTCATGCTTATGCAGAAAGAGTTACAGGTCACAAACTCAAGAGGCTAAGGTCTGATGGAGGGGGAGAATACTTCTCCCAAGAGTTTAATGACTATCTTTGGAATGCAGGTATCAAAAGAGAGATAACTTGCAGGTATACACCTCAACATAATGGGGTGGCAGAAAGGAGAAATAGAACATTGGTTGAATTTGCAAGAGCAATGTTAAAGGAAAAGAATTGCCCTAATTATCTTTGGGCTGAGGCTGTAAATACAGCCACATATCTTGTGAATAGGCTACCATGTGGAGCTTTGAATGGTATGACCCCCTATGAAGCTTGGTGGGGTAAGAAGCCAACACTTGACCATTGTAAAGTGTTTGGGTCAATTGCCTATGCTTATGTACCATCACAACTCAGACATAAGCTTGAACCAAAGGCAGAAAAATATGTGTTTATTGGGTATGATGAAAAGCAAATGGGTTATAGGCTATGGAGTCCTTTAACTAAACATTTTATTGTTTCCAGAGATGTAACCTTTGATGAACAGAAGAGTTGGTATGCAGATAAAGAATGTGATCTTGAAACATTTGAAGAAGAGATAAGAAGGAGTGCAAGAGGTAAGTCACATATGCAGATAGATGGAGATGAAGAACATATGCAAGCAAGCACATCAAGAGTTGGATCATACAGAAGAAATGAAGATGGGCCAATATTTGATGAAGAAGTACATCCAGATATACATGAAGAGTGTGAACCAAGAAGGTCAACCAGAATGAGGAAGCAACCTACAAGGTATTCATATGACACTTCTTATTTGACTCAGAAAAATTATGCTTACATGGTTAAAGAAGATGAAGAACCTCAAAGCTATGATGAAGCAAAAGGTAAGAGACAATGGGAAGTAGCAATGAAGGAAGAATTTGATGCTCTTGAAGAAAACAAAACTTGGGAACTTGTCCCAAAGCCTAATGGTAAGAAAGTGATTGGAAATAAATGGGTTTACAAACTTAAGAAGCATGCAGATGGAACTATAGCCAGATACAAAGCCAGATTGGTGGTTAAAGGCTATGCTCAAACATTTGGCATAGATTATGATGAGACATTCAGTCCTGTAGCAAAGATGTCAACCATAAGGACAATCATTGCCATTGCAGCATCAAAAGGATGGATATTGAGTCAATTGGACATTAAGAATGCATTTTTGAATGGATATATATCAGATGAGGTTTACATGGAGCAACCTCAAGGGTTTGCAGATCATAAGTTTCCAAATTAGGTTTGCTGACTAAGAAGAGCACTTTATGGTTTGAAGCAAGCTCCAAGAGCTTGGAATTATAGACTTGTAAAGTATCTTAATGACCTTGGATATCAAAGTTCAAAGGCAGATGCAAGTCTACTTATCAAAAGAACAGATGAAGGTATGATCTACATTTGTATATATGTAGATGATATTATAATTACAGGTACCTCAAATGAAGGAATCAAGGAGGTGAAGAAGCTACTTGAGAAGGAATTCAAGATAAGTGATCTAGGAAAATTATCATATTTTCTTGGAATGGAAATCACCTATGCAGAGCATGGTATTTATGTATCACAAGAAAGGTATCTCTTGAATCTTCTAAAGAAGTTTAACATGGAGAATTGCAGAGAGGCATCTACACCATTAGAGGTCAATCATAAACTCAGTAGATATGATGGAGCAGAATTCAAAGACATGAGGAAGTATCAATCTTTAGTGGGAAGTTTGATTTATGCAACTCTAACAAGGCCTGATCTTAGTTATGCAGTGGGTGTTCTTTCCCAATTCATGCATTGTCCAAAAGATCCACATTGGATTGCAGGTCAAAGAGTCCTTAGATATATCAAAGGGACTTTGAAAGAAGGATTGTATTATCCTTTTACATCAGATATAAGGTTGAGAGCCTATAGTGATTCAGATTGGGCAGGAAGTCAAGATGACAGAAGGTCTACACATGGCTACATGATATATATTGGAGATAAGCTTGTGAGTTGGTGTTCAAAGAAACAACACACAGTGGCTTTATCATCAACAGAAGCTGAATACAAAGGACTTGTGGAAGCAGCAAAAGAAGTAATATGGATGCAGACATTATTCAAAAGCTTGGGAATTGATCAAGGTATACCCATAATTCATGGAGATAACATGAGTTCTTTATATCTTGCAACAAATCCTGTATTTCATGCAAGGACAAAGCACATAGAGATACAGTATCATTTTCTCAGAGAAAAGGTAATGGAGAAAGAGATTGAAGTGGTGTACACTTCTACAAAAGATCAGATTGCAGATATTATGACAAAAAGCTTGGATGGAGTGAAGACAAATAGGTTCAAGGAGATGGCAGGAATAAAAGAGAAGAAGATTATGTGAAGAAGTCAAAGCATGCTAATTAGTGATTGAGGGGGAGCTGTTGGGGCTTCACTCACTAATTAGGCATGGATATATGAAGATATATGAAGACATATGAAGACATATGATGAAGGAAAGAAGAAGTGAAGAAAAGACTTACAGAAAATCAAGCCTAAGTGAAGGGACAATTTCACTATTGTAAATTAGTGCAAAATTAGAGTCTAGATTTGTATTTGATCTTTAGAACTTACGAGTTCAAGTCTAGAAGGATGTAAACTTTAGGTATATAAGTTAATTTGAGTCAGAAACATGTATGAGAGAACTCAATTTTGTAATCTGAGTGAGTAGAGAAAAGTCGTGTAATTTCTGAGAGAGATGGTGAGAGAAAACTTCTGAGTCTGAGA
>MU260098.1:565000-570000 GCA_020310875.1 Ceratopteris richardii
AAGAGAACTTGTGTTATCACCAAATATGATTGGTGGCCTTGTGTATAGGCCCAATTCTGAATATAATAGCTTCAACCATATGGCTTCTTGAGTTGCATTTGCTAGTCCTCTGTAGTCTGCCTCAGTAGATGATAGAGCCACTGTGGGTTGTTTCTTGGATGACCAAGAAATTGGTTTATCACCTGCAAAACATATGTAACCAGATGTACTCCTCCTGTCATCCTTGCAACCTGCCCAATCTGCATCTGAGTATACCTTAATATCAATGTCTGATGAATATGGAAAGTATAAACCATGATTTTGTGTTCCCTTTAGGTACTTTACTATCTTCTTTGCTGCCTCCAAATGAGGTACTCTTGGTTTATGCATAAATTGACTAAGTACACTAACACCATATGATATATCAATCCTGGTTAAGGTAGCATAATTTAGACTACCTACCAAACTTTGGTAACCTGTAATATCTTTGAGTTCTTCTCCTTCATGTGCACTGAGCTTGTGGTTGACCTCCATAGGAATGTTTGAGACTTTAGCTTCCTGCAAATTAAACTTCTTGACCATGTCCTGAATGTACTTCTTCTGAGTAATAAAGATACCTGAATTTGTGTAGACTAATTCAAGTCCTAGGAAGTACTTCAATAATCCAAGATCATTGATCTTGAATTCCTTCATCATCTGTCCTTTGATGTGTCTTATTCCCTGAACATCATTTCCTGTAATAATGATGTCATCAACATAGACACACAAATATATTACCTCTGAATTGTTCTTCTTTATAAACAATGAAGTATCTGCTTTACTCATCACAAATCCTTGATCTAGGAGATAGGTTGTCAACCTGTAATTCCATGCTCTAGGTGCCTGCTTCAATCCATACAGAGCCTTCTTCAATTTACAAACATGATTTACCTTATTAGGATCTTCATAGCCAGGTGGTTGTGACATGTAGACTTCTTCAGATATCCATCCATTCAAGAATGCATTCTTCACATCCAATTGGTACATGTTCCAATTCTTGGATGCAGCTACACTCACCATAACTCTGATAGTTGGCATCTTGGCCACAGGAGAAAATGTCTCCTCATAATCAATGCCTTGGGTTTGTGCAAAACCCTTTGCTACCAACCTAGCTTTATACATGTTTATTGTACCATCTGAGTTCCTTTTGAGTTTGTAGATCCATCTGGATCCTATCACCTTCATGGAGTCCTTCTTGGGTACCAAGTCCCAAGTATCACTCTCCTTGAGAGCCTCCATTTCTTCATCCATTGCTTCCTTCCATTCTGGTTTAGCAATTGCTTCTTCAAATGTACCTGGTTCTTCATACAAGAGATCCTTTGCAAGATATACAGAGTGCTTGGTTACAAGTGAAGTACCATACCCATACCTAATAGGTTTCTTCTTTTCTCTTTGAGATCTCCTCATAGCTTGAGTTGAGGATTCTGGATTATCTTCTGGTTGCTTCATCTTCATCTTCCCTTTAGATTTCCAAGCCTTGAATTCTTCAATGTTGATGGTGTCTTCATCATCTGAGCTTGTGTCCTCTTTCTGAATTGGTTCTTGCCTGATAAGCTTTGGAAAGTCTTCTTCCATATCATAAGGTAGGCTAACTTTCCTGCACTCATTTTCATACCATGAATCATTTTCATCAAAGATGACATCTCTGCTTACCTTGAAGCCTTTGTTTGAGGGGTTGTAGAATCTGTATCCCTTCTGATTCAAATCATAACCAATGAAGATACACTTTTCAGCCTTAGGGTCTAGCTTTCCCCTTACCTGTGAGGGAATATGCACATATGCAACACACCCAAAGATTTTGCAATGATCCAGAGATGGTCTCTTACCATGCCAAGCCTCATAGGGTGTCATTCCATCAAGTGTCTTTGATGGAAACCTGTTGATTAAGTATGTGGCAGTAGATACGCTCTCTGCCCAAAGATAATTTGGTAATTTTTTCTCATTAAGCATAGACCTAGCTGTTTCTACAATGAGTCTATTCCTCCTTTCAGCTACCCCATTTTGTTCAGGTGAGTACCTTGTAGTAATCTCCCTCTTGATGCCTCTTTCCTGCAAGAAATCTTCAAAGTCATTGGAGAAGTATTCTCCACCACCATCTGACCTTAGCCTCTTCAAATGTCTACCTGTTTGATTTTCAACTAATGCAAGATACCTTTTGAAACAATTAAATACTTCATCCTTATGTTTCATGAAGTATAAGACAGTCCACCTGCTATAGTCATCAATAAAGGACACATAGTACCTTGATCCAGATATGGATGGCTCCTTACTAGGTCCCCAAACATCTGTATGCACTAATTCCAGATAATCTTCATGCATAAAACCTTTCTTGGTGTAGGGCAATCTGTGTGACTTACCAAATTGACAAGCCCCACACTTGTATATCATGTGTTGCTTGGATACATTAGGTATCCCAAGCACACATTGATCCCTACTCATTTGCTTTAAGGTCCTCTCTCCAATGTGACCTAATCTCTTGTGCCAAATCTCCAATTCTGATAGGGTTTGGTCCTTATAGTTGTACAAAGCAATACTCTTAGTGTCTTCAAGTTCAAAGGTAAACAATCTACCTGATTTTTCTCCCTTGGCTATCCTTCTGAATCCATGTCTTGGATCCTCCACATATGCACCATGTTGAGTGAACCTGACCTGTAGACCTTTTTCAACAATCTGACCTACACTCATCAGATTCTTGGTGATTGTTGGAACATACAACACTCTGCTTAGTAAATTCTGATTACCATCACTTGTTTTGACATTGCCTACTTTAACAACTGAATGTTTAGTGTCATCACCTGTCTGCACTTGGTGCTTGCCTTTGGGTTCTTCCAAATCAGAGAGTAAGGCAACATTTCCAGCTACATGGTTAGAGCAACCTGAATCAATATAGAACAAATGATCATCATTGATACCTGATTTAGATGTCATGTTCATGATCAACAAGGAATCATCTTGATCCTCTGCATAATTGTTGTAATCCTTCCTATTTCTATATCCACCTTGATAATTGCCATTGTGATTGTAGTTATTGTTGTAACTATTGTTGTAGCCATGGTAGCCTTGAGATTGATTGAATCTGCCTCTGCCTTGAGAGTATCCTCCTCTTTGGTGACCTCTTCCTCTTTGGTTCTTGTAGTTTTTGTAGCATTCATCTGTAGTATGGTTAGACAAGCCACAGATATTGCATGGAGATTGGTTATAGGGTCTCCCCCTACCTGACTTACCTCCTCTGCCCCTTCCTCTAGATGATCTACCGCTCCCTGCATAGTTTGCTTGGGAGGTAGAGCCTTCTTCATCAACCTTCTTGTTTTTACCCTTGTCTTTAGTCTTCTTATCAGTATATAGGGCAGAGGGATTGTTACCTTTTGATTGCTCTCCATTCTTTGTGATCTTTGCTTCATGTGTAAAGAGTTGTCCAATCAGAGTTGTTAGATCAGGTGCTTGGATGTCCATGTACAAGTCCATTGCAGTGGTAAAGCTCTCCCACTTGTCATCTGCCTTTAGTCCATTGATCACTTGTCTGACTATCTGCTCTTCCTCAATTTCTTCTCCAACACTTGCAAGTTGATCTGCAATGTCTTTGACTTTGGTGACAAAATCTGAGATACATTGTTTTGATTGCTTCCTAAGAGTTGTAAACTCAATCCATAGCTGATTATTTCTGGCCCTTGTGCTTGATGAAAAATATGTTGACAAGGTTTCCCAAGTCCCTTGGGAAGTCTTACAATTCCTCACATGAGGTAGAAGGAAATTAGAAATAGAGTTTAGAAGATATGATCTTGCCAAAGCATCTTTTGCACACCATTGGTTGAGCCTCTCATGTTCATCCTTTGTAGGTAGGCCTCTGGTCTTGAATGAGGGCAACTCCTCATCTCCTGATATGTATCCATACAAGCTTCTCCCTTGTAGATAGGTCTTCATTCTCAATGACCAAGCCTGGTAATTATTTCTATCCAATTTGTCAATGAAGGAAGGGAAACCATCACCCATGATTACCTTATTTGCTCTGATACCACTGTTGGATGTGATGGCTGGATGCACTCAGAAGATCAAGCTAGTGCTGCAAAACCTGCTTCACACCTGCCCTCCTTTGACTCCAGATATGCTTAGTAGACTTCTTGAGCTTCCAAATGACACCAAAATATGCTATATGTACTTTGGAAAAGGTTTGAGTAATGACTTGATCAAAACAGACTACTTTGAAACTCACAAGACTTCAAAACTTTCTATTTTGGTCTTGATACCTGCTCAGTGTTATGCTCAGTGTGACCAGCACACTTAAAATTGATCTAATTGCTTTTGGACATAATCAATTTGCTTAACAAGCTTTCATTTGCAAGTGGAATGAGAGAAAATAACCAATCACACTCTGAGAAATCAATTTAGCAAACTAAAGGTGTACCCCCGATTTTTTAGGAGACTTACAGTCACAGACCAGTGAGCACCCCGACTGTGCTTTCTCTGTGATGGTAAATCCAATGGCTTTGAAACTTTGAAGCTGTATAGTAGACTTTGAGCTGAATCCAATGCACTTTGAATCATCCAATTTGATTGAGTAAATCTTGAGATATGCTCTGTTGAAGTTGACAGACTTGAGGTAGATGACTCAGAGAAACCAGAGTTGAGAAGTGTGAATATATCTATTGATTAATGTAGATGTACAAGCTCATTAGCATGCCAAGCATAGCTAAATGAGGTATTGTGGTGTAGGCTAAGATGTAGCACTATCACACACACATATACAGTAGTGAAATGCCTCGAGAGATGAGCTCAATGAGTGAGACTAACCCGCGAGATTTTCTTCATAGCTTTTATAAGATTTGATTGGTCATTTGAATTTGAAATTCAAATTGAAGCTCCCTTGAATCTCTCCACTAAACTTAGGGAGATATTCCCTCAATCACATCATCTACTTTTCCACGACTCTCTCTAGTAGGTGTGATTACAAAATATTCCAAGTCACAATGACTTTTACAGTTAAG
>MU260098.1:575000-585000 GCA_020310875.1 Ceratopteris richardii
CTTGTAATTGGTAGCTTATTAAGTTAATTTAATACTCCCAAAAGGAATTGTTTCAATTGCAAGTGTACTGGTCACAGTGAGCATAACACTGAGCAGGTATCATTACAGAAATAGCGGGTTTTTGGATTTGTGAAGAAAGCAAGTTATCTGTTTTGGTTTGATCATTACACAAACCATTTGCAAAGTACATATATGGTTTCTTGGTATCATTTGAAAGCTCAAGGAGTCTACTAAGCATTTCTGGAATCAAAGGAGGGCTAGTGTGAAGCAGGTATAGCAGCACCAACTCATTTCTTGAGTGCATCCAACCATCACTCCCAACAGTGGTATCAGAGCAAATAAGGTAAACATGGGTGATGGATTTCCTTCATTCATTGACAAATTGGATAGGAACAACTACCAAGCTTGGTCATTGAGAATGAAGACCTATCTACAAGGAAGGAGCTTGTTTGGATACATATCAGGAGATGAGGAATTACCCTCATTCAAGACTAGAGGACTACCCACAAAGGATGAACATGAAAGACTCAACCAATGGTGTGTAAAGGATGCTTTGGCAAGATCCTACCTTCTAAAATCTATATCTGACTTTCTTTTACCTCATGTAAGGAATTGTAAGACTTCCCAAGAGACTTGGGAAACCTTGTCAAACTATTTTTCTTCCAACACAAGGGCTAGGAAGAATCAATTGTGGATTGAGTTCACAACCCTTACGAAGCAGCCCAAGCAACCAGTCTCAGAGTATGTGACAAAGATTAAAGATGTGGCAGACCAACTAGCAAGCATTGGAGAGGAGATTGAAGAGGAGCAAATAGTCAGGCAAGTAACAAATGGACTCAAGGCAGATGATAAGTGGGAAAGTTTCACCACTGCAATGGACCTCTATATGGACATGCATACTCCAGATCTCACAACACTCATGGGCCAACTATTCACACATGAAGCAAAGTTTACAAAGACAGGAGATCAATCAAAAGGTAATAACCCCTCTGCTCTCTATACTGATAAGAAAGTTAAAGATAAAGGTAAAGGGAAGAAACAGGATGAAGAAGGCTCTACCTCCCAAGCTAATTATGCAGGGAGAGGTAGATCATCTAGAGGAAGAGGCAGAGGAGGTAAGTCAGGTAGGGGGAGATCCTACAACTCATCACCATGCAACATTTGTGGATTGTCAAACCATACCACAGATGAATGGTACAAGAACTACAAGAATCAGAGAGGAAGAGGCTACTCAAGAGGTGGATACTCTCAAGGGAGAGGCAGATTCAATCAACACCAAAGCTACAATGGATACAACAATCAATACAACAACAATTACAACAACAATCACAATGGCAATTACCAAGGTGGATTCAGAAATAGAAGAGACTACAACAACTACACAGAGGAGCAAGATGACTCCCTATTGATCATGAATATGACCTCCAAGGCAGGTACAAATGATGATCATTTATTTTATATTGACTCAGGATGTTCTAACCATGTAGCTGGCAATGTGGCACTACTTTCTGATTTGGAAGAGCCCAAGGGCAAACATCAGGTACAAACAGGTGATGACACTAAACATTCTGTTGTTAAGATTGGAAATGTGAAGACATGTGATGGTAACCAGAACCTATTGAGCAAGGTACTCTATGTAGCAACCATCACCAAGAATCTAATGAGTGTTGGTCAAATTGTGGAGAAAGGTTTGCAGGTCCGATTCACACAACATGGAGCATATGTGGAGGACCCAAGACATGGATTCAGAAGGATAGCCAAACCGGAGAAATCAGGTAGATTATTTACATTTGAGCTAGAAGACACCAAGAACATTGCTTTGTATAATTATAAGGATCAGACACTTTCAGAGTTAGAAATATGGCACAAGAGATTAGGGCACATAGGAGAAAGAACCCTAAAGCAAATGTGCAGGGATCAATGTGTACTTGGGATACCTAATGTGTCCAAGCAACACATGATTTACAAGTGTGGATCATGTCAATTTGGTAAGTCTCACAGGGTACCCTATTCAAGGAAAGGTTTCATGCATGAAGACTACCTAGACTTGGTACACATAGATGTTTGGGGACCTAGCAAGGACCCTTCCATTTCTGGTTCAAGGTATTATGTGTCCTTCATTGATGAATATAGCAGGTGGACCATTTTATACTTTATGAAGCATAAAGATGAAGTGTTTAATTGTTTCAAGAGGTATCTTGCACTTGTTGAAAATCAAACAGGAAGAAGCTTGAAGAGGCTAAGGTTAGATGGTGGAGGAGAGTACTTCTCCAATGAGTTTGAAGATTTCTTGTAGGAAAAAGGCATCAGAAGGGAGATTACTACAAGATACTCACCTGAACAAAATGGGGTAGCTGAAAGAAGGAATAGACTCATAGTAGAAACAGCTAGGTCTATGCTTAATGAAAAAAAGTTGCCAAATTATCTTTGGGCAGAGAGTGTATCCACTGCCACCTATCTCATCAATAGGTTGCCATCCAAATCACTTGATGGCATGACACCATATGAAGCTTGGCATGGTAAGAGACCCTCTCTGGATCATTGCAAAATCTTTGGTTGTGTGGCATATGTGCATATTCCCTCACAGGTAAGGGGAAAGCTAGACCCCAAGGCTGAAAAATGTATCTTCATTGGTTATGATTTGAACCAAAAGGGATACAGATTCTACAACCCAACAAACAAAGGTTTCACGGTAAGCAGAGATGTCATCTTTGATGAGAATGACTCATGGTATGAGAATGAATGCAGGAAAGTGAGTCTACCCTATGACATGGAAGAAGATTTTCCAAAGCTCTCCAAGGAGGAACCAATTCAGGAAGAAGATTCAAGCTCAGATGATGATGATACAATAAACCTTGAAGAGTTCAAGGCTTGGAAGTCCAAAGGGAAGATGAAGATGAAGCAACTAGAGGATAAACCAGAATCCTCAACTCAAGCAATGAGGAGATCTCAGAGAGAAAAGAAGAAGCCTATCAGATTTGGGTATGACACATCACTTGTAACTAAACATTCTGTATATCTTGCAAAGGACTTGTTGAATGAAGAACCAGGTACCTATGAAGAAGCAATTACCAAACCAGAATGGAGAGAAGCCATGGATGAAGAGATGGAAGCTCTCAAGGAGAGTGATACTTGGGACTTGGTACCCAAAAGGACTCTATGAAGGTAATAGGATCCAGATGGATCTACAAACTAAAAAAGAATTCAGATGGAACAATAAACAGGTACAAAGCTAGGTTGGTAGCCAAGGGTTTTGCACAAACCCAAGGCATTGATTATGAGGAGACATTTTCCCCTGTGGCTAAGATGCCAACTATCAGAATATTGGTGAGTGTAGCTGCATCCAAGAATTGGAATATGTACCAGTTAGATGTCAAGAATGCTTTCTTGAATGGATGGATATCTGAAGAAGTCTACATGTCACAACCACCTGGCTATGAAGATCCAAAGAAGGTACATTATGTTTGTAAATTGAAGAAGGCTCTGTATGGTTTAAAGTAGGCACCTAGAGCATGGAATTAAAGGTTGACAACCTACCTCCAAGACCAATGATTTGTGATGAGTAAAGCAGACACTTCTCTATTCATAAAGAGAAGTAGTACAGAGGTAATCTACTTGTGTGTTTATGTTGATGACATCATCATTACAAGCAATGATGTCAATGGAATTAGGCACATCAAAGGACAGATGATGAAAGAATTCAAGATTAGTGATCTTGGATTATTGAAGTACTTCTTAGGTCTTGAGCTAGTCTACACCAACTCAGGTATATATATCACTCAAAAGAAGTATGTGCAGGATATGGTCAAGAAGTTTGGCTTGCAGGATGCTAAAGTATCTACTACTCCAATGGAGGTCAACCTAAAGCTAAGTGCTCATGAAGGAGAAGAAGTCCAAGACATCACAGGATACCAAAGTATGGTAGGTAGTTTGAACTATGCTACCTTGACAAGAATTGACATAGCATATGGAGTTAGTGTGCTTAGTCAATTCATGCACAAACCAAGGGTACCTCACCTAGAGGCAGCAAAGAAGATCTTGAAGTATCTGAAGGGAACTCAAAGTCATGGTTTGTACTTTCCATATACATCAGATATTGACATTAAAGTTTACTCAGATGCAGATTGGGCAGGATGCAAGGATGATGGAGAAGCACCTCAGGATACATTTGTTTTGCAGGAGATAAGCCTATTTCTTGGTTAGCCAAGAAGCAACCTACAGTGGCATTGTCATCCACTGAAGCAGAGTATAGAGGGCTTGCCAATGCCACTCAAGAAGCTATCTGGTTGAAGCTTCTATATACAGAGTTAGGCCTATATACAAGGCCACCAATTATTTTTGGAGACAACACTAGCTCTCTTCACCTTGCTGCTAATCCAATTTATCATGCGAGAACCAAACACATAGAGGTTCATTACCACTATGTGAGAGAGAAGTTACTTAGCAAAGAGATTCAATTGACATATGTGTCTACTAATATGCAATGTGCAGATTTACTTACAAAGGCATTGGATGGAAACAAGTTAAGCAGATTCAAATCCATGATTGGATTGCAGGATGTAATTGAAGATTGAAAGAGAAGACTTAAGCCAAAGTGTTTGGCTTGAGGGGGAGCTGTTGGTGCATATCAAGCCTTCACACATTGGCTTGAACACTTGGAAGATTTGGCTTGGAACCCTTGAAGGATATCTCTATGAGAAGCAAGAACCATAGGAACCTAGTCCTATGTGTTATTACCTTTTACTCATTGTAAAAGTCTATATGACTTGACATTTACTTGTAACCACTTTAATCATCTACCTACTTGATTGTATTCGTGGAAAAGTAGCTGGCTTAGTGGAGAGAATATCTCCTTACTTTTAGAATAGAGAATATAGGAGATTTGAATTTGAATTCAAATTCAAATCTCAACTCTTTCTCTATAAAAGATACAATCAAAAAGTCGCGGTTAGCCCTGTCACTTTAGCTCACTCCCCGAGGTATTTTTCTCATTGTAACTGTGTGTGTGTTAGTGCTACTCCATAGCCTACATCACCACTCCTCAATTAGCCATGCTTGGCATGCTAATGAGCTTGTACAATCATATCAATCAATAGATATATACACATTCAACATATCTGATTCTCTGTGTTTCCTACTCCAAGTCTCTCAACTTCCAAGGAGCATTTCTCAGTGCTCACTGAACCAAACCAAGAGTTTAATAGCTCATTGGAACCAGCTCAAGGTCTTCTACAAGCATACAAAATCTCAGAAGATTTCATTCAGCCATTTGGGAGAAATCGTGCTCGAAGCAGTCACTGGTCTATCTCTTCAACTCTCCTAAAAAGTCGGGGGTAATCAGAATTTTGCTAAGCTTATTTCTCAGTGTATGGTTTATCAATTTGAGTAATTCTACTTGTAATTGGTAGCTTATTAAGGTACTTTAATACTCCCAAAAGGAATTGTTTCAATTGCAAGTGTACTGGTCACACTAAGCATAACACTGAGCAGGTATCATTACAGAAATAGCAAGTTTTTGGATTTGTGAAGAAACCAAGTTATCTGTTTTGGTTTGATCATTACACAAACCATTTGCAAAGTACATATATGGTTTCTTGGTATCATTTGAAAGCTCAAGAAGTCTACTAAGTATTTATGGAATCAAAGGAGGGCTGGTGTGAAGCAGGTATAGCAGCACCAACTCATTTCTTGAGTGCATCCAACCATCACTCCCAACATATCTATCTATCTATCTATTATCTATCTATCTATCTATCTATCTATATATGTATCTATCTATCTATCTATCTATCTATCTATCTATCTATCTATCTATCTATCTATCTATCTATCTATCTATCTATCTATCTATCTATCTATCTATCTATCTATCTATCTATCTATCTATCTATCTATCTATCAATCTCTCTATCTATCTATCTATCTATCTATCTATCTATCTATCTATCTATCTATCTATCTATCTATCTATCTATCTATCTATCTATCTATCTATCTATCTATCTATCTATCTATCTATCTATCTATCTATCTATCTGTTGGTGCAAACAAGCCTTCACACTTGGCTTTGATTTGTGCCTTGAAGACTCAACATAAAGCTTGGACAATTGGAACCTTGGAAAGATAAAGTTTGAACCCATGAAGGATACATTTGAACCATAGAAACAGATGCTTAATTGATTGTTACTCTTTACCCAATGTAAAAAGTCAATATGACTTAATCAATTATGTAATCACACCTACTAGACTAGAGTCGTGGAAAAAGTAGATAATCTAGTTGAGGGAATATCTCCCTAAGTCTAGTAGAGAGAATCAAGGGAACTTTAATTTGAATTCAAATTCAAATTTGTTCAAAATTCCTATAAAAGAGCTATGTAAAAGTCGCGGGTTATATGGCTCACTCCCCGAGGCTAATCCAAGCAGATCATAGAGTGTGTGAGAGCTACTACCTAGCCTACACCTCTGAGTACCATTGTGCATCACTTTACATGCCAATGGGAATGTACATTTGATAGATTCAATACATATACTCATAGTTCTTAACTCTGTGTTTTCTGAGTCATTCACCTCAAAGTCTGTCAACTTCAACAGGGCATATCTCAAGATCTACTGAACCAAATTTGATGATCCAGGGCTCATTGGAACCAGCTGAAAGCATTCTACAAGACTACAAAATTTCAAGTAATTCTATTCAGCCAATTGGGAGAAATCGCTGTCGAAGTGATCACTAGTATATTTCTGTGTTGTTCCTAAAAAATCGGGGGTGTCCCTGATTTTGCTAAAGATCATGCTCAGTGTATAGTTTGTTATTTGGAGTGATTTAACTTGCTAATGGTAGCTTGTTAAGTTAATTTAATACTCCCAGAAGGAATTAAACCAATTGCAAGTGTGCTGGACACACTGAGCTTAGGACTGAGCAGGTGTCAATACAGGAATAGAAAGTTTTTGGAGTTGTGAAGGTTCAAAATCATCTGTTTTGATTTGGTCATTACTCAATCATTTTGTAAAGCACATATATAGTTTCTTGGTGTCATTTGGAAGCTCAAGAAGTCTCCTAACCATATCTGAAGAGAAAAGAGGGCAGGTGTGAAGCAGGTCTAGCAGCACCAGCTTGATCTTCTGATTGTACCCAGCCATCACATCCAACAGTGGTATCAGAGCAAATAAGGTAATCATGGGTGATGGTTTCCCTTCCTTTATTGACAAATTGGATAGGAATAACTACCAGGCATGGTCATTAAGAATGAAGACTTATCTACAAGGGAGAAGCTTGTATGGATACATAT
This sequence comes from Ceratopteris richardii, assembly GCA_020310875.1. Classification (NCBI taxonomy): domain Eukaryota; kingdom Viridiplantae; phylum Streptophyta; class Polypodiopsida; order Polypodiales; family Pteridaceae; genus Ceratopteris; species Ceratopteris richardii. Next base: position 582,287 of record MU260098.1, read on the forward strand.
CAGGAGATGAGGAGTTGCCCTCATTCAAAACCAGAGGCCTACCTACAAAGGATGAGCATGAGAGACTTAATCAATGGTGTGCTAAAGATGCTTTGGCAAGGTCATATCTTCTAAACTCTATCTCTGATTTCCTTCTACCTCATGTTAGGAACTGTAAGACTTCCCAAGAGACTTGGGAAACCTTGTCAACATACTTCTCATCAAGCACAAGGGCCACAAAGAATCAGCTATGGATTGAGTTTACAACTCTCAGGAAGCAATCAAAACAATGTGTCTCAGATTTTGTCACCAAAGTCAAAGACATTGCAGATCAACTTGCAAGTGTTGGAGAAGAAATTGAAGAAGAGCAAATAGTCAGACAAGTGATCAATGGACTCAAAGCAGATGACAAGTGGGAAAGCTTTACCACTGCAATGGACTTGTACATGGACATCCAAGCACCTGATCTAACAACTCTGATTGGACAACTATTCACACATGAAGCAAAGATCACAAAGAATGGAGAGCAATCAAAAGGTAACAATCCCTCTGCCCTATATACAGATAAGAAGTCTAAAGACAAGGGTAAAAGTAAGAAAGTTGATGAAGAAGGATCCACCTCCCAAGCAAACTATGCAGGGAGAGGTAGATCATCTAGAGGTAGGGGCAGAGGAGGTAAGTCAGGTAGGGGGAGACCCTATAATCAATCTCCATGCAATATTTGTGGCTTGTCTAACCATACTACAGATGAATGCTACAAGAACTACAAGAATCAAAGAGGAAGAGGTCACCAAAGAGGAGGATACTCCCAAGGCAGAGGCAGATTCAATCAATCTCAAGGCTACCATGGCTACAACAATAATTACAACAATAACTACAACAATAGCTACAATCACAATGGCAATTATCAAGGAGGATACAGGAACAGAAAGGATTACAACAATTATGCAGAGGATCAAGATGATTCCTTATTGATTATGAACATGACATCTAAATCAGGTATCAATGATGATCATTTGTTCTATATTGATTCAGGTTGCTCTAACCATGTAGCTGGGAATGTTGCCTTACTCTCTGATTTGGAAGAACCTAAAGGCAAGCACCAAGTGCAGACAGGTGATGACACTAAACATTCAGTGGTTAAAGTAGGTAATGTCAAAACAAGTGATGGTAATCAGAATTTGCTAAGCAGAGTATTGTATGTTCCAACAATCACCAAAAATCTGATGAGTGTAGGTCAGATTGTTGAAAAAGGTCTACAGGTCAGGTTCACTCAACATGGTGCATATGTGGAGGATCCAAGACATGGATTCAGAAGGATAGCCAAGGGAGAGAAATCAGGTAGACTATTTACCTTTGAACTTGAGGATACTAAGAATATTTCCTTGTACAATTATAAGGACCAAACTCTATCAGAATTGGAGATGTGGCACAAAAGATTAGGTCACATTGGAGAGAGGACCATAAAGCAAATGAGTAGGGATCAATGTGTGCTTGGGATACCTAATGTATCCAAGCAACACATGATATACAAGTGTGGGGCTTGTCAATTTGGTAAGTCACACAGGTTGCCATACACCAAGAAAGGATTTATGCATGAAGATTACTTGGAATTGGTGCATACAGATGTTTGGGGACCAAGCAAGGAGCCATCCATATCTGGATCAAGGTACTATGTATCTTTTATAGATGATTATAGCAGATGGACTGTCTTGTACTTCATGAAACATAAAGATGAAGTATTTAATTGTTTCAAAAGATATCTTGCATTAGTTGAGAATCAAACAGGTAGACATTTGAAGAGGCTAAGGTCAGATGGTGGTGGAGAATACTTCTCCAATGACTTTGAAGAGTTCTTGCAGGAAAGAGGCATCAAGAGGGAGATTACCACAAGGTACTCACCTGAACAAAATGGGGTAGCTGAAAGGAGGAATAGACTCATTGTGGAGACAGCTAGGTCTATGCTTAATGAGAAAAAACTACCAAATTATCTTTGGGCAGAGAGTGTATCTACTGCCACATACTTGATCAACAGGTTGCCATCAAAGACACTTGATGGAATGACACCCTATGAGGCTTGGCATGGTAAGAGACCATCTCTGGATCATTGCAAGATCTTTGGGTGTGTTGCATATGTGCATATTCCCTCACAGGTAAGGGGAAAGCTAGATCCTAAGGCTGAAAAGTGTATCTTTATTGGTTATGACTTGAATCAGAAAGGATACAGGTTCTATAACCCCTCAAATAAAGGCTTCAAGGTAAGCAGAGATGTAATCTTTGATGAAAATGATTCATGGTATGATAATGAGTGCAGGAAAGTTAGCCTACCTTATGATATGGAAGAAGACTTTCCAAAGCTTGTCAGGCAAGAACCAACTCAGAATGAGGACACAAGCTCAGATGATGAAGACACCATCAACATTGAAGAATTCAAAGCTTGGAAATCTAAACGGAAGATGAAGATGAAGCAACTTGAAGACAATCCAGAATCCTCAACTCAAGCTATGAGGAGATCTTCAAGGGAAAAGAAGAAACCTATTAGGTATGGATATGATACTTCACTTGTAACCAAGCACTCTGTATATCTTGCAAAGGATATCTTGAATGAAGAACCAGGTACATATGAAGAAGCAATTACTAAACCAGAATGGAAGGAAGCAATGGATGAAGAAATGGAGGCTCTCAAGGAGAGTGATACTTGGGACTTGGTACCCAAGAAGGACTCCATGAAGGTG
>MU260099.1:0-5000 GCA_020310875.1 Ceratopteris richardii
CTATAGAAATTGTGAAGTAGGCTAAAAACGTGGTGGCAATGGAACCTCGACGCTTGGCAAGTGTTGACAGAAAAAAATGAAGGAAATGAATAGGAGGAAGCTTAAATAGGTCCCAAAACTGAGTTGATCATTGTGCCACGTGGCATGCTCCGATTGGTCCACGTCAGATACCGGTTGCGAATTCCAACGTCTTTTGCCACGTGGCATGATCTGATTGATCCACGTCATCAATCCGTTGCATCGGGGAACGTACACTTTACCACGTGGCACTCTATGATTGCTCCACCTCATTCGACCGTTTCTTCCCTCCTCACTAGAGACACGACCGATCCAAGCGATAAGAGTCATCCGTAAATGCCCGGATGTCACTCATCGCTTGCCGGTCGTCCCTGAATTCATCATCATATTTCAATAAATAGAAGTTAAAATAAAGGTAACAATGCGTTATACTCAAGCAACACAAAAGAAACCAAAATTTGCAAGGTATGATCAAGGACGATGCTATTTAAAAAACATGACCGATCCAAGCGATTCGGGTTATCCAAAAATCTCGGATGTCCCTAATCGCTTGCATCGGTCGTGTCCACATTACCTTATGGAGAGAGCGCTCTCTATAGAAATTGTGAAGTAGCCAAAAAACTTGGTGGCAATGGAACCTCCACGCTTGGCAAGTGTTGACAAAAAAAAAAAAAGCAAATGAATAGGGAAGCTTAAATAGGTCCCAAAACTGAGTTGACCGTTGTGCCACGTGGCATGCCCCGATTGGTCCACGTCAGATAGCCGTTGCGAATTCCAACGTCTTTTGCCACGTGGCATGATTTGATTGATCCACGTCATCTATCCGTTGCATCGGGCAACGTACACGTTGCCACGTGGCACTCTGTGATTGGTCCACCTCATTCGACCGTTTGTTCCCTCCTCGCCTATAAATACCTATTTCTTCACAAACTCAAATTTTCAACCTTCAGAGAATTTCTCACCTACATGTGTATTTTCCTTTCGTCGCCGACACGACCGATACAAGCGATTTTCGCCATTTGACCTACGTTGATTCGCTCTAGTCGCTTGCATCGGTTGTGTTCTCCTTATAGACATACAAGAGAAGCTGCAGCTTAGATGGAGGTAATGAATGAGATCCTTAGTGTCTCTCCATCAGAGAAACTTCTTGATTTCATGGTTCAAGAGGGTTTAAGTGTAGATTATTTTCCTGATGCAATGACCATATTCAACCCCGAAATTGATTTTGAAAAACTCTTAGAGAACTCGAAAAGTTTTCTTAAGGATGAGTGGGAGATTTTCTTGGGGTTGGTCGATGGGAGGATCCTTTCTATTTCTCAGAAAACCTATGTCCATCCTCACATCTTTGGGAAGGATCCAACAGATAGGGCTAAAATCACAAGAAAATGCAGAAGGATATCCCCTTTGCCAGGGAAGCTTGATTTTTGCCCAGAGCATGAAAAGGACTGCTGCTTGCTCCCTTTAAACATTGCTTTCTTGATATGGCTTGATCATATCTTAGTTGAAAGGGAGGAAAATGTTCATGATGAAGACGAGCCTTGCTTAGAGCTGGCACTTGAGGCTAGCTCAAAAACTATGAAAGGTGTCATGGAGATTGTTGAGGAGATCAATCTGCAAGCAGAAGAAGAGCAGGTCAAAGATTTTGATGTGGCCACTTTTAAAGCAGAGACTGCAATAAGGGAGCCAAGTGAAGAAGTTCAAGTGTCTGAGAAGTCCCTACTTCTCCCAAATCTACCTTTTTACTTTATCTCTGGGAAAGAGTTCATACCTCTATTTTACATTCAGGAACTTTTCAATCTAAGGGAGGACTACTGTCTTGCAGCTATAGCTGAGGCAGAAGAAGTTGCAAGGAGATTCATCAATAAGAAAGGAGAAAGAAGAGAGGAATTTTTGCGTCTTGATTTGGATTTGTCTAATGAAGAATTCAAAGATTCATCACAAGCTCTTTCAAAATGCTTTGAGAAAGCTATCTCAGAGAAGCCAAAACTTGCTGATGAAGAGTTTGATGAGCATCAGAAGCAACTTGGAATATACTCGTTTGGACGTGGCTATTCATTCTTGGATGTCGCTGAGGACAAAGGAACAATTTGTATTGACTCAAAAGAGCTCATTGAGGAGGAAGATGAGGTCAAGGTATGTTGTTTGATATATTCTATCAATTAAAGTTTTGTCCGAGATCTCTATTTTTTTAAGTGAGAAAATGACCACGACCGATGCAAGCGATACAGCCTAACGGATAATCTCCGTTGGGCCTTATCGCTTGCATCGGTCGTGTTCGGACTTGAAGAGGAAGATGAGGTCAAGTATGTAGTAAAATATATTCTCATGATTTAAAGGAAAAGGAGATGAGATGGGCTTGATGCAAAATCTCTATCTTGTGTCAGTTTGTCCAAGTTCTCCATTAGAAGTGTCAGAAGTCGATCACGACCGATGCAAGCGACAAGGCCCATCAGATATTTTCCGTCGGTCCTCATCGCTTGCATCGGTCGTGTTTGGACTTTAGGAAGATGACTTCAAGGTATGCAGTTAACTATATTCTCAAGAACTTTAGGTTAAGGATTTGAGATGGGAACAATGCAAAATCTCTTTCTTGTATCAGATTTGTCAAAGTTCTCCATTCGAAGTGTCAGAAATGGATCATGACCGATGCAAGCGATTATGCCCATCGGATATTTTCCGCTGGGCCTCATCGCTTGCATCGGTCGTGTTTGGACTTTAGGAAGATGACGTCAGGGTATACAGTTAACTATGTTCTCAAGAACTTTAGGTTAAGGATATGCGATGGGACCAATGCAAAATCTCTTTCTTGTATCAGATTTGTCCAAGTTCTCCATTCGAAGTGTCAGAAATGGATCACGACCGATGCAAGCGATTAGGCCCATCGGATATTTTCCGTTGGGCCTCATCGCTTGCATCGGTCGTGTTTGGACTTTAGGAAGATGACGTCAGGGTATACAGTTAACTATGTTCTCAAGAACTTTAGGTTAAGGATATGCGATGGGACCAATGCAAAATCTCTTTCTTGTATCAGATTTGTCCAAGTTCTCCATTCGAAGTGTCAGAAATGGATCACGACCGATGCAAGCGATTAGGCCCATCGGATATTTTCCGTTGGGCCTCATCGCTTGCATCGGTCGTGTTTGGACTTTAGGAAGATGACATCAAGGTATACAGTTAACTATGTTCTCAAGATCTTTAGGTTAAGGATATGAGATGGGACCAATGCAAAATCTCTTTCTTGTATCAGATTTGTCCAAGTTCTCCATTCCAAGTGTCAGAAATGGATCACGACCGATGCAAGCGATTAGGCCCATCGGATATTTTCCGCTGGGCCTTATCGCTTGCATCAGTCGTGTCTCTTGCTTTTCTTTCTAATAGTTTCAAGTTACTTCACATGTTTTCTTAAGTGTGCTTGCACTTCATCTAACCATGTTTTTCATTTTTATCACAGTTAACTTTATTGGATGAAGACAATTACCTTGGCAGGGGCAAGGGAACAAGAAAAGCCTTAGAAGAGAAAGGAAAAGCAAAGGTGGATATTCATTCTATTATCCACTACCTTCCAAAGTTGGACCCAGCCACTTTTTGTGTAATTCACAAGCACTATAGTGAGGAGCCAGACTTTGGATTATTCTGCTTGAGGACTCTATCAAAATACATGGGTTTTAGTCCAATACCCTTTAATGCTTTCAGAGTTTTACTGCTTGAAAGAGCAACTACATTCAGAATTTTTGGATATGCCCCTGGACTCAATGCTTCAAGGGCAGGGTACTTTCTTTGTTATTCAAGCTATGCAATGGCTGCAGGGGTGTCAAATTTAAAAAGCATTGCTGGATACAGGAGAAAAGAGTTCCTGAGATATAGAGGTGATTTGCCAGAGCCAAGCTCTTTCAAAAGGCTCAAGGAATGACTTGATTTTTTCAAATTCTATACTCAACAAATGTACATATACAGAAATTGCCCAATGTGATATAAGACATTGCAAATTGATACATGATTTGATGCAGTTTGTGATATTGATACATGATTTGTCTGGAGATAGCCATATCCTTCTGATTATATTTGGCATGAGGTCCTTTGTAATTGTCTTCTAAAGAGCTTGAAGGTCTGCAACTTGAGTGATGCTTAACTACTTCATGTACCAGAGCATCCAAGGAGATATCTGCACAAGGTAGTTCTGGAGGAGAAGACTCCTGCATATGGTGAGCTAAAGAGAATATGTGAAACTCAGATTGGTGAAGTTACACGATGTTGCTTGCCAAGGAATATAAAGCAATTCAATTCTCAGTATTTCCTGAATGGAACAGTAGCACTGGTGAATGGTCTATGTCAATCAGCATGGTAATCTCTTAGGAACCGGCACGTGTCCAATATTCCTCTGAGTGTCAATATAGGGAAGTGCACGTGCATGAGCCCAAGCTCAAAAATGCACATTGTTAGTGACAAATGTTGCTTTGAAAAGAGGAGAGGTCCTTTGTAATTGTCTTCTAAAGAACCAATCAAAAAGCTCTCTGAAGGCATTGCTCTTTGTTACTCCTCCTCCTTTCCTTGTACACCTAAAGAAGCTTGTCCTTGCTTGATAATGAGATTTTTCCATGCCTTGGGTGTTCCACATGGCAAGTGGTTCTTTTTCTGCAAAGAATGCACCATGCACAAGAAGAATATGCTGGAAAGCAGAAGAATTTCATTAGATCTTTATTTCAATTAAAAATAAATAAATTGAATAAAATATCTTTGGAGCTCACCAAGTAGTATGTTATGTCTTTGGCACCCCATGCCTCTATGATGGTTTCTATAAGCTCTGTGGTCGCCTTTCTGAAATCTGTCACATAACTTTTTGATGTTACGTGCTGCCTCATGATCTTTAAAAGATTATCTAGTTTGACCCACACCTCCATTCTCTTTTTTGCTATTTCTGGTTTGCTTTTTACATTAGTCGTGACCTCACAAAATGTTTTCCATGAATTCCACATGGCATTAAG
>MU260099.1:17500-35000 GCA_020310875.1 Ceratopteris richardii
TGCAGATACAAGAGGCTTGAAGAAGTTTTCAGTGGAAAAGTGAAAGCTGAAGCATGCAATAACAAATGGCATCAATAAGTACTCCGAGGTTATCTTTAAGGATAAATCTCCACAAAGGTAACATTCATTAACTTCAAACTCACAGGTTGCAACAGAAGCAAAAAGGCCATGGCGGATCATATCTCTATTGAAAAATTGGACAAAGATAATTATCTTGCTTGGGTGATGAGAATGGAAGCCTTACTTATGAGAAAGGATCTAATGACATATGTGACAAGTGAAGAAGAAAATTCAACATTTGAAGATGATAGTCGATTGAAGAAAGAAGAGTTAAAAGCCTTGAAGCTATGGCAGAAGAAAGATGCAAGCGCAAGAGCTTACATATACAATACTATCATAGATCACTTCTTACCGCACATCAAACTTTTGGAAATGGCTGAAGATATATAGGATGTGCTGGAAGATCACTTCCAAAATAGTACTAAAGCTAGGAAGGCTAGCTTATGGTCAGAATTCACAACCTTCAAGAAAAAGCAAAGTGTTAGTAGTTATGTCACTAAGGTGAAGGACTTGACAAACAGTCTTGGATCTATAGATGAAGACACTGAAGGTCATAGGTTGATTGCACAAGTTCCTACAGGTTTGAGAGAAGACCAAAGGTGGAAACCTTTTGTAGTTCCAGTTGAACTTTCATTAAATCATTTTGTACCAGATTTGAATCACTTGCTTGGACTAATGCTTACATTTGAGCAAGATTTGAAGTCAGATGGAGATAAAAGACATAGCTCTGCTATGTATGCAAATAATAAGAAGAAAAGTGATAAAGCAAAGCAAAGGATGAAGAAGAATCAACTTATCAGGCAAATTATGCAAGAGGTAGAGGTAATGGTAGAAGTAAAGGTAAAGGAAATGGAAGTAGAATAACAACAAGAAGACATGCTGGATTTGTGGCCTTAGTAATCATCTAATTTATAATTGTTGGCATAATCAACAAGGTTTAAATCAGAATCAAAGCAACAATGGCAGAGGCAGAAGTGAAAGACATAAAAGTCAGTTTCAAAGAGGAAGACAAATCGAAGAGGTGGCTATAGTAGAGGTGGAGGAAGAAATTGGGGACATAACTAATCCAATAACACCACCTACTACAATTATGCAAATGATACACAGAATGAGGACCATGCAACATTGATGATGAATTAATATGTAAATCATAGAAGGAAGATCTCAAGGTATTCTATATTCACTCTGGTTGTCCTAATCATTTGTCAAGTAATATGGAATTGATGTTAGAACTAAAAGAAAGCACCTCTATTCATACAATTCAAATAGGTGATAACACGAGACACAATGTCTTCCTTTGTTGGTCCCCATACATCTGTATGAATGAGCTCTACTAATTCATCATGCTTGAATCCTTTCTTCTAAAATGGTAATCTGTGTGCTTTTCCCATTTGGCATGCTTCACATTTATAAATCATGTATTGATTTTGCACATTTGGTAGTCCTAATATAGATTGATTTGCCACCATAGTTTTGATTCCTCTTTCATTGAAATGTCCTAGCCTCTTATGCTAGAGATCTAGCTCTGTAAATATTTCATCACCATGTGTAATTAAGGCTTGAACAATATTCCCTTGCACTTTCAGAGTAAAGAGTCTACCTTCCTTTTTACCATCGACAATCTGTTTGTATCCATTATGAGGATCTTCCACAAATACTCCTTCATTTCTAAATCTGACTTAAAAACATTTCTCCATTATTGGACCCATAGTAATCAGATTCTTAGATATTGTGGGAACATACAAACCATTTGTTAATAAGTAAGCTCCGCTCTTACACTTCACCTTTCCAATTCAACAGAATCAATCAATGGATCTAAGTATTACGTTCTTTTCATTGATGATGGTACAAGATGGATAACTCTTTATGTTTGAAGGAAAGATCAAAAGTGTTTGGAGCCTTGAAAAATTTTCATGCATATGCAAAAAGGATTACAAGAGGAAAGCTCAAAAGGCTAAGGTCTGATGGAGGGGGAGAATACTTCTCCCAAGAATTCTATGATAATCTTTGGAATGTAGGTATCAAGAGAGAAATAACCTACAAATACACACCTCAACAGAATGGGGTGGCGAAGAGAAAAAACAAAACTCTAGTTGAGTTTGTAAGAGCAAATGCTACAAGAATTATCTTTGGGCTGAGGCTGTAAATACAGCTACATATCTTGTGAATAAATTACCATGTGTAGCTCTAAATGGAATGACTCCTTATGAAGCCTAGTGGGGTAAGAAATCAACACTAGATCATTGTAAGATGTTTGGATCAATTGCCTATGCTTATGTACCATCCACTGAGACATAAGCTTGAGCCAAAGGCTGAAAATATATATGTTCAGTGGGTATGATGAAAAACAAATGGGTTGTAGACTGTGGAATCCATTAACCAAATAGACACATAGAGAGACATACTCACACATACACATACATGCATATATATACATACATAATGCATATGCATACATACATACACATACATACACACACACACATATACACACACATACACACACACATACACACACACATACACACATAGACACACACATAATGATGCATACACACACATACACATGCATACACACACACATACACGCACATACATACACACACACATGCATACATACACATACTTAATGCATACACACTTACATATGTACATGTATATGTATTGATTTCTAATCATTTTGTTTTATATGTTAGGTATTATGGATCTCAGTAGAGAGAGAAAGGCAAAACTCACTCTCATAAAAAGTCTTATGAGAGCAAGAGTTCCGTCTAATACTCTAGGGGCCATAATGCGTGATTACTCAGAGATGTCTGATGAGGAGCTGGACTATACGATCCAGATGCTTACCCAGCGATCAGACGAGGGCTCTTCGGCGGCTCCACATGCAGGAAAAGAGCTATCTGCTCATAGGTATGTTTTTTTTTCATAAACTTTGTTAATGATATTATAACACATATTTTTATTTATTTTTATCTAATCTATTTTCAGGACACCTATACCACCTCCAAATCGTGATAGCAGAGCAGAGTTGCCTATGAGGACATGCATAGGCACCTTAGGACTAGAGTGCGACATAGAGCAAGAGGGGAACATTGTATACATAGGGAATGGATTGGAGTTCAAGAGAAGAATGCGGGCACTATGCGACTCTTACCTACGCTTTACCCACTTACCGTGGAAGTAAGTAAAAATTTTACATATAAATTGAAATAAATATCTTATGTTTTATTTACATTATATTTTTTATTTTTGTAGTGAGCATGATGAGAGGGATAAAAAATACATACTTGGTTCACTTGAGCCAGAGTTTGGGTCAGGATGGTCGCTTAAGTGGTGTCTAAAAGAGATGCAGACACTTATGGCTCATCGTCGCGATAACACACAGTATGCACTGCTTTTATGTATATATATGTGGATATGAGTATGTGTGTTTATGCATGTATGTATGTGTATGAGAGAGAGAGAGAAAAGAGTGAGACTAGAGGTATAAATACACGCATACACACACATATACATCATACATGCACATTTACACACATATACATATACATGCACATTTATACATACACACACATACATGCACATTTTTACACACACATACACATGCATGCAGTTACACACATATAATGAATAAACATAGACACATACACATACTCACATACATGTACACATACTCACATACACATACACATGCATAATCATATGTACACACACATAAACTCATATAATCATATTTACATGCATATATACATATACACATGCATATACACACACACACACAACACATGCATATGCACATATAGATACACATACGTACACAACACATGCATACACATAAATAAATAAATAAATAAATAAATCCTATTTCAAAAAATCCTAAATTGAAAACACTAATTTCAATAGGGTTTTAAAACTCCTAATTTAAAAACTCTAATTCAACCTTTTAGCCATATGTTTGAAGTATATGTACACCTCCGACGTCCTACTAGAGAGATGTCTCTCCTCCCAACCTTATGCCTCTATATATAGCTACTCGAATCAACGAGGATCATAATATATATAAAGATATATGCACATCATGTAGATATGATACATAAATATAAAATGGAGTAGATATATTATGCATCACACATAGATGCCTAAATGCACACATAAATAAACACTTGCATATATTACATGAATACATGAATATTTTACATAAATGCATATGCATATATACACATATGCATATTTAACACATGTATACATATATCACACACATGCAAACACATACATATACATGAAATACATATATATGCATACTAACATATGTATACATATAATACGCATGAATACACACACATATGCATACATACATGATCAAAATTTGCTCCTCGAAGATAAAGCTATATATAAAATAATTAGGCATACCCCCGAGCTTCATGTTCTAACTTAGAAGAACATGATTTCATCTCTCTAGTAGGATTCATCATTATTCAAGTTAATAAAAAAATATATTATCTGATATCCATTCAGAAGCTTCAAGTTATTGATCGATAACTAGAGTAGAATTTACTATCTAATCTGCTCATATGTTTTCATTATTGCCATCATTTTGGTAAGACATCAATATAGTCTCATCTTCATTATCCTTATTGATTTCATTTATTTCTTCTAATGTTAAATCTATGTTCTCATGAATCACATCATCTATTGATGGATTAATATCTATTTTTGGTAATTCCTCTTCCTCATCAGTAGAATCAGCATGTAGAGAATTATCCTCTTCATCAAAAAGATTAGTATCATTATCACGTATAATGATTCTAATTTCTATTTCAGATGTTGATGTATCAGTATCTGATGCTGAATCATCAAGAGGACTTTCTTTGATCTCTCTAACAATAAACTATTCAAACAATGACCTACCTCTAGGTTGCACATGAATGACTTGCCACCAAGGATGAGCATCTGGGTTTTTATAAAAAAATGCTTGTTCAATATGCATAGGAAGAATATATGGTTATTTAGTTGATCGCATTACCTTGGAAGAATCAATTGCCCAAAACCCAGATAATTCCTTTCTTAATGTGGAATTACTACCTTTATACTCCGCTCGAAACTAGTCAACCTTCAAAATGACCTATCAAAATATATAACAACAAAAACCCATTATTAGGTGCTTAAAAAAATAACTAACTCTATAAAAAAAATATAAACTCTTTTCTACCTGTTTGAATGTACGAAATGAAATTTCGTAGATACCAATAATAGTTCCTACGTAACCAGGTTCGCTATCTATAAGGTTCGTGTCTTTTGAGCTAGCACGTGATAGTTGCTTGAAAGAAGAAACAATACTAGAATCCTCTGTTTTACGTAAAGAATCAATGGCTTTGATTCTAATATGATGTCCAAAAGCCCACATATTAGTGAACATTCGAGCCTGCAAAATAAATTCAATTAGTAAATAGAAACTAACATACATATATGAAAAAAATAAAATATTATTTTCATAAAATTACCTTTCGTTCACAACCTATCATTAACTCTCTTTGCTCATCTGAGATTTCTTCATTATTTGCATTGGCGCATTTGCAAAGGACTATATAGCCAATCCGTGAAAGAAGGTATATCTGTAATCTCATTATTATCGAGATTACGTCTAAATCTTTTGTTTTTTTGCCTTTTACTTTGGAGATTTTGAAGTTCCTCGTACTCGCTAAGGAATGCTTGCATGCATTTGCTATTATATGCTACAAAAGTAAAAACATCATTTTTTTCTTGAAATATAAATAAGAATGGAACCCCCTTACCTGATAATACCTCATCTGTTATTTTTGAAGAAGACTCGTTGGTCCATGCACGTGGAGCTTCTTCATGAACTCTTTCAAGGTACTCACTAACGTAATACATGCACTCTTCAAGCATCCAACCCTTTGCCATGGATCCTTCTGGTTTTGCTCTTTGTCGCACATAACCTTTTAGAATTCCCATAAATCGCTTGACCCAAAACATCCATCGAGTTTTGACAACACATGCAATCTCTATCTCATCTACAAGAAGGACTAATAAATGAACCTGAATATCAAAAAATGAAGTAGGAAGTTCTTTCTCCATGAAACATAGTAGCTCTTTGCATTCACGTTTTTTTTTGTGGGATCGAGTTTTTGTCAATCTCTTTGGATGTAATCCACCTATACATATCATAAAAAAAATTATAAAGAAGTTAATTAAAAAATAAAAGATATCCAATATTCATACATATTAAATATAAAAATATCATAATTACCTTATAAGTGATCCAAGACGATAGATCACATCTCGTACTCCTTTCGTTGTACATCCATCGATAACCAAAGGTAAAATATGTTTCAAAAAGTTATACCAGTCATGGGTCTTTAACTCAAATAAGCTCTTATCATCCATAGTAAACATGTTTTGAAACGATGCTCCATATCTTGTAGGAGTCTAAATCAATTGAATTCTATTGTTGATAGTTTGTATCTCTTTTGTTGTAAGTACCCAAGGAGCAGATGCATAAGTCATTTCTTGTCGATGTCTATCAAAAACTGGCCATAACTTTGGTTTGGATTTTTGATCTTTCAAATCATTCCTTGATGTTGTGGTATCTTTTAGTCCAAGAAGATGTTGCCATAGTGAATAACCAATATTTTTGAATATATGCATAGGAGCGAGAAGATGATATAGTTTTAACTCTTTCCAATACTCCAAAGAATACCATATTGATATGTTCTCTGTGAGTGTCAAATTTTTTTTTTTAATATAAAGGAAGTTTGGCATTAGCCTACTCTCCCGGACTTGAATTAAATAAAGAAAAGTACAAGAGAAGGGGACTAGTGCCCACGGGACACCCCAAATCCCACAAAGCAGGGGAAGCTTTTACAAAGCTTAGATGACATTACAAAGAAGGTTAATTACCCTCTCATCACCCTCATGTGGGGCCCACTTGGGTTTAAGCTTGTTATCGATCAAAAAGAGTACTTGATGATGCCTAAAGGGGGGGGATTTTTTACAGTTGACAATCCTTTTGCCAAGGAGGAACAACGATTTCTCAATTGACCACTCCTTGGGGGAGTCACCGAAGTTGAAAGCACATCTTTCCCGCCAGATTTTCCATAGAACCTCCCCTCTGATGGCGTTCCAGAGAGTCGCGGAGCAGCGGATCGCTTCTCCCAGCAGGGCTTGCTGCCAACTGAGACGTTTTTGAAGTCCAATTCTCTTTCCAACCACCTGCCAGAGTCTGTTGGAGTTGGGGCAGGTAAAGAAGATGTGTGAAACATCTTCGATAGACCGGTAGCAGCGTTTGCACCAGGGAGGGATCCCACAAATTTTGCTAGCCTTAAGGTTGGTCCAAATTCCATGATGAAGAATTTGCCATAAGAGGACAGACTTTTTGATTTCTATGAGGGGGTGCCAGATAGCCATGAACTTCATGTCCCACCGAAGCCGCGTCCATGACAGGCACCACTTTTTGTTGAGGTTAACCTGATAGTCGATCGTTTCATTGATGTTCGGGATTTTTGATAGGCTATTCCCATTGTGCCATTTGAGACCAAGCGAGCTCGACATGTCGTGTCCCATGAGAAGGCGAACTTTGTGTCGGTCCCAAGCGAGACATTTGCTTTGCAAAGTGTTCCATTCTACATGCGAAATGTTGATGCTAGGGTCAATATCCTCAAAGTTGATCCAGCGGTTGGTGTCTTGTTTCCAGAGATGTTTCCATTTTTTAAAGCCTTTGTTCCATAGCTTCTTGGCATTTTGAATGTTCCAAGATTCCACACTCCGGATGCCATGGATCGGAAACCAGATAGAGTCGTTTTGTCTGATACCGGCAGCCCACTTCCAGTCTTCACTGATTCTTGTGAAGCTTTTGACTTTATTCCAACTCTTCCAAAGGGAGCACACCAGATTAGAGCCTTTCGGGAAGACGGGGATCGGGGAAAACAACAAGGTCAAGATGTCAAGATTCTTCCAATTTGGGAAACCCATGAGCGCCAGCTCATTCTTGTTTCTGAAGATCAACTTGGCCCACGAGGCCTCCCCGTTGCACCAAGCCTTAATCATCCATTTGGCTGACAGTTTGTTAGCCATGCACCCGATGTCCAAGATACCAAGTCCCCCACTATCTCTATGGCTGGTGCAGATGGACCATTTGATTTTAGGCACCCCCCGCCTATTGTGGTCGCCCGTCCAAAGGAAGTTTCTACAAATACTATCCAGTTTGGACAGATCTTGCTCTTTCGGTCTCCAACAAGAAAGGAAATAAATGGTAGATGATAAGAGGAACGTGTTGGTAACCATAGCACGACCAGCAAGATTGATTTGCATACCTCTCCAATAGTTAAGCTTGTTTTCGAGCTTGGCAAGCACCCAGTTCCACCGCTGTTCCATGGAGACGCCAAACCCCAAGGGAATCCCAAGAAGCCGAAAAATTTGGCCCTACGGAATGATTTGACAGCCATGATCAATGAGAAAGTCGGGCTGTGACCCACCAATAGCTCTAAAGGCGGTCTTAGAGTGGTTGATTATGGAACCAGAGGCTTCACAAAAGGTAGCAAGACACTTCCAGAACGTCTCCAGGCTGGTACTATCATTGTGAACAAAAGCGTTCATATCATCGGCAAAAAGTCTCATGGTGATCTAACTGTGGTCATGCGGCAAACGAAGGCCTTTAATGTTACCAGCTTCCACCTGATGCTCCACCAGCCTGCTAAGCCCTTCCGTGGCAATGGCAAAGAGAAGGGGAGCCAATGGGCACCCTTGTCTGATAGATCTTTTAAGTTTGATCACCTTTGAAAGTTTTCCATTAATGTTAATTTGGGTCGATGCGTTTCCGAGAAGGGTCGCGATCATCTTGGTGAATTTCTGACTACATCCAAGATCTTGTAGCGACTGTAGAATATAGTCCCATTCTAGCCTGTCGTAGGCTTTATCAAAGTCGATCTTGAGGAATACAACTTCTTGTTTAGACTCATTTGCAAATTCAAGTCCTTCCCAGATATCTATAATGGTTTCCAAAATTGACCTACCTTTGATGAAACCTTTTTGGTCCTCGCTTAACCACGCTCTCAAGTGGCAAGAGATTCTGTTGGCAATGACTTTGGCGATGATCTTGTATCCTATTTGGAGCATTGTAATGGGACGCCAGTTCTCTATTCTGTTCTTTTCCCCTTTTTTGTGTACTAACTTGATAACGCCATTGTTGAGACAAGAAGGAAGCGCGCCAAACTTGAGTGCCTCTTGCCAAACCAAGCGAAGAGGGGTGGCAACCACCAACTTGAAGGATTTAAAGAACTCATTAGTGAGCCCGTCAGGTCCCGGGCTTTTACCTGAAGGGAGGGCATCGATGACCTCAATGATTTCGGCTTCAGAGATAGAGGCATGAAGCAGAGAGTGGAGGTTGAGTGGTATCCTGTGGGGGGAAACCCTAGAAATGGCTGCCATACAGTCCCTTCTATGGTGGGAGAGGGGGTTTGAGGTCCCCAAGAGTCTCATGAAGTGCCCTTCAATGATCCCAAAATTATCTTCTTCCGTATTGCATACATTGCCATTTGCATCTAGCAATAAGGGGATCGATTCTCTGTTGTGTTTCCTCTTGAGGATACGGCACATCTCTTTGGTGGGTTTGTCGGCTTTGCCAGCCCACCACTCCTTGAAGAAAATTTGCAAATTTTTCCTTTGTATCTCTTCCTCGTATCGCAGCAGCGCTCTGATTTTTCGAAGTCCTTTCTGGGCTTGAGATTTTCCTTTGTTCACTTCCTCCTCGAGCCTCCAGAGTCTATGATATAGAGCTTCTCTACGGGCCCGCCGCACAGTCTCTAGCATCTTCCTGGATCTAATCATGATCTGTCGTGACTTATCAACCGCGCTTCTCCAACACTTGGCTGGGGACAAGCCAGAGGCGAATGCCTCCTTCCACACATCAGAAATTTCTTGATGGACGGAGGGGAGAGAGAAGGAGGGCACACTGGCATGGAACCAAGGAGCCTTACGGATCTTGGTGGGGGGTTGAAAGGTGATGACGATCGGGTAGTGATCAGAGATGGTGAGGTCCGTGTGTTGCGAGAGGGAAGGGTGGCCCCACTGATGAGTAAAGCTCTGAGAAATGTAGCATCTATCAAGTCTAGCTTTCCTCAGGTCCTCGCGTGCTTGGAGATTTGACCAAGAAAAGCCATTCGGGTCTTTGAATTTGACCAGATCCAAGTGTAGTTTAGTTTTGTCCCACGTTTCTTTCTCGCGACTATCGATGACCCTACCCTTGCCCATCCATCTGTCCATCGGGTCCTCAACCATGTTGAAGTCACCACAAATTAGCACGTTGTGGGGGAGCGAGTCCAAGGAGGCCCAAGTGTTAAGTCTCTCTAACTCCCCATTAGGGGCATACAAAGAAACTAAGGTAAAACAAAAGGGAGCACCGAAAGAAACAGCAATCCATCGACGGCATTCATCTTCAATGAAGTTCTCAAGCTTTTCAGACCAGCGTTGATTAATACCGATTACCGTTCCACCGGACCCCCGCTGATGCGCCGTTGAGATCCAAACATGGGTCGAGGAGACATGTCTAAGCCGTTTCTGGAGGTCTTCTCCGTCAATTTTAATCTCTTGGATACATATAAGATCTGGGTTTAGGCTAATGTCGCGAAGCCATTGACCAATGATGGTCGCTCTTGAGGGTTCGGTTAGCCCTCTAGCATTTAACGAGATGATGATCATTGTCGTAGTAATCCCTCTTTGTGGGAGGGAGCTTTGTCCTTTCTTTTCTTGGGTTCATCTTTCTTTTTCGCTCGGATTGGATCCCGAGTTAGCAATAGGTTCTTGTGGGGGCTCTTCCACGGTAACTCCATAGGTTGTTTTCCTTTGCGGGATGCCTCCTGCTGGGAAGAACTGGGCACCATTTTCAGCTCCGTTTCCGGAATAGTCGATCCGATGATGGAGCTTTCACTATCCATGTTATCTTCGTTGCTAGTAGTAAAGCCGTCTTCTTTGCTTGTAGTGTAACCCTCCTACAAGGTTTCTTTACTGTCAGTGATCTCTAGGCCTTTGACTTCGGTGTCCACCTCAAGTTGGTTCCCACCTGGGTAGTCAAACTCATTGATTTCCTTTTCCAGATTGCAATAAAGTTGCTGGAGGGGGAAACTGACTTGTTGTTTCGCTCAGAGGTTGCCCTAGGGCTTCTTTTCCTTCTTCTTCTGACTTCGATGAACCCGTCTGCATCAGCTTCTGGATTAAGGGGACCCTTGAATTCCTCTACTTTCGTCGAGTGATTCAATGCTCCATTGCTATCTTGAGCATTTTTGGGGGCTTCTTGATTTCGCTTGCTTTTTCGTCTCAAAGGGCAATCTTTGATCCTGTGACCTTGTTGGCCACAACGAAAGCACGCGTTGGGAAGGTTTTTGTAACTGATGTCTTGCTCCCAAACATCCCCTTCGCCCAAGTCCAGTTTGATCTTCGATGGGAGTGGCATACTGAGGTCAGCCTCGACACAGATTTGAGGGTGCCACCTAGCGTTGAACGAGTGTCTTGCACCTTCATAAATGAGACCACCAATGTCCTCGCGTGAGGCCAACGGCTTGCCGATAGGAGAAACGATGTCCCACACGAAGTTGTACAAGAAGTATGGTAGGTTAGGGAGCTCAACCCAGAGAGGGTACCGAAGCGATTTCGATTTGTCGGGAGTAAAATCAGGGGACCATCTGAATAGGCACAGGGTCGCCCGGCCGAGTTGCCAAGTTCCGACACTAAGGGCTCGAAACGCCATATCTTCATTTTCAAAGACTAGCAGCAAGTGGCTTGCCGGTAAGAACTGACACTTACAAACAACTAGCCCGCGGGGGAACCACTCGTTGCGAAGCCACTGTCGCACAGTTTCGAGCGGGGGCTTAGGGCCGAACATTTGGCCGACAAGGCAAACTTTCTTGAGCTCCTCCTGAGTTGACAAAATTGCGGATCTATTGAGGGAGACCAAGGGGGGTTCAGCACTCTCGAAGGCCTCTAGGGCGGCACAAGAACCCCCCTCCAACAAAGAGGTCAGGTTATTGATCTCCCCGGGAGGAGGGGCCAGGTTACTTCTCACAAGAGAGGGGGTCGCCAGATCCATGACAAAAGAGGGACACCCCGATTGAAAACTGAGGGACAAATCACGATAGAAGGTATGCACTCAAAAGAAGGAGGTTGGCACAAGAGACGCAAGGCGCAATAAAAAGGAAGACCATTTATCCTTTTTCTTTTTCCTTTTGTAATAAAAGCCTACACTCTACGAAAGTGAGCTTAACTTAAACTCTTAAATGCCAAAAACTGCAGCACGGCAAGCTTCAAAGAAAAAGAGGTAGAGTTTCTTCTCATGCTGATGCTTGGACAAGATGGTTCGTGATGGCAAGATCTCTTTGTAGCCTTTGATTCAGGTTTTTTAAATAAGCCGACCGCCGCCACACACACATCTACGGCGAAGATCCAACTTCCAAGGTGTCTATCGCACACCCCACACGAGGCAATCGTGTGCCCCTCACGAGGTGAGACACGAGGTGAGATATTCGCCCTTGACAGCCGCACGCTTTTTTAACAAGAGGGCCAAGAAGAGCTGCCGGTAGCCCAGAGAAATGAGGAAATTTAAAAGTCGACTACCGCCACACCCATTTCGAAACCAAACGGGGCAGATATCCAAGGTGTTTATCGTGCACCACTTACGAGGTGTCAATCGCAACGGAATATGAGAAACTGCTCATTAGCAAAACCGTCAGTCGTCGAGTGAAAAACCATCCATCACGAAAAACTCGGGAGATAACCATCAATCGCAGGGACCAGTCAAAACCGTCAATCGTGAAAACTGCTCATTAGCAAAACCGTCAATCGTCGAGTGAAAAACCATCAATCGCGGAAAACTCGGGAGAAAACCACCAATCGCGGGGACCAGCCAAAACCGTCAATCGCGGAGAGCATGTCAATCGTTAAAGAAGTCGGGTGATCGCGGAAAGTCTGTCAATCGCGAATGATTGTCTTCTGCTTGTCGAGTTTGAAGTGACGCGGGATACACTTATCGTCTTGAAGCTTGAGTGATTGCACCTTGCCGCTGCGGACGCAGAGAATGCGGAGTTAACAGATAAAGTCGACGGCCCATCTCCATAGCTTTGTTTCACTTGCGTCGTCTCTGTCGTCACTTGTTTCAGAGAATTTTATTGAATATCTGAGTGTCAATTTTCCTTTACCTCTGTTCACATACTCATTATGTGAATCATCATTGAAGATTTCTGCTTCTGGATCTATCAGAGGTCCATCTGTCCATTTTTTATACCAATCCATAGGCGTCATAAGTTTTGAACATTGACCTGTTTCAAGCTTTCCATTAAAATGTATCGCTTCTCTTTTAGATCTTAATGGATGATCATGAGGCAAGAATCGTCGATGTCGAAGATAAATATTTTTGTTGAGATTCCTACTATGGATTGATCTCAACTAATCACCACAATATGGACAAGCTTTATAACCCTTAGTAGATATTCCTGCATCATGGAAAATGATAAAAATATAATTAGATTAAATCATATTTATTTACATGCATATTGAATAAAAAGATTACATCAATACCTGAACAAACACCATATCCAAGAAAATTATGAATAGTTGAAGCCACAATACCACGAACCGTAATATGTCTTTCATTGATGCTTTTCGATACATCAATGACATTAATACCTCTCCATAACTCTTGAAGATCGTCAATGAGAGGAGCAAGATATATATTCATCTTCAACTTGTCTTTTGCCTGGGATTAAAAGTGAAAGCATTAAATGTTCCTTTTTAATGCTAAGATATGGTGGAAGATTGTAGTTTATGACTACCATTGGCCATGTTGATCATTTATTGGATTTCATGGAGAATGGATTAACCCCATCTAATGCAACTCCTAACTTTAGATTCTGTGGATTTTGTGCAAATTCAGGCCATGTAGAATCAATATGCTGAAAAGCAATACTATCATGAGGAATTCTTATTATTCCATCAGTACTTTTGTGATCATGTCCCCAAGTCAAAAGCTTTATAATTCGGGGCTTTGCAATATATGTCTAATCCGTGGAGCCAATGGAAAATGTCTCAATACCTTTTTTGGGATTTTACCTTCTTTGCCCTTATATCGAGGAGATTGACATTCGGGACATGTCAAAGAGTCTGCATATTCACCTCTATATAAAATACAATCGTTAGGACATGCATGTATACATTGATAATCTATACCAAGATTGTTGATTATCTTCTTCATTTCATCATGTGAGGTAGGAAGAATATTCTGACTTGGTAAAAACTTTTTAGATAATAACCTGTAAGTTTATCAAAAAAAGATATATTAAAAAAAGTAAATAAATAAATATATATATATATATATATATATATGCATATAATTTTATATATGTGTATGCTTATGTGCATCTTTCAAAATATTCACGCAAAATTTGATTGTTTTGGATAGCAAGATACGATTGTTTGTTTTGGAGGATATGAAGTATGTACCTTCATTGAATGATTTGTCGATTCTATCTTATGTTTAGTTTGAAAGTGTGAGAAGCGGGTTTATAATTGCTATTCAAAGAATTTGGCACTGTTTATAGGCCATACGATGGTGACCTGGATGAATTGCATGCACATAAGTTACTTAAGATAGAGCAACCTGATTATAAGGGACTACCAGTAGGATTTCTGGGGTATGCAGTAAACCTCTTGCATGTCAATGATGAGCATCTGAACTTTATGATACAAAGTGGAAATCATGGTATCTTGAGAGGATCACTTTTATACAGCTTGTTCAAAGAACTTTAGGTATATGACACTGAAGTTTTTTGAACAAGTTGTATAAAAGTGATCCTCTCAAGCCACCATGATTTCCACTTTGTATCCTAAAGTTCAGATGCTCATCATTGACATACAAGAGGTTTACTGCATACCCTAGGAATCCTGCTGCCACTAGTCCATTATAATCAGATTGCTCTATCTTGAGTAACCTCTGTGCATGCGATTCATCCAGGTCACCATTATATGGCCTATAAACAGTGCCAAATTCTTTGAATAGCAATTATAAATCTGCTTCTCACACTTTCAAACTGAACATATGATAGAATCGACAAATCATTCAATGAAGGTACATACTTCATATCCTCCAAAACAAACAATCGTATCCTGCCATCCAAACAATCAAATTTTTCACGAATATTTTGAAAGATGCATTAATAGTTTTAAAAGATGCGCGGACAAAAAGTGTCCATTCAATTCAAGTTCTTGTTCTTACCTTATCTAAAGTAAGAATAAAAACCTGCATATATATATATATATATATATATATATATATATATATATATATATATATATATATATATATATATATATATATATATATATATATATATATATGCATATATATATATATATAAATAGATAGAAAATTGAAAATTATATCTTAATAGTGTCGAAACAGATACATTACTCCATCCAAAACGATTTTGAAGGTTGAGAATAAGTAAGCTCGCACTTAGTCGTGTCAAACGACTTCCTTCATATACATGCTTTAGACATTCCTCTTGAAGATATTTCTCATTTTTAGAAATATCAATGCTCTCACTGTCATTTTGATACCAATCCTCAATAAAATCTACCATGCCATCATCTTCATCATTGTCACACAAATCTTGTACTTTATCGTCTTTTGAATATAGATCTTTCAACTTTGCATATTGCACAGGATTAGTTTTGCGTAGCCTCCTCATGGAAGCTTCTGATAAATGAGGTCTTACTCGTAATTGTGAATGTTGTGGAGGAATATCATCAACATCATACATTGGAATCTACACATATAAATAGAATTCATTAGTATTCCATAAATGAATAAAAAGTAAACTTTAAATATAAAATTAAGTACATAACTTATTAAATATGGATAGAAAACTTTTATTCTCTCTAGCTAAAAGGTGCTCTTGGAGGTCTATGCCATCCATAATTCACTAATAGTTCATCACCAGCATGTAATGTAGTAATAGCATTGACAACTATGTATCTTGATACATCTCTACTCATGTATGGTGATTCATGACTATTTTCATGCTCCTCAAATGTGCAATTAGTCCTTGAACTATTATGTAACCCTCAACTACTATTTATTAAACTTGCTATATTTCCATGTGTATAAAGTCTTCCATCAATATATAATCTTTCATTTTCTGCATGTAAAATCCTTCTACTAGTAAGGGATGCTGCGTTCAAGCATATTCCATAAGTACTCATGCTTTGAACATAATGTGAAAGTTGATGCCAATCTCCCCATCCATATATAGGACCACAAAATAACATAAGAGTGACTTCAGAGTTCGGAGGCAAATACAAATCCTCTACAATAAAGAAACAACGACCAACATTAGTAATAGTGGATGGAGCAATCATATAGCGATTACCCCAAAAGTTGAGAACCTCTCCATCTAAAGGAAGTGGTCCTCTATTCCATCCTCCATATCTTCTTCTATCATATGTTTGTACTAAAGAACAATCACGAGTTGGCAATGGATAATCTCCAGCCGTTTCATTCTCTAAACCAGGAGATAGAGGATTTCCTGCTTGTAATTGATGAACAGCAAGTCCATAACGTGTACGAGGTATATTAACATTATGAGAAAAATCATCATCATCATCGAGCAAGTATTCCTGTATATCAACAATAATATAATTTTATATATGGTTTTTAAATAAAATAATGACATTAATATATATAGAAAATACATACCCAAGCATTATCATGTTGACTAGGTGATGGTGCACGCTCAAAAGTACCATACTTTGCCTCATGTTCAATACATTCCAATCATGGTCTTCGATACGTGCCATAACAAGAGTTACACCAACATATAATATGCTCTTCATAGTAAAATTCATCATAATTCCTATCGGAGGACACATGTGAAGTCGTTGCATGGGTAGGAGGTGGCGGAGCACCCTCTGATTGATCAGAATCTACACATAATAAGAAACAAAAAAAAAAGTTATGTATCCATCAAATATATTTAAAATTAAGTGTTTGATATACTTACAGTATAAAGTCGTTGCACGATGAGGAGACGGTGGTGGAGTTCCATTTGATTGATCAGAATCTACAAATAATGGTATTTGATATTAATAATCTGATTATCTACATACACAAAAAATTCACATATACATATTTACACATACACACATATTCACATATACACATTTACACATACACACATATTCACATACTACACATTATTGTGGGATAAATGCATGTATTTTGTATGAATGAGTGTATATGCATGCATGTGTGTGTACGTATATATGTGGATATGTATATGTGTGTTTATGTTATATGTATGTATATGTGTATATATATACATATATGTATGCATATATGTTTGCATCTATATGTGTATGTGGGTGTGTGTATGTGTAT
>MU260099.1:42500-47500 GCA_020310875.1 Ceratopteris richardii
AAGTGTTGGAGAGGAGATTGAGGAAGAGCAAATAGTCAGACAAGTGATCAATGGACTAAAGGCAGATGACAAGTGGGAGAGCTTTACCACAGCAATGGACTTATACATGGACATCCAAGCACCTGATCTAACAACTCTGATTGGACAACTCTTTACACATGAAGCAAAGATCACAAAGAATGGAGAGCAATCAAAAGGTAACAATCCCTCTGCCCTTTATACTGATAAGAAGGTAAAAGACAAAGGTAAAAATAAAAAGGTTGATGAAGAAGGCTCTACCTCCCAAGCAAACTATGCAGGGAGAGGTAGATCTTCAAGAGGTAGAGGCAGAGGAGGTAAGTCAGGTAGGGGGAGACCCTACAATCAATCTCCATGCAATATTTGTGGCTTGTCTAACCATACCACAGATGAATGCTACAAAAACTACAAGAACCAAAGAGGAAGAGGTCACCAAAGAGGAGGATACTCTCAAGGCAGAGGCAGATTCAACCAATCTCAAGGCTACCATGGCTATAACAATAATTACAACAATAGCTACAATCACAATGGCAATTATCAAAGTGGATACAGAAATAGGAAAGACTACAACAATTATGCAGAGGAGCAAGATGATTCCTTGTTGATCATGAACATGACATCTAAGTCAGGTATCAATGATGACCACTTATTCTATATTGATTCAGGTTGCTCTAATCATGTAGCTGGAAATGTTGCATTACTTTCTGATTTGGAAGAACCCAAAGGCAAGCATCAAGTGCAGACAGGTGATGACACTAAACATTCAGTTGTTAAAGTAGGCAATGTCAAAACTAGTGATGGTAATCAGAATTTATTGAGCAGAGTGTTGTATGTTCCAACAATCACCAAGAATCTGATGAGTGTAGGTCAGATTGTGGAAAAAGGTCTACAGGTCAGGTTCACTCAACATGGTGCATATGTGGAGGATCCAAGACATGGATTCAGAAGGATAGCCAAGGGAGAAAAATCAGGTAGATTGTTTACCTTTGAACTTGAAGACACTAAGAGTATTGCTTTGTACAACTATAAAGACCAAACTCTATCAGAATTAGAGATTTGGCACAAGAGATTAGGTCACATTGGAGAGAGGACATTAAAGCAAATGAGTAGGGATCAATGTGTGCTTGGGATACCTAATGTATCCAAGCAACACATGATATACAAGTGTGGAGCTTGTCAATTTGGTAAGTCACACAGATTTCCCTATACAAAGAAAGGATTTATGCATGAAGATTATCTGGAATTGGTACATACAGATGTTTGGGGACCTAGAAAAGAGCCATCCATATCTGGATCAAGGTACTATGTGTCTTTCATTGATGACTATAGCAGGTGGACTGTCTTATACTTCATGAAACACAAAGATGAAGTATTTAATTGTTTCAAAAGGTATCTTGCATTAGTTGAAAATCAAACAGGTAGACATTTGAAGAAACTAAGGTCAGATGGTGGTGGAGAATACTTCTCCAATGACTTTGAAGATTTCTTGCAGGAAAGAGGCATCAAGAGGGAGATTACTACAAGGTACTCACCTGAACAAAATGGGGTAGCTGAGAGAAGGAATAGACTCATTGTAGAGACAGCTAGGTCTATGCTAAATGAAAAGAAATTGCCAAATTATCTTTGGGCAGAGAGTGTATCTACTGCCACATATTTAATTAACAGGTTGCCATCAAAGACACTTGATGGAATGACACCCTATGAGGCTTGGCATGGTAAGAGACCATCTCTGGATCATTGCAAAATCTTTGGGTGTGTTGCATATGTGCATATTCCCTCACAGGTAAGGGGAAAGCTAGACCCTAAAGCTGAAAAATGTATCTTCATTGGTTATGATTTGAATCAGAAGGGATACAGATTCTACAACCCCTCAAACAAAGGCTTCAAGGTAAGCAGAGATGTCATCTTTGATGAAAATGATTCATGGTATGAAAATGAGTGCAGGAAAGTTAGCCTACCTTATGACATGGAAGAAGACTTTCCCAAGCTTATCAGGCAAGAACCAATTCAGAAAGAGGACACAAGCTCAGATGATGAAAATACCATCAACATTGAAGAGTTCAAGGCTTGGAAATCCAAAGGAAAGATGAAGATGAAGCAACTAGAAGACAATCCAGAATCCTCAACTCAAGCTATGAGGAGATCTCAGAGAGAAAAGAAAAAACCTATTAGGTATGGGTATGATACTTCACTTGTAACCAAGCACTCTGTATATCTTGCAAAGGATCTCTTGAATGAAGAACCAGGTACATTTGAAGAAGCAATCACTAAACCAGAATGGAAGGAAGCAATGGATGAAGAAATGGAGGCTCTCAAGGAGAGTGATACTTGGGACTTGGTACCCAAGAAGGACTCCATGAAGGTGATAGGATCCAGATGGATCTACAAACTCAAGAGGAACTCAGATGGTACAATAAACAGGTATAAAGCTAGGTTGGTAGCCAAGGGTTTTGCACAAACCCAAGGCATTGATTATGAGGAGACATTTTCTCCTGTGGCCAAGATGCCAACTATCAGAGTTATGGTGAGTGTAGCTGCATCCAAGAATTGGAACATGTACCAATTGGATGTGAAGAATGCATTCTTGAATGGATGGATATCTGAAGAAGTCTACATGTCACAACCACCTGGCTATGAAGATCCCAATAAGGTAAATCATGTTTGTAAATTGAAGAAGGCTCTGTATGGATTGAAGCAGGCACCTAGAGCATGGAATTACAGGTTGACAACCTACCTCCTAGACCAAGGATTCATAATGAGTAAAGCAGATACTTCATTGTTTATCAAAAGGAACAATTCAGAGGTAATATACTTGTGTGTCTATGTTGATGACATCATTATTACAGGAAATGATGTTCAGGGAATTAGACACATCAAAGGACAAATGATGAAGGAATTCAAGATCAATGATCTTGGATTATTGAAGTACTTCCTAGGACTTGAATTGGTCTATACAAATTCAGGTATCTTTATTACTCAGAAGAAGTACATTCAGGACATGGTCAAGAAGTTTAATTTGCAGGAAGCTAAAGTCTCAAGCACTCCTATGGAGGTCAACCACAAACTCAGTGCTCATGAAGGGGAAGAACTCCAAGATGTTACTGGTTACCAAAGTTTGGTAGGTAGCCTTAATTATGCTACCTTAACCAGGATTGATATATCATATGGTGTTAGTGTACTTGGCCAATTTATGCACAAACCAAGAGTACCTCATTTGGAGGCAGCAAAGAAGATAGTAAAGTACCTAAAGAGAACACAAAATCATGGTTTGTACTTTCCTTATTCATCAGACATTGATATTAAGGTATACTCAGATGCAGATTGGGCAAGTTGCAAGGATGACAGGAGGAGCACTTCAGGGTACATATGTTTTGCAGGTGATAAACCAATTTCTTGGTCATCCAAGAAACAACCCACAGTAGCTTTGTCATCTACTGAGGCAGAGTATAGAGGGCTAGCGGCCACTCAAGAAGCCATATGGTTGAAGCTTTTATATTCAAAATTAGGCCTATACACAAGGCCACCAATCATATTTGGTGATAACACAAGTTCTCTTCACCTAGCAGCTAATTCAATTTATCATGCTAGGACAAAACACATAGAGGTTCATTACCACTATGTGAGGGAGAAATTACTCAGCAAAGATATTCAATTGTCATATGTGTCTACTAATATGCAATGTGCAGATTTGCTTACTAAAGCTCTGGATGGAAGCAAGCTATGCAGGTTTAAATCCATGATTGGATTGCAAGAAATAATTGAAGACTAAAGATGAAGACTTGAGCCAAAGTTTTTGGCTTGAGGGGGAGCTGTTGGTGCATTTCAAGCCTTCACACATTGGCTTGGAACATTGGAGCTTTGGAAGACTTGGCTTGGTTATCAATCTTGAAGACCACACATGAAGCTTGAACCCTTGAAGGATATATCTACATGGAACAATGATCATAGGAACCAATGCTTATTGGTTATTACCTTTTATCCTATGTAAAAGTCTATATGACTTTAATCACTCTTGTAAACTCACCTACTAGTTTGAGTCGTGGAAAAGTAGATGATGTGATTGAGGGAATATCTCCCTAAGTTTAGTGGAGAGATTCTAGGGAGCTTCAATTTGAATTTCAAATTCAAATGACCAATCAACACTTATAAAAACCATGGAGAAAAGTCGCGGGTATACTTCACTCTTCCCGAGGCATTTTTGAGTCAATCCTTGAGTGTGTATGAGCTACACCATAGCCTACACCTCTGAGTACCATTGAGCATCACATTTCATGCCAATGGGAATGTACAATCATTAGATTTAATCAATATACTTACATTCATAATCTCTGGTTTCTCTGAGTGACTACCTTCAACTCTGTCAACTTCTAAGAGGCATATCTCAAGATCTACTGAACCAAATTGAATGATTCAAAGTGCATTGGATTCAGCTCAAAGTCTACTATACACCTACAAAGTTTCAAGGCCATTGGATCTACCATCACAGAGAAATCTCAGTCGAGGTGCTCACTGGTCTGTGCCTGTAAGTCTCCTAAAAAATCAAGGGTACACCTTATTTTGCTAAAGTGATTTCTCTGAGTGTAGTTTATCATTTCCTTTCATTCCACTTGCAAATGGAAGCTTACTAAGCTAATAGAATACCTCTAAAAGGAATTTTGCTAATTGTAACTACACTGGTCACACTGAGCATAACACTGAGCAGGTGTCAATACCAAAATAGCAAGTTTTTCAGGATTTTGAAGTCACAAGTAGTCTGTCTTGATTTGATCATTACTCATAACATTTGCAAAGCACATATATGGTTTCTTGGTATCATTTGGAAGCTCAAGGAGTCTACTAAACATATCTGGAATCAAAGGAGGGCAGGTGTGAAGCAGGTCTAGCAGCACCAACTTGATCTTCTGAGTGCATCCAACCATCACTCCCAACACTATCTATCTATCTATCTATCTATCTATCTATCTATCTATCTATCTATCTAT
>MU260099.1:62500-67500 GCA_020310875.1 Ceratopteris richardii
AAGGAGGAAGAAAAGAACAAAGTTTGGAGCTTGGAAGAAGAACCGGAAAAGTTGTACACATATGTACAGTAGTATAGTCCGCGTTATAAGCTTGTACAAATTTATCTATAAATACCTGAGAAAGTGTCGGAGCAGATATGAGAGGTAGAAAGAAAAGTATGAGAGACATATACGAGAGAGAAAGAAATAGAAGAGAAGAATGAGAAGTGAGATGTCATTAGACATATGAAAAGTTAGTTGAGTTTTCTTCTCATCACTCAACTGTAATTTTCTGAGTAATCGAAGAAATACTGCGCCAAAATTTCTGTGTGTTTTCATCTGTGATAGATGATTTGTGAAATCCTATTGAGGATATCTAAGTCTATAGTTAATCAATCTATAGCTTAAGTTTCAGAGTTTGATTGTAAACAGAAACCGAGAATTGTCAGTAGGAACATTCGTATGTGTTGAGTGTTCAAAGTTTACTGAAACAGGCGCATTTTCGGTGGTCAATGTTTTGATCATTTCTCAGTGCATACTTTAAAGTTTTGCATGAGTGAGAGCTTAATCTTTAAGTTAGAAGATAAGCTACTCGTAACCAGAAGCATTTGCTTAAACGGGTTCTATTCAAGGAGAACCAAGTCTTAGAAGTTACAGGTGTAAAGTCCACTGTTCAGAGTAACAGTTTCAGACAAAAGTAACCTGTGAAGATTAATTTAAAGAAACCATGCAGCAGAATTTTTGTGTTGTGAAGTTTTTGACTTACTCTTGGTATAGAGGTGCTCTAACCACAAGAGTAGGTTATTCTTTTGGAGATTAACACTGTCCATCAGTGGTATCAGAGCAGGAGTGGTATCAAAGCAGGAGACATCAAAATCAAAGAAAGGAGGTTCCTGACTGCTCCGGTTACAAAGAATTCAACAACCGAAGAACTAAAAGGTGAAAGCTTGAAGGCGAAACCTGAAGAGGAGATCATACGATATCAAGAAAGACAAACGGAGTCTAATTTGAAGCAAAGGTACATACATTATTCATAAAGGTTGAAAATTTCAATACACAGGTGGACACAAGATGGGAGATTCTCTACAGATAGAGAAACTGGATAGGGAAAACTATCCTGCGTGGTCAATGAGGATGGAAGCTCATCTTATGAGCAAAGATTTGATAGCGTATATCACAGGAGAAGAAGAAAAGCCACAGTTCAGAGATCCTAGTGTTCCGACTAGGGAAGAGTTAGCAGATTTGAAAAACTGGATGAAGAAAGATGCTCAAGCTAGGAGCATTATCTATATGGCAGTAAATGATTACTTGTTACCTCATATTCGAGGTCTTGAAAGTGCAACGGACATTTGGAATGCTTTGGAGGAGCATTTCCAGAATACTACTAAGTCAAGAAAGGCATCCTTATGGGCAGAGTTTACAACCTTCAAGAAGAAGGCTTCTCAGTCCGTTTCAGACTATGTGACAAGAATGAAAGATATTGCAGATGCATTAGGTGCTGTTGATGAAGATATCGAAGAGGATAAATTGGTAAGGCAAATTCTTACAGGCTTAAGAGGTGATGACGAATGGAAGCCGTTTATTTTGTCTACGGAATTATCACTTGATCATTTCACTCCAGATTTAAATCAGTTGCTAGGACATATGCTAACATTTGAGAATGATGTTAAAGGAGATGGTGACAAGAGTGCAGGTCACGCAATGTACTCAAAGGATAAAAAGAAGAATAGCAAAGGAAAGCAACAAGCAAATGAAGATGAAGGAACAACTAGCCAAGCCAACTTCCTAAGAGGAAGAGGAGGTGGCAAAGGTAAAGGAAGAGGCAGAAACAATAAAGATGGAGGCAAAGCTTGCTGGATTTGTGGTAAGACAAATCATTTAGCTAATGATTGTTGGCACAATACTCAAAGTAATAATGGATATAGTCAAAGCTACAATGCAAGAGGAAGAGGTGGCAGAAATCAAAGAGGAAATTTCAGAGGCAGAGGTGGTAGGAGTTACTTTGGAAGAAATGCAGGTAGAGGATTCCAAAGTCAACAATATAATAATACCTACTACAATTATGCTTCAGAACAGAAGGAGGATTCAACATTGATATTGAATGCTACTTGTGAAAGTCAGAGTGAAGATCAAAGAGTCTTCTACATTGACTCAGGATGTAGTAATCACCTGAGTGGAAACATATCATTGATGACTGATTTGGAAAATAAAGTTTCTAATCATGTTGTTCAAACAGGTGATAACACAAAGCATAAAGTGAAGTCGATTGGATCAGTGAAAGCCAAAGACGGCAGTACCTTATTGGGTAAGGTTCTGTATGTTCCTACAATTCCTAAGAATTTGATAAGTGTAGGACAAATTGTTGAAAAGGGATATGAAGTAAGATTC
Organism: Ceratopteris richardii; assembly: GCA_020310875.1. Classification (NCBI taxonomy): domain Eukaryota; kingdom Viridiplantae; phylum Streptophyta; class Polypodiopsida; order Polypodiales; family Pteridaceae; genus Ceratopteris; species Ceratopteris richardii. Next base: position 64,868 of record MU260099.1, read on the forward strand.
ACTAATGAAGGAGTATACGTGGAAGATCCCAGTCAAGGGTATAAACAGATTGTTTCAGGAAAGAAAGAAGGAAGACTGTTTACACTGAAGATTCAAGGTAACATTGGTCAGGCCATGTTTACATATGAAGGACAGAAAATTTCTGAGTTAGATCTTTGGCACAAAAGGCTTGGACATTTCAATGAAAGAGGTATTAAAGATATGATTAACAATGGTTCAGTGCTTGGATTGCCTAATGTTGCAGGTCAACATATGACATACAAATGTGAGGCATGTCAATTTGGTAAGGCTCATAAGATTTCTTATTCCAAGCATGGTTTTATGCACTCAGAGAAGCTTGAGTTGGTACACACAGATGTGTGGGGACCATCAAAGGATTTCAGTATAAATGGATCAAGATATTATGTGATTTATGTTGATGATGCTACCAGATGGATCACTATCTATGTGATCAAGGATAAATCAGAAGTATTCAATACATTCAGACATTATCATGTGTATGCAGAAAGAACTACAGGTCATAGACTGAAGAGACTAAGATCAGATGGAGGGGGAGAGTATTTCTCCAACGAATTCAGTGAATACTTATGGAATGCAGGTATAAAAAGGGAAGTTACTTGCAGGTACTCTCCTCAACAAAATGGTGTAGCAGAAAGAAGGAATAGGACTCTTGTTGAGTTTGCAAGGTCCATGATGAATGAGAAAAATTGCCCTAATTATTTGTGGGCTGAAGCTGTAAATACAGCTACTTATTTGGTCAATAGGTTACCATGCAAAGCCCTGCAGGGTATGACACCATATGAAGCTTGGTGGGGTAAAAGACCTACCCTAGATCATTGCAGAGTATTTGGATGTGTGGCATATGCATATGTGCCATCACAATTAAGACACAAATTAGAACCTAAAGCTGAAAAATATGTTTTCATTGGTTATGATGACAGACAGATGGGATACAGGTTGTGGAATCCATCCACAAAACATTTTCTGGTATCAAAAGATGTTACTTTTGATGAGCAAAGTTCTTGGTATGCAGGAACAGTTAATGTCAATACAGGTGAAGAAGAAGAAGTGAGTCAAAAGAAAGGTAAAGCAAAAGTTCAAATAATTGATGAAGAAGAAAATTATGAAGTGCAGGAAGAAGTTGAAGAAAGGCCAAGATTTGATCCTGAGTGTGAAGAACCAGAAACCTCAAGGACTGGAGAACTCAGAAGGTCATCAAGAAATAGATGGCAACCTACAAGGTATAGTTATGATACTTCATTTTTGGCTACGAAAGATTATGCTTACATAGTGAAAGCAGATGAAGACCCTTCTACATATGAAGAGGCAAAAGGTAAGGAAAAATGGGAGAAAGCTATGCAGGAAGAACATGATGCATTGGTAGAAAATCAAACATGGGATTTAGTTCCTAAACCAAATAGCCAGAAGATTATTGGATGTAAGTGGGTCTACAAGACCAAAAGATTTGCAGATGGAAGTGTGTCTAGATACAAAGCTAGACTTGTTGTCAAAGGGTTTGCTCAGACTTATGGAGTTGATTATGATGAGACTTATAGTCCAGTAGCAAAGATGACAACCATTAGAACACTCATAGCTGTTGCTGCGAGTAAAGGTTGGAAGTTATGTCAGTTAGATGTGAAAAATGCTTTTCTGAATGGATATATTTCAGATGATGTGTTCATGGAGCAACCTCAAGGATTCAGAGATGAAAGGTATCCAGATCATGTGTGCAAGCTCAAGAGAGCTTTGTATGGCTTGAAGCAAGCGCCAAGAGCGTGGAATTAGAGACTTGTAAAGTTCTTGAAAGAACTTGGTTTCCAGGTGTCTGAAGCAGATAGTAGTCTGCTTATAAGCAAGTGATAATGGTTTCATATACATGTGCATATATGTTGATGATATAATCCTTACAGGTACAGATGAGTCAGGTATACAAAGACTCAAGAAGCAAATGGAAAAGGAGTTCAAGATAAGTGACTTGGGAGACTTGTCTTACTTCTTGGGTATGGAGATCACATATACTCAGCATGGAGTATTCGTGACCCAAGAAAGATATTTGAAGAACTTGTTAATCAAGTTTAAAATGAATGATTGCCGGATAGCACCTACTCCAATGGAGGTGAATCACAAACTGAGTAAGTTTGGAGGTGAAGAATTCAAGGATGTGAGACAATATCAGAGTTTGGTTGGTAGCCTTATCTATGCTACATTAACCAGACCTGATTTATCATATGCAGTAGGAGTATTGTCTCAATTCATGTACTGTCCAAAGAAAGAACACTGGATTGCAGGACAAAGGGTGTTGAGGTACATTAAGGGTACACTCAAAGAAGGTTTGTATTATGGTTTTACATCAGATACAAATATAAAAATATATAGTGATGCAGATTGGGCAGGTAATCCAGATGACAGAAGGTCAACCTATGGATACATGTGTTATGTGGGAGATAAGCTAATCTCATGGTGTTCCAAGAAGCAACATACAGTTGCTTTGTCCTCTACCGAAGCTGAGTACAAAGGCATGGTTGAAGCCGCAAAGGAAGTGATTTGGCTAAAGACTTTAATGAAGAATTTTGACGCTATACAGAGAATTCCAATTATATTTGGAGATAACATGAGTTCTTTATATTTAGCTG
>MU260099.1:77500-80000 GCA_020310875.1 Ceratopteris richardii
ATTAGGGCTATCCAAGCTTCTCTGATAGGACTAGTCACTTGAATCGGTCGTGTCCAAACAATTGTCATATTTCTAGCTCTACAAATGAATGCTTCATGTAGAAGAACTTAAAAAAACACTTCAAAAAGCAAAGAAATGCATATCTCATATTGCACACCAAGAGACTTCAACAAGCAATGAGTTGAGCTTGTTTCTTGCAAAAGAGAGCTGAAAAACAAATGGGATGAAGAATATGGGGAGTTGAGTGAGACTAGAGAAAATTGGCTTCATCATTCATCTAGTGAGATAACAAAAGGAAGTTGTTGAAGACAAAAGAACAATAAGAATTGATGCTAAAGAATTGCTTTACGATGAGTATGAGGTTAAGGGATGTTCAAAATCATTTCTCTTTCATTCATGACTCATCTTTGAGAAACAACCAATTCAAACGATTAAGCCCATTCAAGATTTTCTAATGAGCCTAATCGCTTGAATTGCTCATGTCCTAGATTCATTCATATACTTGAGTTCTTTGATTTTCTTCTTATGCAATCCCCTTATTCATCATTGTTCATAGATATTGACCAAAAAAATCGGCAAATTAGCCTCTATTTGTTATGATTTTGACATACGACCAATTCAAGTGATTAGGGCCATTAGAAGACATTGGATGGGCCTAATTGTTTGAATCAGTCGTGCCTTAGTATCATGTCCATTACTTGAGATTTATTGTTTTCTCCCTATGCAAGGTTCTTGATGTCCTAGACCCAAAGGAATTCATCTTGAACCTTTGATTCCATATGAACTTTTGTATCTTATTATTTGTTCAAAATTTGGAGAAACTATTACTACCATTGCATCATGAACATGCCAAAACCCTAAGGTTGACTATTTATTTGCATCATTCTGATACCTAGAGGTCTTGATGAGCCTATTTGTACTAATTTTCACACATGACTAATTCAAGTGACTAGCTAAGCTCATCAGGAAATGTTGGATGGGCCTAATCGCTTGAATCAGTCATGTTTGAAAATAAGTACAAATAGGCTTATCAAGACCTTTGGGTATAAGAATCATGGAAATAGATAGTTGATCTTAGGGTTTTGGCATGTTTCAAATGCAATGGTAGTATTGGTTTCTCCAAATTTTGAACCAATAATAAGATACCAAAGTTCACATGGAATTTGACATTCAAGGTAACTTCCTTTGTGTCTAGGAAATCAAGGACCTCGCATAGAGAAAAAACAAAAAAATCTCAAGTAATGGAATGAAACTAAGGTATAACTCATTCAAGCAATTAGGCCCATCCGAGGTCTTCGGATGGGCCCAATCACTTGAATTGTTCATATATCAAAATCATAAGAAATAGAGGCTAATTTTCCCATTTCTTTGGTCAATATCTATGAATGATGAGGAATAAAGGGATTTCATAAGAAGAAAACCAAAGAAGTCAAGCATATGAATGAATCTAGGACATGACCAATTCAAGTGATTACACTCATTCAAAAATCTTAGATGAGCCTAATCGCTTAAATTGGTCATGTCTCAAAGATGAATCATAAATAAAAGGGAAGTGATTTTGAACATAGGTTAGGCTCATACTCAACCTAAAGCAATTCTTCAACGTCATTTCTTATTGCACACCAAAAGACTTCAACGAGCAATGAGATGAGATTGTTTACAAAAGAGAGTTAATAAACAAATGTGATGAAGAATATGGGGAGTTGAGTGAGTTTGGAGAGAGCAAAGAAAAATGCCAGAAATGATCTGAAGAGGTTATATAGAGTCCTTAGGATCTATTGATAGTTGATGCCACATGGTACCTTTTGATTGGTACACATCATCTAACCATTGGGAATCCCAACATACATTACCATGTGGCACATTTTCCTTCATCCACATTATTTGACCATTGTGGATCTCAAGGTGCAAGTTACCATGTGTCAAAATTTTATTCATCCATGTCATTTGATTGTTGGGATTCTCAAGGCCTTGCCACATGGCATGCACTCATTGATCCAGATAGATTCTCCAACGTCTATTTTCCCTCATAAATATCAAGTCCCTTAGCTTTCGCTCATTTTATACCTTCAACAATTTTGTGTACCCATACTAAGCATTCTTGGGCCTAAAGTTTATACACAACTGATTCAAGTGATAGGACATGTTTAACCATCTTTGATTGCCTCTAATCACTTGCATATGTCGTCCCTGCATCTAGACTTAAAGCCCTCAAAGATCCCAAAATGGAGGAGAGAAATGCAATTGTCAATTTCTTCATTTAGAAACTACTCAATTTCATGGTTCAAAAGGGTTTGGGACTCAATCAGTTTCTAGATGCAATGAAGATGTTCAACCCCTCCTTTGATTTTGAAGTCCTTGCAGACAAAACTAAGCCATCTCTTAAGGATGAGTGGAATATTTTTTTGAGGATAGTCAATGGACAAGAAGTGGTAATTTTTGGCAACAAATACATTCACACAATCGTCTTTGGGAAGGATCCTTTGGAGAGGGCCATAAT
>MU260099.1:92500-97500 GCA_020310875.1 Ceratopteris richardii
CCACGTGTACACGAATATAAAATTCTTGTCTTTTCTAATCCTACAAAGAAAGGCTTCTTTTTAGTACATATGCTTTAAATTTCCAAGAGAGAAATATTTTTGAAGCTACGAAATATTTTTGGGTTCAAAAAATTCTATGATTTATTGGACACACTTGAAATATCAAATCAAGAGTTTGTGACTCTCAATTTTCCATGTGTACATCAATATTTTCTATCTACAAATACTCATGAAGTTTATGAGTCTTGGTTTTCTGCTTATAGCTTTCTCTATTATTTCTGTGAGTGTTCAAATGACTTCTACTTTTGGTCATTCCTCCAATCGTGTAGCCTCATGTCAAATTTACAAGAGAAAAGGGGATTCCTTATGGAAACCTCTTCATGTGCAGATAAATGATTCTATAACTATGCTTCCTAGTTGTAAAGGTGCCCATAAAGCAAAGCAAGCTTAAAGAGATGATACAAAAAACTATTGGAAAGGCCATATTCTCAGATTCAAATAAAAAAGATATCAACACTTTGCAAGAGTTTAGAATCTGTACAATGCTAAGGATCTGGTTCTAAATTTTCATCTACATTTCCCATCATATTGTAAGTGAATTTTAACAATGCTCTTTAATCATATTCATTTGTTTTTGTTCTCTTTGGAAATGATTGATTCAAGTGATTAGGGCTATCCAAGCTTCTCTGATAGGACTAGTCGCTTGAATCGGTCGTGTCCAAACAATTGTCATATTTCTAGCTATACAAATGAATGCTCCATGTAGAAGAACTTAAAAAAACACTTCAAAAAGCAAAGAAATGCAAATCTCATATTGCACACCAAGAGACTTCAACAAGCAATGAGTTGAGATTGTTTCTTGCAAAAGAGAGCTGAAAGAAAAATGGGATGAAGAATATGGGGAGTTGAGTGAGACTAGAGAAAATTGGCTTCATCATTCATCTAGTGGGAAAATTGAACAAAAGGAAGTTGTTGAAGACAAAAGAACAATAAGAACTGATGCTGAAGAATTGCTTTACGATTAGTATGAGGTTAAGGGATGTTCAAAATCATTTCCCTTTCATTACCAATTCAAGCGATTAAGCCCCTCCAGGATTTTCTAATGAGCTTAATTGCTTGAATTGCTCATGTCCTAGATTCATTCGTATACTTGAGTTCTTTGATTTTCTTTTTATGCAATCCCCTTATTCATCATTGTTCATAGATATTGACCAAAAAAATGGGCAAATTAGCCTCTATTTCTTATGATCTTGACATACGACCAATTCAAGCGATTAGGCCCATTAGAAGACATTGGATGGGCCTAATTGTTTGAATCAGTCGTGCCTTAGTATCATGTCCATTACTTGAGATTTATTGTTTTCTCCCTATGCAAGGTCCTTGATGTCCTAGACCCAAAGGAAGTCATATTGAACCTTTGATTCCATATAAACTTTTGTATCTTATTTGTTCAAAATTTTGAGAAACTATTACTACCATTGCATCATGAACATGCCAAAACCCTAAGTTTGACTATTTATTTGCATCATTCTGATACCTAGAGGTCTTGATGAGCCTATTTGTACTAATTTTCACACATGAATAATTCAAGTGATTAGCTAAGCTCATCAGGAAATATTGGATGGGCCTAATCGCTTGAATCAGTCATGTGTGAAAATAAGTACAAATAGGCTCATCAAGACCTTTTGGTATAAGAATCATGCAAAAACATAGTTGATCTTAGGGTTTTGGCATGTTTCAAATGCAATGGTAGTATTGGTTTCTCCAAATTTTGAACCAATAATAAGATACCAAATTTCACATGGAATTTGACATTCAAGATAACTTCCTTTGTGTCTAGGAAATCAAGGACCTCCCATAGAGAAAAAACAAAAAATCTCAAGTAGTGGAATGAAACTAAGGTATAACTCATTCAAGCGATTAGGCCCATCCGAGGTCTTTGGATGGGCCCAATCGCTTGAATTGGTCATATATCAAAATCATAAGAAATATAGGCTAATTTTCCCATTTCTTTGGTCAATATCTATGATTGATGAGGAATAAAGGGATTTCATAAGAAGAAAACCAAAGAAGCATATGAATGAATCTAGGACATGACCAATTCAAGTGATTAGACTCATTCAAAAATCTTAGATGAGCCTAATCGCTTAAATTGGTCATGTCTCAAAGATGAGTCATAAATAAAAGGGAAGTGATTTTGAACATAGGTTAGGCTCATACTCATCCTAAAGCAATTCTTCAACGTCATTTCTTATTGCAAACCAAAAGACTTCAACGAGCAATGAGATGAGATTGTTTCTTACAAAAGAGAGTTAATAAACAAATGTGATGAAGAATATGGGGAGTTGAGTGAGTTTGGAGAGAGCAAAGAAAAATGCCAGAAATGATCTGAAGAGGTTATATAGAGTCCTTAGGATCTATTGATAGTTGATGCCACATGGTACCTTTTGATTGGTCCACATCATCTAACCATTGGGAATCCCAACATACATTACCATGTGGCACATTTTCCTTCATCCACATTATTTGACCTTTGTGGATCTCAAGGTGCAAGTTACCATGTGTCAAAATTTTATTCATCCATGTCATTTGATTGTGGGATTCTCAAGGCCTTGCCACATGGCATGCACTCATTGATCCAGATAGATTCTCCAACGTCTCTTTTCCCTCATAAATATCAAGTCCCTTAGCTTTCACTCATTTTATACCTTCAACAATTTTGTGTACCCATACTAAGCATTCTTGGGCCTAAAGTTTATACACAAGTGATTCAAGTGATAAGACATGTTTGACCATCTTTGATTGCCTCTATTCACTTGCATATGTCGTCCCTCGCATCTAGACTTAAAGCCCTCAAAGATCCGAAAATGGAGGAGAGAAATGCAATTGTCAATTTCTTCATTCAGAAACTAGTCGATTTCATGGTTCAAAAGGGTTTGGGACTCAATCAGTTTCTAGATGCAATGAAGATGTTGAACCCCTCCTTTGATTTTGAAGTCCTTGTAGACAAAACTAAGCCATCTCTTAAGGATGAGTGGAATATTTTTTTGAGGATAGTCAATGGACAAGAAGTGGTAATTTTTGGCAAGAAATACATTCACACAATCATCTTTGGGAAGGATCCTTTGGAGAGGGCCATAATTACTAGAAAGTGTAGAAAGGCTTCCCCCTTGCCTGGGAGGATGGATTTTTTCCCACATCATGAAGATGGTTGTTGTTTACTTCCAGTAAATATGGGTTTTTGATTTGGCTTCATCATTCATCTAGTTACAAAATTGAAAAAAAGGAAGTTACTGAGGACAAAGACCTTGGGTGGCCCAGCTTGAATGAGTCATGCCCTAGTTTCATTCCATTACTTGAGATTTTTTGTTTTCTCCCTATGCAAGGTCCTTAATATCCTAAACACAAATGAAGTCATCTTAAACCTGAGATTCCATGTGAACTTTTGTATCTTATTATTTGTTCAGAATTATAGAACCTTATACTACCATTGCATTTAAAATGTGCCAAAACCTTAAGATCGACTATCTATTTGCATGATTCTGATATCGAGAGGTTTTGATGAGCCTTTTTGTACTAATTTTCACACACAATTGATTCAAGCGATTAAGCCCATCCAACATTTCATGATGAGCCTAATTGCTTGAATTGGTTGTGTCTTAGATTCATGTCACAAATTTCATTTTTTTCATTTTTCACATATACAACTCGCTTGTCCGTTATCATTCATAGGTATTTGCAAAAGAAATAGGCCAAATATCTTTTCTTTCTCATGATTTTGAGGGATGAATGATTCAAGTGATCTTTCCATGAGCCTACTCACTTTAATTGGTCATGCCCCTAAGTCATGTCTTAATTTGAGTTTCTTTTCATTTTCTTATGTAATTTCCTTTTGCTTCATGATTCCTTTTTCCCCATCACATATAGAATCTCACTATTGTCACTATTTTTTACAAATTTCTATATCAAATGAAGACAATTTTCTTAGCACAGGGAAGGGCACAATGAAAGTTTTAGAAAAAAAAAAGGAAAAGCAAAAGTGGATATACATTTAATAATTCAGTACCTTCCAAAACTGACTCTAGATTCATTCTATCTTGTACATAAGCTTTGTAGCAAAGACTATGATTTTGCAATGTTGTAACTGAATACCCTATCAAAATATATGGGCTACTCCTCATTGCCATTTAATCCATATAAGATCTTCTTGATTGAACAACATTATTCAAGATATTTGGCTATGCCCTAGGGCTTAATGCTTGAAGAGCAAGTTACTTTGTTATTCTAGCTATGCATTGGGTGCAGAGCTCTCATATGTAAAAAGTATTGCTGGTTGTAGAAGGAAAGAGTATCTTAGATACATAGGAGATTTTCTAGATTCAAGCTCATTCAAAAGACTCAAAGAAGAATAATGCCTTTTTATGTCATCAATTCTATGGTTTCAAAAATTGTAAATACATCCATATGTAGTTTATGGTAAAAAAATACCAAAACATATTCCAAATCCTATTTGATACCATCTTTGTACCTTCATATTGGGATAGAATGAGATCTCACTCTTTTTGTATTTAATCTAGCTTTATCCTAAAGGATTTTCCTCACATAGATATTTTCAGTCTGTTGATATATTTTGGCATGTGTTCCTTCGTAGAGCTCTTCGGAATACCTTCCCTATTGTTGTATACTTATGAATCAGCACAATATTCGTATGGAACTTATGACATAGAGTCCTCCTGGTTGAAAGTTCATTGAAAGTGTTTGCATTGAGCTCTCCATGGCGAATGCATCAAAAATTATGAAAACAAAAGAAGTTGCTTTGCCTTGAAGAGTAGAGCAAAAAGGTGGAACACGTCCTTAAAACACCATTATACAGGTTGAACGACAAGAGGTTAAATTTCAAATTTTGGAATGTCAATCGGGCACAAACTTTAAGGCATATCAGTCTACATGATTCTCAAATGAACTTTCTCTCCCTTCCAAAACTAATATATTCCTAGAAT
>MU260099.1:105000-112500 GCA_020310875.1 Ceratopteris richardii
AGTGATCTCTTGTGTATTTCATGAAAATAAGTCCATGATCATACATGTCTTATATTCAAATAAGCAAATATACAGCAAATGAAAGTTATGAATGAAGACAACCGATTCAAGTGATTAGGGCCATCTGAAGTACTCGAACTACCCTTATCGCTTGAATTGGTCATGTCAAATAATGCAAGCCCTCAAGTGCTTGCATATGCATTCCAAAACATAAACCAATGGTAATATATTTATAATACTCAAGAAAAACAAATATGCATAAAAAATTGGTTTCAATGTAGATGATTGATTCAAGCAATCACGACCATTGGTGGTTCTCCAATGGCTCTAATAACTTGAATTGGTCGTGTCTTGTTTCTCCATCAACAACTTGTGAAATATGAACATTACAAAATCAAATGAAGAAAAACTCTTTATAATGAGGAAAAGCAAATAGGCATCATATACTTGTTCTCTTTGGAAATGACTGATTCAAATGATTAGGGCCATCTACCTTCTCTGATAGGACTACTCGCTTGAATCGGTCGGGTCCAAACAAGTGTCATATTTCTAGATATATGAATGAATCCTCCATATAGAACAACTTTAAAAAACACTTCAAAAAGCAAAGAAATGCATATCTCATATTGAACACCAAGACACTTCAACAAGCAATGAGCTCAGATTGTTTCTTGCAAAAGAGAGCCGAAAAACAAATGCGATGAAGAATATGGGGAGTTCAGTGAGACTAGAGAAATTTTGCTTCATCATTCATCTACTGAAAAAATTGAACAAAAGGAAGTTGTTGAGGACAAAAGAACAGTAAGAATTGATGCTGAAGAATTGCCTTAGGATAAGTATGAGGTTAAGGTATGTTCAAAATCATTTCCCTTTCATTTATGACTCATCTTTGAGACAATCAATTCAAGCGATTAAGCCCATCAAAGATTTTTTTAATAAGCCTAATTGCTTGATTTGGTCATGTCATAGATTCATTCATATACTTGAGTTCTTTGGTTTTCTTCTTATGCAATGCCCTTATTCCTCATGATTCATAGATATTGACCAAAGAAATGGGCAAATTAGACTCTATTTCTTATGATTTTGACATATGACCAATTCAAGTGATTAGGCCCATTGGAAGACATTGGATGGGCTTAATTGCTTGAATGAGTAATTGCATTAGTTTCATTCCATTACTTGAGATTTTTTGTTTTCTCCCTATGCAAGGTCCTTGATGTCTTAGACCCAAAGGAAATCATCTTGAACCTCAGATTCCATGTGAAATTCTGTATCTTATTACTGGGTCAGAATTTCGAGAAACTAATACTACCATTGGGTCAAGAACATGGCAAAGCCCTAAGGTTGACTATCTATTTGCATGATTATGATACCTAGAGGTCTTGATGAGCCTATTTGTACTGATTTTCACACATGACTAATTCAAGTGATTAGGCTCATCAGGAAATTTTGGATGGGCCTAATGGCTTGAATCAGTCGTGTAAGAAAATAAGTAAAAATAGGCTCATCAAAACCTTAGGGTATGAGAATCATGCAAATAGATAGTTCATCTTAGGGTTTTGCATGTTTCAAACACAATGGTAGTATTAGTTTCTCCAAATTTTGAACCAATAATAAAATACAGAAGTTCACATGAAATTTGAGGTTGAAGATGACTTCCTTTGTGTCTAGGAAATCAAGGACCTTGCATAGGGAGAAAACAAAAAATCTCAAGTAATGGAATGAAACTAAGGTAGAACTCATTCAAGCGATTAGGCCCATCCAAGGTCCTCTGATGGGCCCAATCGCTTGAATTGGTCGTATGTCAAAATCATAAGAAATAGAGGCTAATTTGCCCATTTATTTGGTCAATATCTATAAATGGTGAGGAATAAAGGGATTTCATAAGAAGAAAACCAAAGAAATCAAGCATATGAATGAATCTAGGACATGACCAATTCAAGCGATTACACTCATTCAAAAATCTTGGATGAGCACAATCTCTTAAATTGGTCGTGTCTCAAAGATGAGTCATAAATAAAAGGGATGTGATTTTGAACATACCTTAGCATCATACTCATCCTAAAGCAATTCTTCAGCATTATTTTTTATTGCACACCAAGAGACTTCAACAAGCACTGAGATGAGATTTTTTTCTTGCAAAAGAGAGTTGAAAAACAAATGTGATGAAGAATGTGGGGAGTTGAGTGAGACTAGAGAGAGCAAAAGAAAAATGCCACAAATGAGTTGAAGAGGTTATATAGAGTCCATAGGATCTATTGACAGTTGATGTCATGTGGTACCTTTTGATTGATCCGTATCACCAACATCCATAAACACGTGGCACATTTTTCTTCATCCACATCATTTGATCATTGTGGATCTCAAGGTGCAACTTGCCATGTGTCAAAATTTTATTCATCCATGTCATTTGATTGTTGGGATTCTCAAGGCTTTGCCACATGGCATGCGCTCATTGGTCCACATTGATTCTCCAACATCTCTTTTCCCTCATAAATATTAGGCCCCTTAGTTCTCTCTCATTTTCTACCTTCAACAACTTTGTGCCCATACTAAGCACTTCTATGCCAAAAAGTTTATACATGACCAATTCAAGCGATAGCACATGTTTGACCATCTTTGATTGCCTCTATTTGCTTGCATTAGTCGACCCTTGCATCTAGATTTAAAGCCCTCACAGATCCAAAAATGGAGGAGAGAAATGCAATTGTCAATCTCTTCATCTCTGAAACTACTCAATTTCATGGTTCAAGAGGGTTTGGGACTCAATCAGTTTCCAGATGCAATGAGGGTGTTCAAACCCTCCTTTGATTTTGAATTCCTTGTACACAAAACTAAGCCATCTCTTAAGGATGAGTGGATGAAGACATCTTGCAAAAGTACATGAGTGCTCGCAAGGTGAAGCTATACAACAACCTGATCATGGATGATATCTTTGAAGAGTGCTTAGGGCACAAAAAAGGAAGGAGAAAGCAAAACTGATCATGGATGATATCTTTGAAGAGTGCTTAGGGCACAAAAAAGGAAGGAGAAAGCAAAATGTATTCCGTAAAAGGTAAGATAAGAAGCCCTTGTGAGAATCAAAAAGCAAGAATTGTGGCAAAGATCTGAGATAAGAGGATTAGACCAAAAGAACAACCAAAACTTGTGCCGATAGAAACTTATACAACCCTCAACATACTACCTTGATATAAGACCTTATTTATCTATAGTTCTACGATACACCAATGTATACCTATTTTCAATTCTAATAGAGTAGGTAATCCTCGACATATCAAGAGGTCCATCTGGAGGATTTCCAAGGAAAGATAAGGCCATTGAATCTTATATATTAAGCATAGGAGGAAATCATATCAAATGCTTAGGATAAGTTGGGCTACCCATTCACCTTGGAAAAATTCCATGGATGCCACTTTCCTAGTGTGCAATGATGAAGGGTTTATCTACGCAATTATATAAGATCAAGACCAGCTGTATAAACACTCAATCTCATTAATATATTCATTTTTGCTCACAAATTAAGAAATGTTTGAATTGCCTTTCGTTTCCTTGGATTTGACATACTTGGATTCTTAAGCTTGGATCTTTGAGATCGCATCCCATTTTGCAAAGATCTCGTGATCAAATGTAGTTGAGTATCTTTGAAATGAAATATAACTAATGAAAAAAATTATGCTATACTTTGAGATTTGACTCTAAGAAAATCATGAAAATCTGCACCTAATCCTCATAACTATCAACTATCATACATACACTTACAAAATGACTTTGATCCCTTCACACATTAAGACTTGGATCAATTTCTTCTATAAAAATACTGATTTATTATTCCAATGGTGTGTAAAAAGTGGTTTGGCTTCCTTCTGCTCATAACCATAGAAAATTCTCTAATAGTGAAGAGCTTTTCACAACCTATCACCGTGAATACCTAGATTGCCTATACATTTGTGTGAATAACTCTCATCTCTACATGTTCATGCTTCTAATTAACTTATAAACATTCTAATTCATGCCAATACTACTCAAACTCATAATTTTGAAACGTCTAGAACGATTCTAGATCCAAGTTCTAATTGTATGTTACATGTGTGAATTTGCCCCTTCACATAGGCATGGTTTTGAATGTCCAAGCTTTATAGTCTTTGTGATCTTCCTTTAATCATGTATATCTTCATCGATTCTCTTCATATACTTCATGTCTTCATGCTCAATCAGTGAGTGGCCCCCTCAATCACTAATTGATTCTCTAGGTCTTCATAAGTTCTTCTTTTCTTTTATTCCTACCATTCCTTTGAATCTACTTGTCTTCACACCATCTATGCTTTTGGTCATGATGTCAGCTATTTGATCTTTTGTAGTAGTATACAAGCTCCTTCTTGATTAACTTTTCTCTCAAGAAATGATATTGAATTTCTATATGCTTTGTTCTTGCATGAAATACTGGGTTTTTTTCAAGATAGAGTGAACTCATATTATCTCCATGAATTGTAGGTATACCTTAATCAATGCTCAAACTTTTAAACAAGGTCTCCATCCATATGATCTCTTTATCTCCTTCATTTCCTCTACCTCTTCTATTTCCTCTACCTTTACCTCTATCAGTGCCTCTTCTTTTAACATAATTGACCTCAGAAGTTGCTTCTTCTTCCTCCTTTTCTTTTTATCTCCTTTCTTGTTATTCTTCGCATACATGGCAGAGCTTTACACTTTATCTCCATCTCACTTCAATTCTTGGTCAAATGTGAGCATCAATCCAAGAAATTGATTTAGATCTTGTATAAAACGATTTAATGAAATTTTGATTGATAAGACAAAAGGTTTTCACCTTTCATATCCTCTCAAACATGTAAGTAATTGTGCAATCAATCTATGATCTTCAATGTCTTCATCTATAGATCCAAGACTATTTGCCAAGTCTTTCATTTTAGTGACATAATCACTAATGTTTTGACTCTATTTTTTTGAATGTTGTAAACTTGGACCATGAGCTAGTTATCCTAGCTTTAGTAGTGTTTTGTAAGTAGTCTTACAATGCACTCCATATTTCTTCTTTGTTTCCAGGCCTTTGATATGTGGTAATAAATGATATGTAATTGTGTTGCAGATATATGCCTTTGTACCTTCATCTTTCTCCTCTCATCACTTTATAGCTTCTAATTCTTCTCTTTTAGGTTAAATAGCATCTTCAAACACAAGACTATGTATGTCTATAACCCCTATACCTTTTAGGACCATTGTGCTCTAATACCACTTGTTGATGTATGAAACATAACAAGAACTAAGCTAACATGATAGTGGAAGTCCTCTATAATCACCATTAGGTCAGCAATACTTCAAATTCTAAAATCTTTATCACTTTGTGCAGGAAATGTGATCACTTACTTTCTTTGAGCATGCACCTTTTTATTTCAGAAGATTAACTTTAGTTTTGTCTCTGATTTATTACAAATCTTGAGAATCCTTTTGCACAATGACTAGTAGATTTTGCTTCATACAATAAGGGAATGTTTCCAAATAGTATATTGAATTTTTACCTCATGAATATCTTAATTTTTGCTCAGGAGTTAAGCAGTGTCTAAAATGCTTTCAGTTTCCTTCAATTTGACATACTTGTATTCTTAAGCTTGGTTCTCTGAGCTCGCATCTCGTTTTTGTTTCAAAAGTTTACCTTTAGTTTTATCTCTAATTTGTAACAAATCTTAAGAATTCTTATGCACAATGACTAGTAGATTTTGCCTCATACAATAAGTCAATGATTCCAAACAATATACTGATTTTTTACCTCATGAATATCTTCATTTTTGCTCAAAAGTTAAGCAATGTCTAAAATGCCTTCAGCTTCCCTCAATTTGACATACCAAGATTCTTAAGCTTGGTTTTCTAATGTCACATCTCGTTTTTCCAAAGATCTTTTGAACAAATGTAGCTGAGGATTTAGCTTTCAAAGAACTATCATTCATGAAAAACTTTACATTGCAGTTCGAGATCTAAATCTAAGAAAATCATCAAGACTTGTGCCTAATCCTTGTAATTGTTGATGACCTAACTCTAAGAAAATCATCAAAAGTTGTGCATAATCCTTGTATGTGTATGTGTTGGTGTGCATATATGTGTATATGTATGTGTATGTGTATGTGTATGTGTATGTGTGTGTGTATGTGTATGTGTATGTGTATGTGTATGTGTATGTGTATGTGTATGTGTATGTGTATGTGTATGTGTATGTGTATGTGTATGTGTATGTGTATGTTATGTGTATGTGTATGTGTATGTGTATGTGTATGTGTATGTGTATGTGTATGTGTATGTTGTATGTGTATGTGTATTGTGTATGTGTATGTGTATGTGTATGTGTATGTGTATGTGTATGTGTATGTGTATGTGTATGTGTATGTGTATGTGTATGTGTATGTGTATGCATACATGTATGTGTATGTGTATGTGTATGTGTATGTGTATGTGTATGTTTACGTGCATGTGCACATGGATATGTATGTGTATGTGTGTAGGTATATGTATATGTGTATGTGCATGTGTATGTGTTTGTGTATGTGTATGTATATGTGTGTATTTGTATGTGTTTGTGTGTGTATGTGTATGTATATGTGTTTGTGTTTGTGTACGTGTATGTGTGTGTCTATGTGTATGTGTATGTTTATGTGTATGTGTATGTGCATCTTTTTGTTTATCTTTATGTGCATGTGTATGTGTATGTGTATGTGTATGTGTATGTTTATGTGTTTGTGTATGTGTGTGCATGTGTATCTATATGTGTTTGGATATGTATGTGTACCTGTATGTGTATGTGTGTATATGTGTATGTGTAAGTGTATGTGTATGTGTATGTGTATGTGTATGTGTACGTGTATGTGTATATATATGTGTATGTGTATGTGTATGTGTATTTGTATGTGTATGTGTATGTGCATATGTATGTGTATGCATATGCGTATGTTTATATGTATGTGTATGTGTATGTGTATGTGTATATGTATGTTTATGTGTATGTTGATGTGATATGTATGTGTATGCATATGTGTATGTGTATGCATATGTGTATGTGTGTGTGTATGTGTATGTGTATATGCATATGCATATGTGTGTATGTGTATGTGTATGTGTATGTGTATGCGTATGTGTATATGTGTATGTGTATGTGTATGTGTATGTGTATGTGTATGTGTATGTGTATGTGTATGTGTATGTGTATGTGTATGTGTATGTGTATGTATTATGTGTATGTGTATGTGTATGTGTATGTGTATGTGTATGTGTATGTGTATGTGTATGTGTATGTGTATGTGTATGTGTATGTGTATGTGTATGTGTATGTGTATGTGTATGTTATGTGTATGTGTATGTGTATGTGTATGTGTACAAGTACATGTATATGTACACATTCGTGTACGTGTACGTCAGTGTGTACACGTAGGTGTAGGTGTAGGTGTAGGTGTAGCTGTAGGTGTAGGTGTAGTGAGGCTAGAGAAAATTGGCTTCATC
>MU260099.1:120000-127500 GCA_020310875.1 Ceratopteris richardii
TGGATTATGGTGGCAATACTCCACATGGATGTAGAATAAAATGTGAAACAATGTAGGGTGTGTCAAGAGAAGAAGTGTCATTCCAAAAAACATTTCATGCCTCTTAGATCCATGATAGGAAGTCATGCATATCTCAAATGTGGTATTGATTTCATAGGACCTATTAACCCATTGGTGAGAGGTTCTCATGTGAAATACATCATAGTGGTCATAGAGTACTTGACCAAATGGTAGAAGCAAAAGCTACCCAAGCAAATGATGCATAGACCATGGTCATGTTCTTGTTTGGAAACATCTTCACATGATTATGTTTGCCTGTAGAGATGTTTAGTGATCGACATACCGATTTCATCAATGAAGTGATCAAATCATTACTCAACAGATTTCTCATCATGTACAAAAAGTTACACCATATCATTCACAAGCTAGTAGTTAAGCAAAGAGCACTAGCAAAGTTCTTTGCACAATGATGACTAAGTTAGTAAATAATGGTAGATATGATCAGGAAAAATAGCTTCATCACAATGTTTGGGCATATAGAGTTGCCTGCAAGACTGCTAGGAGCAATACCATTAAACATGGTGTATGGACAAAATGCAATAGTCCCAATAGACTCTCTCATCCCAAGCTTATGTGTAGATAAAGAATTATGAATGGATAGGCCATGAGCACTTAGAGCAAGTGGACGAAATGGAGAAACTTCAAGAAACAAGGCTGATAGTTGTAACAAGAATATATGGTACCAAAAAATGAGAGAAAGCTTACTATAATAACCACAAGGATAAAATATTTAAGGAAGGAGATTTATTCCTTTATTACACTTTGAACAACATGCAAACTATAGAAGTGTGGATATGGATCATTGTTCATAAACCACATATCAACAAGTGGCGTGGTCAATCTAGCTACTTTGGATGAAGACATTTTGCCAAACTACATGAGTGCTCGCAAGGTGAAGCTATACAACAACCTGATCATGGATGACATCTTTGAAGAGTGCTTAGGGCACAAAAAAGGAAGGAGAAAGCAAAAAGTATTGCAGATTAGCTACCATAGCTTTGATTCCTCTTTCATTGAAATGTCCTAACCTCTTATGCCAAAGGTCCAATTTTGTAATCACCTCCTCACCATCTATGAGAAAAGCTTAACCAATATTCCCTTGAACTTTCAAAGTCAAGAGTCCACCTTCCTTCTTACCATGGACAATTCGATTGTATCCTTTGTTTGCATCTTCCACAAAAACTCTTTCATTTGTAAACCTTACTTGAAAATATTTTTCAACAAATTTCCCCACATTATTCTTAGGTATTGTGGGAACATGCAAATAAAATGTGTCAATAGGTCTCCTCCACTCCTTTATTTTGTTCTCACTTGTTTGAAATGTATGACTCGGGATGCCTTCTTTTAATTCTAACATTAAATCTATATTTCTTGATAAATGATTTGAACAATCAGAGTCAATGTAAAATAACTTGAGGTTTCCTTTCTTTGATGTGTTAATCAAGTTCATTATCAATGTTGTATGATTCTCATTATGTGTATCATTGGCATATCTATAGTAGGTAGTGTTATAGGATTGATTCTATCCCCAATTTCCTCCTCCACCTTTGAGAATGATTTTGATACCTTCCACCTCTTCCTCTAATATTTTTATTCTGATTTTGGTTTCAACTTTGTTGATCGTGCCAACAATCATATGCCAAATGATTGCTCAAGCCACATATCCAACATGTCTTCTTGTTATTACTCTCATTTCCTCTACCTTTTCTATTTCCTCTATCTTTACCTCTATCATTGCCTCTTCCTTTCACATAATTGACCTGAGAAGTTGCTTCTTCTTCCTCCGTTTCTTTTCATCTCCTTTCTTGTTATTCTTTGCATACATGGGCTTTACACTTTATCTCCATCCCAATTCAATTCTTGGTCAAATGTTAGCATCAATCCAAGAAACTGATTTAGATCTTGTATAAAATGATTTAATGAAATTTTGATTGATAAGACAAAAGGTTTTCACCTTTCATATCCTCTCAAACATGTAAGTAATTGTGCAATCCATCTATGATCTTCAATGTCTTCATCTATAGATCCAAGACTATTTGCCAAGTCTTTCATTTTAGTGACATAATCACTAATGTTTTGACTCTTTTTTTTTAATGTTGTAAACTTGGACCATCAGCTAGTTTTCCTAGCTTTAGTAGTGTTTTGGAAGTAGTTTTTCAATGCACTCCATATTTCTTCTATTGTTTCCAGAACTTTGATATGTGGTAATAAATGATATGTAATTGTGTTGCAGATATATGCCCTTGTACTTGCATCTTTCTTCTCTCATCACTTTATAGCTTCTAGTTCTTCTCTTTTAGGTTGAATAGCATCTTCAAACACAAGTTTTTCTTCCTCACCTATTATGTCGACCATGAGATCCTTACTCATAAGTGAGGCCTCCATTCTCATTACCCAAGCAAGATATGTGATCTCCCATGATCTTCTTCCTTTTGCTGCAACTTGTGTGTTCAAGGTTTAGAGAATGTTACCTTTTGTAGAGCCTTTCAATCAAGAATGAATTCAAAGTGATCCTTTCATTTTTTGATGTCAAACACTTGAAACTTTAGTTTCTCAATGAGAATTTCTAAGACTATGTATGTCTATAACTCCTATACCTTTTAGGACCATTGTTCTCTAATACCACTTGTTGATGTATGAAACATAACAAGAACTAAGCAAACATGATATTAGAAGTCCTCTATAATCACCATTAGGTCAGCAATAATTCAAACTCTAAAATCTTTATCACTTTGTGCAGGAAATGTGATCACTTACTTTCTTTGAGCATGCACCTTTTTAATTCAGAAGTTTAACTTTAGTTTTATCTTTGATTTATTACAAATCTTGAGAATCCTTATGCACAATGACTAGTAGATTTTGCTTCATACAATAAGTGAATGTTTCCAAACACTATATTGAATTTTACCTCATGAATATCTTCATTTTTGCTCAAGAGTTAAGCAGTGTCTAAAAATGCTTTCAGTTTCCTTCAATTTGACATACTTGTATTCTTAAGCTTGGTTCTCTGAGCTTGCCTCCCGTTTCTTATTCAAAAGTTTACCTTTAGTTTTATCTCTAATTTCTAACATATCTTAAGAATTCTTATGCATAATGACTAGTAGATTTTGCCTCATACAATAAGTGAATGTTTCCAAACAATTTACTAAATTTTTTAGCTCATGAATATCTTCATTTTTGCTCAAAAGTTAAGCAAAGATCTTCTGAACAAATGTAGCTGAGGATTTAGCTTTCAAAGCCCTATCAATCATGAAAAACTTTACATTGCACTTCGGGATCTAAATCTAAGAAAATCATCAAGAATTATGCCTAATCCTTGTAATTGTTGATGACCTAACTCTAAGAAGATCATCAAAAGTTGTGCCTAATCCTTGTATGTGTATGTATAGGTGTACATATATGTGTATGTGTATGTGTATATGTTTGTTTATGTGTATGTGTATGTGTATGTGTATGTGTATGTGTATGTGTATGTGTATGTGTATGTGTACGTGTATGTGTATGTGTATGTGTACGTGTATGTGTATGTGTATGTGTATGTGTATGTGTATGTGTATGTGTATGTGTATGTGTATGTGTATGTGTATGTGTATGTTTATGTGCATGTGTAGGTGGATATGTATGTGTATGTGTGCAGGTATATGTATAGGTGTATGTGCATGTGTATGTGTATGTGTATGTGTATGTGTATGTGTATGTGTATGTATATGTGTGTATTTGTATGTGTTTGTGTGTGTGTGTGTATGTGTTTGTGTTTGTGTATGTGTATGTGTATGTGTGTGTCTATGTGTATGTGTATGTGTATGTGTATGTTTATGTGTATGTTTATGTCTATGTGTATGTGTATCTTTTTGTTTATCTTTATGTGCATGTGTATGTGTATGTTTATGTGTTTGTGTATGTGTGTGCATGTGTATGTGTATGTATATCTGTATGTGTTTGTGTATGTATGTATACGTGTATGTGTATGTGTAAGTGTATGTGTATGTGTATGTGTATGTGTACGTGTATATATATATGTATGTGTTTGTGTATGTGTATGTGTGTTTGTATGTGTATGTGTATGTGCATGTGTATGTGTATGCGTATGCATGTGTATGTGTATGTGTATGTGTGTATGTATGTTTATGTGTATGTTGATGTGATATGTATGTGTATGTGTATGCATATGTGTATGTGTATGTGTATATGCATATGCATATGTGTGTGTATGCGTATGCATATGTGTATGTGTATGTGTATGTATATGTGTATGTGTATGTATATGTGTATGTGTATGTGTATGTGTATGTGTATGTGTATGTGTATGTGTATGTGTATGTGTATGTGTATGTGTATGTGTATGTGTATGTGTATGTGTATGTATATGTGTATGTGTATGTGTGTATGTGTATGCATATGTGTATGTGTATGTGTATGTGTACAAGTACGTGTATATGTACACATACGTGTACATGTACGTCAATGTGTACATGTAGGTGTGGGTGTAGGTGTAGCTGTAGGTGAAGGTGAAGGTGTAGGTGTAGGTGTAGGTGTAGGTGTAGGTGTAGTGAGACTAGAGAAAATTAGCTTCATCATTCATCTACTAAAAAAATTGAACAAAAGCAAGTTGTTGAGGACAAAAGAAGAATAAGAATTGACGCTGAAGAATTGCTTTAGGATAAGTATGAGAATAAGGTATGTTATCATTTCCATTTCATTTATGACTCATGTTTGAGACACAACCAATTCAAGCGATTAAGCCCATCCAAGATTTTATTAATGAGCCTAATTTCTTGAATTGGTCATGTCATAGATTCATTCATATACTTGAGTTCGTTGGTTTTCTTCTTATGCAATGCCCTTATTCTCCTCATGATTCATAGATATTGACCAAAGAAATGGGCAAATTAGCCTCTAGTTCTTACGATTTTGACATATGTCCAATTCAAGCGATCAGGCCCATTACAAGACATTGGATGGGCCTAATCGCTTGAATGAGTCGTGCCTTAGTTTCATTCCATTACTTGAGATTTTTTGTTTTCTCCCTATGTAAGGTCCTTGATCTCTTAGACCCAAAGGAAATCATCTTGAACCTCAAATTCCATGTAAACTTCTGTATTTTATTACTGGTTCAGAATTATGAGAATGTAATACTACCATTGGGTTAGGAACGTGGCAAAACCCTAAGGTTGACTATCTATTTGCATGATTATGATACCTAGAGGTCTTGATGAGCCTATTTGTACTGATTTTCACACACGATTGATTCAATTGATTAGGTTTATCAAGAAATTTCAAAAAGGCCTAATCGCTTGCATCAGTCGTGTGTGAAAATAAGTACCAATAGGCTCATCAAAACCTTAGGGTATGAGAATCATGCAAATAGATAGTTGATCTTAGGGTTTTGCATGTTTGAAACACCATGGTAGTACTAGTTTCTCCAAATTTTGAACCACTAATAAAATACAGAAGTTCACATGGAATTTGAGGTTCAAGATGACTTCCTTTGTGTCTAGGAAATCAAGGACCTTGCATAGGGAGAAAACAAAAAATCTCAAGTAATGGAATGAAACTAAGGTAGAACTCATTCAAGGGATTAGGCCCATCCAAGGTCTTCTGATGTGCCCAATCGCTTGAATTGGTCGTATGTCAAAATCATAAGAAATAGAGGATAATTTGCCCATTTATTTGGTCAATATCTATGAATGATGATGAATAAAGGGATTTCATAAGAAGAAAACCAAAGAAATCAAGCATATGAAAGAATCTAGGACATGACCAATTCAAGCGATTAAACTCATTCAAAAATATTGGATGAACCCAATCTCTTAAATTGGTTGTGTCTCAAAGATGAGTCATAAATAAAAGGGAAGTGATTTTGAACACACCTTAGCATCATACTCATCCTAAAGCAATTCTTCAGCATCATTTCTTATTGCACACCAAGAGACTTCAACAAGCAGTGAGATGAGATTTTTTCTTGCAAAAGAGAGTCGAGAAAAAAATGTGATGAAGAATGTGGGGAGTTGAGTGAGACTAGAGAGAGCAGAAGAAAAATGCCACAAATGAGCTGAAGAGGTTATATAGAGTCCTTAGGATCTATTGAATGTTGATGTCGTGTGGTAGCTTTTGATTGATCTATATCATCTAATGGTTGCAAATCCCAATGTACATTACCACGTGGCACATTTTCCTTCATCCACATCATTTGATCATTGTGGATCTCAAGGTGCAAGTTGCCATGTGTCAAAATTTTATTCATCCATGTCATTTGATCATCGGGATTCTCAAGACTTTGCCACATGGCATGCGCTCATTGGTCCACATTGATTCTCCAACATCTCTTTTCCCTCATAAATATTAGGTCCCTTGTGGCTCATTTTCTACCTTCAACAACTTTGTGCACCCATACTAAGCACTTCTATGCCAAAAGTTTATACATAAACAATTCAAGCGATAGCACATGTTTGACCATCTTTGATTGCCTCTATTTGCTTGCATCAGTCGACCCTTGCATCTAGATTTAAAGCCCTCACAGATCCAAAAATGGAGGAGAGAAATGCAATTGTCAATCTCTTCATCTCTGAAACTACTCAATTTCATGGTTCAAGAGGGTTTGGGACTCAATCAGTTTCCAGATGCAATGAAGATGTTCAAACCCTCCTTTGATTTTGAACTCCTTGTACACAAAACTAAGCCATCTCTTAAGGATGAGTGGAATAGTTTTCTGAGGATAGTCAATGGACAAAAGTGGTAATTTCTGGCAAGAAATACGTTCACCCAATCATCTTTGGGAAGGATCCTTTGGATAGGGCCATAATTACTAGAAAGTGTACAAAAGCTTCCCCCTCGCCTAGGAGGATGGATTTTTTCCCACACCATGAAGATGGTTGTTGTTTACCTCCAATGAATATGGGTTTTTGATTTGCCTTCATCATTCATCAAGTGAGAAAATTGAACAAAAGGAAGTTGTTGAGGACAAAAGAACAATAAGAATTGACGCTAGAATTGCTTTAGGATGAGTATGAGGTTAAGGTATGTTCAAAATCATTTCCCTTTCATTTATGAAACATCTTTACGACATTACCGATTCAAACGGTTAGGCACATTTAAGACTTTTTGAGCCTAATCGCTTGAATTGATCATGTCCTAGATTCATTCATATACTTGATTTCTTTGGTCTTCTTCTAATGCAATCCCCTTTTTCCTCATAATTAATAGATATTGACTAGAGAAATGGGCAAATCAACGTCTATTTCTTATGATTTTGAGATATGAACAATTCAAGCAATTAGGCCCATTCGAAGACCTTAGATGGGCTTAATCTCTTGAATCATTCGTATCCTACTTTCATTTCGTTACTTGAGATTTTTTTCTCTCCCTATGCAAGGTCCTTGATGTCCTATATATCTATAAATCTATTAATCTGTCAATCAATCAATCTATCTATGTTTATCT
>MU260099.1:132500-140000 GCA_020310875.1 Ceratopteris richardii
TCTTTGAGACAATCAATTCAAGCGATTAAGCCCATCAAAGATTTTTTTAATGAGCCTAATTGCTTGATTTGGTCATCTCATAGATTCATTCATATACTTGAGTTCTTTGGTTTTCTTCTTATGCAATGCCCTTATTCCTTGTGATTCATAGATATTGACCAAAGAAATGGGCAAATTAGACTCTATTTCTTATGATTTTGACATATGACCAATTCAAGTGATTAGGCCCATTGGAAGACATTGGATGGGCTTAATTGCTTGAATGAGTAATTGCATTAGTTTCATTCCATTACTTGAGATTTTTTGTTTTCTCCCTATGCAAGGTCCTTGATGTCTTAGACCCAAAGGAAATCATCTTGAACCTCAGATTCCATGTGAAATTCTGTATCTTATTACTGGTTCAGAATTTCGAGAAACTAATACTACCATTGGGTCAAGAACATGGCAAAGCCCTAAGGTTGACTATCTATTTGCATGATTATGATACCTAAAGGTCTTGATGAGCCTATTTGTACTGATTTTCACACATGACTGATTCAAGTGATTAGGCTCATCAGGAAATTTTGGATGGGCCTAATGGCTTGAATCAGTCGTGTAAGAAAATAAGTAAAAATAGGCTCATCAAAACCTTAGGGTATGAGAATCATGCAAATAGATAGTTCATCTTAGGGTTTTGCATGTTTCAAACACAATGGTAGTATTAGTTTCTCCAAATTTTGAACCAATAATAAAATACAGAAGGTCACATGAAATTTGAGGTTGAAGATGACTTCCTTTGTGTCTAGGAAATCAAGGACCTTGCATAGGGAGAAAACAAAAAAACTCAAGTAATGGAATGAAACTAAGGTAGAACTCATTCGAGCGATTAGGCCCATCCAAGGTCCTCTGATGGGCCCAATCGCTTGAATTGGCCGTATGTCAAAATCATAAGAAATAGAGGCTAATTTGCCCATTTATTTGGTCAATATCTATGAATGATGAGGAATAAAGGGATTTCATAAGAAGAAAACCAAAGAAATCAAGCATATGAATGAATCTAGGACATGACCAATTCAAGCGATTACACTCATTCAAAAATCTTGGATGAGCACAATCTCTTAAATTGGTCGTGTCTCAAAGATGAGTCATAAATAAAAGGGATGTGATTTTGAACATACCTTAGCATCATACTCATCCTAAAGCAATTCTTCAGCATTATTTTTTATTGCACACCAAGAGACTTCAACAAGCACTGAGATGAGATTTTTTTCTTGCAAAAGAGAGTCGAAAAACAAATGTGATGAAGAATGTGGGGAGTTGAGTGAGACTAGAGAGAGCAAAAGAAAAATGCCACAAATGAGTTGAAGAGGTTATATAGAGTCCATAGGATCTATTAACAGTTGATGTCATGTGGTACCTTTTGATTGATCCGTATCACCAACATCCATAAACACGTGGCACATTTTTCTTCATCCACATCATTTGATCATTGTGGATCTCAAGGTGCAACTTGCCATGTGTCAAAATTTTATTCATCCATGTCATTTGATTGTTGGGATTCTCAAGGCTTTGCCACATGGCATGCGCTCATTGGTCCACATTGATTCTCCAACATCTCTTTTCCCTCATAAATATTAGGCCCCTTAGTTCTCTCTCATTTTCTACCTTCAACAACTTTGTGCCCATACTAAGCACTTCTATGCCAAAAAGTTTATACTGACCAATTCAAGCGATAGCACATGTTTGACCATCTTTGATTGCCTCTATTTGCTTGCATTAGTCGACCCTTGCATCTAGGTTTAAAGCCCTCACAGATCCAAAAATGGAGGAGAGAAATGCAATTGTCAATCTCTTCATCTCTGAAACTACTCAATTTCATGGTTCAAGAGGGTTTGGGACTCAATCAGTTTCCAGATGCAATGAGGGTGTTCAAACCCTCCTTTGATTTTGAATTCCTTGTACACAAAACTAAGCCATCTCTTAAGGATGAGTGGATGAAGACATCTTGCAAAAGTACATGAGTGCTCGCAAGGTGAAGCTATACAACAACCTGATCATGGATGATATCTTTGAAGAGTGCTTAGGGCACAAAAAAGGAAGGAGAAAGCAAAACTGATCATGGATGATATCTTTGAAGAGTGCTTAGGGCACAAAAAAGGAAGGAGAAAGCAAAATGTATTCCGTAAAAGGTAAGATAAGAAGCCCTTGTGAGAATCAAAAAGCAAGAATTGTGGCAAAGATCTGAGATAAGAGGATTAGACCAAAAGAACAACCAAAACTTGTGCCGATAGAAACTTATACAACCCTCAACATACTATCCTTGATATAAGACCTTATTTATCTATAGTTCTACGATACACCAATGTATACCTATTTTCAATTCTAATAGAGTAGGTAATCCTCGACATATCAAGAGGTCCATTTGGAGGATTTCCAAGGAAAGATAAGGCCATTGAATCTTATATATTAATCATAGGAGGAAATCATATCAAATGCTTAGGATAAGTTGGGCTACCCATTCACCTTGGAAAAATTCCATGGATGCCACTTTCCTAGTGTGCAATGATGAAGGGTTTATCTACGCAATTATATTAGATCAAGACCAGCTGTATAAACACTCAATCTCATTAATATATTCATTTTTGCTCACAAATTAAGAAATGTTTGAATTGCCTTTCGTTTCCTTGGATTTGACATACTTGGATTCTTAAGCTTGGATCTTTGAGATCGCATCCCATTTTGCAAAGATCTCGTGATCAAATGTAGTTGAGTATCTGAACTTTGAAATGAAATATCACTAATGAAAAAAATTATGCTATACTTTGAGATTTGACTCTAAGAAAATCATGAAAATTTGCACCTAATCCTCATAACTATCAACTATCATACATACACTTACAAAATGACTTTGATCCCTTCACACATTAAGACTTGGATCAATTTCTTCTATAAAAATACTGATTTATTATTCCAAAGGTGTGTAAAAAGTGGTTTGGCTTCCTTCTGCTCATAACCATAGAAAATTCTCTAATAGTGAAGAGCTTTTCACAACCTATCACCGTGAATACCTAGATTGCCTATACATTTGTGTGAATAACTCTCATCTCTACATGTTCATGCTTCTAATGAACTTATAAACATTCTAATTCATCCAATACTACTCAAACTCATAATTTTGAAACTTCTAGAACGATTCTAGATCCAATTTCTAATTGTATGTTACATGTGTGAATTTGCCCCTTCACATAGGCATGGTTTTGAATGTCCAAGCTTTATAGTCTTTGTGATCTTCCTTTAATCATGTATATCTTCATCAATTCTCTTCATATACTTCATGTCTTCATGCTCAATCAATGAGTGGCCCCCTCAATCACTAATTGATTCTCTAGGTCTTCATAAGTTCTTCTTTTCTTTTATTCCTACCATTCCTTTGAATCTACTTGTCTTCACACCATCTATGCTTTTGGTCATGATGTCAGCTATTTGATCTTTTGTAGTAGTATACAAGCTCCTTCTTGATTACCTTTTCTCTCAAGAAATGATATTGAATTTCTATATGCTTTGTTCTTGCATGAAATACTGGGTTTTTTTCAAGATAGAGTGAACTCATATTATTTGTAGGTATACCTTAATCAATGCTCAAACTTTTAAACAAGGTCTACATCCATATGATCTCTTTATCTCCTTCATTTCCTCTACCTCTTCTATTTCCTCTACCTTTACCTCTATCATTGCCTCTTCTTTTAACATAATTGACCTCAGAAGTTGCTTCTTCTTCCTCCTTTTCTTTTTATCTCCTTTCTTGTTATTCTTCGCATACATGGCAGAGCTTTACACTTTATCTCCATCTCACTTCAATTCTTGGTCAAATGTGAGCATCAATCCAAGAAATTGATTTAGATCTTGTATAAAACGATTTAATGAAATTTTGATTGATAAGACAAAAGGTTTTCACCTTTCATATCCTCTCAAACATGTAAGTAATTGTGCAATCAATCTATGATCTTCAATGTCTTCATCTATAGATCCAAGACTATTTGCCAAGTCTTTCATTTTAGTGACATAATCACTAATGTTTTGACTCTATTTTTTTGAATGTTGTAAACTTGGACCATGAGCTAGTTATCCTAGCTTTAGTAGTGTTTTGTAAGTAGTCTTACAATGCACTCCATATTTCTTCTTTGTTTCCAGGCCTTTGATATGTGGTAATAAATGATATGTAATTGTGTTGCAGATATATGCCTTTGTACCTTCATCTTTCTCCTCTCATCACTTTATAGCTTCTAGTTCTTCCCTTTTAGGTTGAATAGCATCTTCAAACACAAGACTATGTATGTCTATAACCCCTATACCTTTTAGGACCATTGTGCTCTAATACCACTTGTTGATGTATGAAACATAACAAGAACTAAGCTAACATGATAGTGGAAGTCCTCTATAATCACCATTAGGTCAGAAATACTTCAAATTCTAAAATCTTTATCACTTTGTGCAAGAAATGTGATCACTTACTTTCTTTGAGCGTGCACCTTTTTATTTCAGAAGATTAACTTTAGTTTTGTCTCTGATTTATTACAAATCTTGAGAATCCTTTTGCACAATGACTAGTAGATTTTGCTTCATACAATAAGGGAATGTTTCCAAATAGTATATTGAATTTTTACCTCATGAATATCTTAATTTTTGCTCAGGAGTTAAGTAGTGTCTAAAATGCTTTCAGTTTCCTTCAATTTGACATACTTGTATTCTTAAGCTTGGTTCTCTAAGGTCGCATCTCGTTTTTGTTTCAAAAGTTTACCTTTAGTTTTATCTCTAATTTGTAACAAATCTTAAGAATTCTTATGCACAATGACTAGTAGATTTTGCCTCATACAATAAGTCAATGATTCCAAACAATATACTGAATTTTTACCTCATGAATATCTTCATTTTTGCTCAAAAGTTAAGCAATGTCTAAAATGCCTTCAGCTTCCCTCAATTTGACATACCAAGATTCTTAAGCTTGGTTTTCTAATGTCACATCTCGTTTTCCCAAAGATCTTTTGAACAAATGTAGCTGAGGATTTAGCTTTCAAAGAACTATCATTCATGAAAAACTTTACATTGCAGTTCGAGATCTAAATCTAAGAAAATCATCAAGAGTTGTGCCTAATCCTTGTAATTGTTGATGACCTAACTCTAAGAAAATCATCAAAAGTTGTGCATAATCCTTGTATGTGTATGTGTTGGTGTACATATATGTGTATGTGTATATGTATGTGTATGTGTATGTGTATGTGTATGTGTATGTGTATGTGTATGTGTATGTGTATGTGTATGTGTATGTGTATGTGTATGTGTATGTGTATGTGTATGTGTATGTGTATGTTGTATGTGTATGTGTATGTGTATGTGTATGTGTATGTGTATGTGTATGTGTATGTGTATGTGTATGTGTATGTGTATGTGTATGTGTATGTGTATGTGTATGTGTATGTGTATGTGTATGTGTATGTGTATGTGTATGTGTATGTGTATGTGTATGTGTATGTGTACAAGTACATGTATATGTACACATACGTGTACGTGTACGTCAGTGTGTACACGTAGGTGTAGGTGTAGGTGTAGGTGTAGCTGTAGGTGTAGGTGTAGTGAGGCTAGAGAAAATTGGCTTCATCATTCATCTACTGAAAAAATTGAACAAAAGGAAGTTGTTGAGGACAAAAGAACAATAAGAATTGATGCTAAAGAATTGCTTTAGGATAACTATGAGGTTAAGGTATGTTCAAAATCATTTCCCTTTCATTTATGACTCATCTTTGAGACACAACCAATTCAAGCGTTAAGCCCATCCAAGATTTTTTTAATGAGCCTAATTGCTTGAATTGGGAATTAGCCTCTATTTCTTATGATTTTGACATATGACCAATTCAAGCAATTAGGCCCATTGGAAGACATTGGATGGGCCTAGTCGCTTGAATGAGTCATGCCTTAGTTTCATTCCATTACTTGATTTTTTTTTTTTCTCCCTATGCAAGGTCCTTGATGTCTTAGACCCGAAGGAAATCATCTTGAACCTCATATTCTATGTGAACTTCTGTATCTTATTATTGGTTCAGAATTTGGAGAAACTAATACTACCATTGGGTCAGGAACATAGCAAAACCCTAAGGTTGACTATCTATTTACATGATTATGATACCTAGAAGTCTTGATGAGCCTATTTGTACTGATTTTCACACACGATTGATTCAAGTAATTAGGCTTATCAAGAAATTTCAGATGGGTCTAATCGCTTGAATCAGTCGTGTGTGAAAATAAGTACAAATAGGCTCATCGAAACATTAGGGTATGAGAATCACGCAAATAGATAGTTGATCTTAGGGTTTTGCATGTTTCAAACACAATGGTAGTATTAGTTTCTCCGAATTTTGAACCAATAATAAAATACAGACGTTCACATGAAATTTGAGGTTCAAGATGAGTTCCTTTATTTGTCTAGAAAATCAAGGACCTTGCATAGGGAGAAAACAAAAAATCTCAAGTAATGGAATGAAACTAAGGTAGAACTCATTCAAGTGATTAGTGATGCATCCAATCGCTTGAATTGGTCGTATGTCAAAATCATAAGAAATAGAGGCTAATTTGCCCATTTATTTGGTCAATATCTATGAATGATGAGGAATAAAGGGATTTCATGAGAAGAAAACCAAAGAAATGAAGCATATGAATGAATCTATGACAAGACCAATTCAAGCGATTAAACTCATTCAAAAATCTTGGATGAGCCAAATCTCCTAAATTGGTCGTGTCTCAAAGATGAGTCATAAATAAAAGGGAAGTGATTTTGAACATACCTTAGCATCATACTCATACTAAAGCGATTCTTCAGCATCATTTCTTATTGCACACCAAGAGACTTCAACAAGCAGTGAGATGAGATTTTTTCTTGCAAAAGAGGGTCGAAAAACAAATGTGATGAAGAATGTGGGGAGTTGAGTGAGACTAGAGAGAGCAGAAGAAAAATGCCACAAATGAGCTAAAGAGGTTATATAGAGTCCTTAGGATCTATTGACAGTTGATGTCGTGTGGTACCTTTTGATTGATCCATATCATCTAACGGTTGTGAATCCCAACGTACATTACCACGTGGCAATTTTTCTTCATCCACATCATTTGATGATTGTGGATCTCAAGGTGCAAGTTGCCATGTGTCAAAATTTTATTCATCCATGTCATTTGATCATTGGGATTCTCAAGGCTTTGTCACATGGCATGCGCTCATTGGTCCACATTGATTCTCCAATGTCTCTTTTCCCTCATAAATATTAGGTCCCTTAGCTTTCACTCATTTTCTACCTTCAATAACTTTGTGCACCCATACTAAGCACTTCTACACCAAAAGTTTATACATGATGGATTCAAGCGATAGCACATGTTTGACCATCTTTGATTGCCTCTATTTGATTGCATCACTCGACCCTTGCTTCTAGATTTAAAGCCTTCACAGATCCAAAAATGGAGGAGAGAAATGCAATTGTC
>MU260099.1:145000-152500 GCA_020310875.1 Ceratopteris richardii
ATGTGTATGTGTATGTGTATGTGTATGTGTATGTGTATGTGTATGTGTATGTGTATGTGTATGTGTATGTGTATGTGTATGTGTATGTGTATGTGTATGTGTATGTGTATGTGTGTATGTGTATGTATCTTCATGGGGCACTATGGACACTATTGATATTTAATATACATGTTCGCAATTATCCTCAAACTACTTTATGGATTACTTGTACACTTTGAGTGGACCAAAGTTATATATTATAAGATAGTTAGTGTGTTGGTTCCTACTATTGAGTAGTAATGAGGAAAGGAAACACTCTTGTTGAGCAAATTATTTATCATGCCTAACCAATGGGGAGCCATCCATGAGCATTATGGTTGACTTAACCAATGGCTACCTATTTAGCTTAGAAGTAGTTCTTAGGTCAGTAGAAAGGATAGTTCCCTTGATTACCTATGGCGCACACCATAAGATTGATTCAACATCAACCAAATGGTTGTGCAAGATAACTAAATACCACATCATTGTAGGATTTATATATTATCATGACAATAAAGTTGTCTTTTTTTGTTGTGTTGATGTAAAGAAGTTGGAGCTTGCGACAAAAGCCCATACCAGTTTTTTAGGTCATCATCACTCAAGGATAAGAACATTGCAAGACTTGAAATGATATGGGATTCCATGGCATAACATGGAGAAAGATGTTCATGACCATATCAAAGATTGCATACAATGCAATCCTTCTCAGCTAATAGACTATGCTATGCTGTTTTAAATGACTACTGCACATGAATGGGGTAAACCTATTGTGGATGGCCTAAAACATAGTATTTGGAAGGAATCACGCCTACTAGAAAGAAAGATCATAGAAGGAATACAAAGATTACAAGATCATTGGAGGAGGACCATACAAAAAAGTAAAAGGTAATTTTCTACAAGTATGCATTCAAGAGTCAAAATACATACCCATACTAGAAGATGCACATGTAGGAGTAGCAAGAGGACGTTTTGCTCTTTCTAAAATGGCCAAGGTGATGTTATTCATTGGATTATGGTGGCAATACTCCACATGGATGTAGAATAAAATGTGAAACAATGTAGGTGTGTCAAGAGAAGAAGTGTCATTCCAAAAAAAATTTCATGCCTCTTAGATCCATGATTGGAAGTCATGCATATCTCAAATGTGGTATTGATTTCATAGGACCTATTAACCCATTGGTGAGAGGTTCTCATGTGAAATACATCATAGTGGTCATAGAGTACTTGACCAAATGGGTAGAAGCAAAAGCTACCCAAGCAAATGAAGCATAGACCATGGTCATGTTCTTGTTTGGAAACATCTTCACATGATTATGTTTGCCTTTAGAGATGTTTAGTGATCGACATACCGATTTCATCAATGAAGTGATCAAATCATTACTCAACAGATTTCTCATCATGTACAAAAAGTTACACCATATCATTCACAAGCTAATAGTTAAGCAAAGAGCACTAGCAAAGTTCTTTGCACAATGATGACTAAGTTAGTAAATAATGGTAGATATGATCAGGAAAAATAGCTTCATCACAATGTTTGGGCATATAGAGTTGCCTGCAAGACTGCTCTAGGAGCAATACCATTAAACATGGTGTATGGACAAAATGCAATAGTCCCAATAGAATCTCTCATCCCAAGCTTATGTGTAGATAAAGAATTATGAATGGATAGGCCATGAGCACTTAGAGCAAGTGGACGAAATGGAGAAACTTCAAGAAACGAGACTGATAGTTGTAACAAGAATATATGGTACCAAAAAATGAGAGAAAGCTTACTATAATAACCACAACAAGGATAAAATATTTAAGGAAGGAGATTTATTCCTTTATTACACTTTGAACAACATGCAAACTATAGAAGTGTGGATATGGATCATTGTTCATAAACCACATATCAACAAGTGGCGTGGTCAATCTAGCTACTTTGGATGAAGACATTTTGCCAAACTACATGAGTGCTCGCAAGGTGAAGCTATACAACAACCTGATCATGGATGACATCTTTGAAGAGTGCTTAGGGCACAAAAAAGGAAGGAGAAAGCAAAAAGTATTGCAGATTAGCTACCATAGCTTTGATTCCTCTTTCATTGAAATGTCCTAACCTCTTATGCCAAAGGTCCAATTTTGTTATCACCTCCTCACCATCTATGAGAAAAGCTTAACCAATATTCCCTTGAACTTTCAAAGTCAAGAGTCCACCTTCCTTCTTACCATGGACAATTCGATTGTATCCTTTGTTTGCATCTTCCACAAAAACTCTTTCATTTGTAAACCTTACTTGAAAATATTTTTCAACAAATTTCCCCACATTATTCTTAGGTATTGTGGGAACATGCAAATAAAATGTGTCAGTAGGTCTCCTCCACTCCTTTATTTTGTTCTCACTTGTTTGAAATGTATGACTCGGGATGCCTTCTTTTAATTCTAACATTAAATCTATATTTCTTGATAAATGATTTGAACAATCAGAGTCAATGTAAAATAACTTGAGGTTTCCTTTCTTTGATGTGTTAATCAAGTTCATTATCAATGTTGTATGATTCTCATTATGTGTATCATTGGCATATCTATAGTAGGTAGTGTTATAGGATTGATTCTATCCCCAATTTCCTCCTCCACCTTTGAGAATGATTTTGATACCTTCCACCTCTTCCTCTAATATTTTTATTTTGATTTTGGTTTCAACTTTGTTGATCGTGCCAACAATCATATGCCAAATGATTGCTCAAGCCACATATCCAACATGTCTTCTTGTTATTACTCTCATTTCCTCTACCTTTTCTATTTCCTCTATCTTTACCTCTATCATTGCCTCTTCCTTTCACATAATTGACCTGAGAAGTTGCTTCTTCTTCCTCCGTTCCTTTTCATCTCCTTTCTTGTTATTCTTTGCATACATGGGCTTTACACTTTATCTCCATCTCAATTCAATTCTTGGTCAAATGTGAGCATCAATCCAAGAAACTGATTTAGATCTTGTATAAAATGATTTAATGAAATTTTGATTGATAAGACAAAAGGTTTTCACCTTTCATATCCTCTCAAACATGTAAGTAATTGTGCAATCAATCTATGATCTTCAATGTCTTCATCTATAGATCCAAGACTATTTGCCAAGTCTTTCATTTTAGTGACATAATCACTAATCTTTTGACTCTTTTTTTTTAATGTTGTAAACTTGGACCATCAGCTAGTTTTCCTAGCTTTAGTAGTGTTTTGGAAGTAGTTTTTCAATGCACTCCACATTTCTTCTATTGTTTCCAGAACTTTGATATGTGGTAATAAATGATATGTAATTGTGTTGCAGATATATGCCCTTGTACTTGCATCTTTCTTCTCTCATCACTTTATAGCTTCTAGTTCTTCTCTTTTAGGTTGAATAGCATCTTCAAACACAAGTTTTTCTTCCTCACCTATTATGTCGACCATGAGATCCTTACTCATAAGTGAGGCCTCCATTCTCATTACCCAAGAAAGATATGTGATCTCCCATGATCTTCTTCCTTTTGCTGCAACTTGTGTGTTCAAGGTTTAGAGAATGTTACCTTTTGTAGAGCCTTTCAATCAAGAATGAATTCAAAGTGATCCTTTCATTTTTTGATGTCAAACACTTGAAACTTTAGTTTCTCAATGAGAATTTCTAAGACTATGTATGTCTATAACTCCTATACCTTTAAGGACCATTGTTCTCTAATACCACTTGTTGATGTATGAAACATAACAAGAACTAAGCAAACATGATATTAGAAGTCCTCTATAATCACCATTAGGTCAGCAATAATTCAAACTCTAAAATCTTTATCACTTTGTGCAGGAAATGTGATCACTTACTTTCTTTGAGCATGCACCTTTTTAAATCAGGAGTTTAACTTTAGTTTTATCTCTGATTTATTACAAATCTTGAGAATCCTTATGCACAATGACTAGTAGATTTTGCTTCATACAATAAGTGAATGTTTCCAAACAATTTACTAAATTTTTTAGCTCATGAATATCTTCATTTTTGCTCAAAAGTTAAGCAAAGATCTTCTGAACAAATGTAGCTGAGGATTTAGCTTTCAAAGCCCTATCAATCATGAAGAACTTTACATTGCACTTCGGGATCTAAATCTAAGAAAATCATTAAGAATTATGCCTAATCCTTGTAATTGTTGATGACCTAACTCTAAGAAGATCATCAAAAGTTGTGCCTAATCCTTGTATGTGTATGTATAGGTGTACATATATGTGTATGTGTATGTGTATATGTTTGTTTATGTGTATGTGTATGTGTATGTGTATGTGTATGTGTATGTGTATGTGTATGTGTATGTGTATGTGTATGTGTATGTGTATGTGTATGTGTATGTGTATGTGTATGTGTATGTGTATGTGTATGTGTATGTGTATGTGTATGTGTATGTGTATGTGTACGTGTATGTGTATGTGTATGTGTATGTGTATGTGTATGTGTATGTGTATGTGCATGTGTAGGTGGATATGTATGTGTATGTGTGCAGGTATATGTATATGTGTATGTGCATGTGTATGTGTATGTGTATGTGTATGTGTATGTGTATGTATATGTGTGTATTTGTATGTGTTTGTGTGTGTGTATGTGTATGTGTTTGTGTTTGTGTATGTGTATGTATGTCTATGTGTATGTGTATGTGTATGTGTATGTTTATGTGTATGTTTATGTGTATGTGTATGTGTATGTGTATGTGTATGTGTATGTGTATGTGTATGTGTATGTGTATGTGTATGTGTATGTGTATGTGTATGTGTATGTGTATGTGTATGTGTATGTGTATGTGTATGTGTATGTGTATGTGTATGTGTATGTGTATGTGTATGTGTATGTGTATGTGTATGTGTATGTGTATGTGTATGTGTATGTGTATGTGTATGTGTATGTGTATGTGTATGTGTATGTGTATGTGTATGTGTATGTGTATGTGTATGTGTATGTGTATGTGTATGTGTATGTGTATGTGTATGTGTATGTGTATGTGTATGTGTATGTGTATGTGTATGTGTATGTGTATGTGTATGTGTATGTGTATGTGTATGTGTATGTGTATGTGTATGTGTATGTGTTTATGTGTATGTTTATGTTTATCTTTATGTGCATGTGTATGTGTATGTTTATGTGTTTGTGTATGTGTGTGCATGTGTATGTGTATGTAAATATGTATGTGTTCGTGTATGTATGTATACGTGTATGTGTATGTGTATGTGTAAGTGTATGTGTATGTGTATGTGTATGTGTATGTGTACGTGTATATATATATGTGTATGTGTTTGTGTATGTGTATGTGTGTTTGTATGTGTATGTGTATGTTCATGTGTATGTGTATGCGTATGCATGTGTATGTGTATGTGTATGTGTATGTGTATGTGTGTATGTATGTTTATGTGTATGTTGATGTGATATGTATGTGTATGTGTATGCATGTGTATGTGTATATGCATATGCATGTGTGTGTATGCGTATGCATATGTGTATGTGTATGTGTATGTATATGTGTATGTGTATGTGTATGTGTATGTGTATGTGTATGTGTATGTGTATGTGTATGTGTATGTGTATGTGTATGTGTATGTGTATGTGTATGTGTATGTGTATGTGTATGTGTATGTGTATGTGTATGTGTATGTGTATGTGTATGTGTATGTGTATGTGTATGTGTATGTGTATGTGTATGTGTATGTGTATGTGTATGTGTATGTATATGTGTATGTGTATGTGTGTATGTGTGTATGTGTGTATGTGTATGCATATGTGTATGTGTATGTGTATGTGTATGTGTATGTGTATGTGTATGTGTATGTGTATGTGTACAAGTACGTGTATATGTACACATACGTGTACGTATACGTCAATGTGTACATGTAGGTGTAGGTGTAGGTGTAGGTGAAGGTGTAGGTGTAGGTGTAGGTGTAGGTGTAGTGAGACTAGAGAAAATTAGCTTCATCATTCATCTACTAAAAAAATTGAACAAAAGCAAGTTGTTGAGGACAAAAGAAGAATAAGAATTGATGCTGAAGAATTGCTTTAGGATAAGTATGAGAATAAGGTATGTTATCATTTCCATTTCATTTATGACTCATGTTTGAGATACAACCAATTCAAGCGATTAAGCCCATCGAAGATTTTTTTAATGAGCCTAATTTGTTGAATTGGTCATGTCATAGATTCATTCATATACTTGAGTTCTTTGGTTTTCTTCTTATGCAATGCCCTTATTCTCCTCATGATTCATAGATATTGACCAAAGAAATGGGCAAATTAGCCTCTAGTTCTTACGATTTTGACATATGTCCAATTCAAGCGATCAGGCCCATTACAAGACATTGGATGGGCCTAATCGCTTGAATGAGTCGTGCCTTAGTTTCATTCCATTACTTGAGATTTTTTGTTTTCTCCCTATGCAAGGTCCTTGATCTCTTAGACCCAAAGGAAATCATCTTGAACCTCAGATTCCATGTAAAGTTCTGTATTTTATTACTGGTTCAGAATTTGGAGAATGTAATACTACCATTGGGTTAGGAACATGGCAAAACCCTAAGGTTGACTATCTATTTGCATGATTATGATACCTAGAGGTCTTGATGAGCCTATTTGTACTGATTTTCACACACGATTGATTCAACTGATTAGGTTTATCAAGAAATTTCAAAAAGGCCTAATCGCTTGAATCAGTCGTGTGTGAAAATAAGTACCAATAGGCTCATCAAAACCTTAGGGTATGAGAATCATGCAAATAGATAGTTGATCTTAGGGTTTTGCATGTTTGAAACACCATGGTAGTACTAGTTTCTCCAAATTTTGAACCACTAATAAAATACAGAAGTTCACATGGAATTTGAGGTTCAAGATGACTTCCTTTGTGTCTAGGAAATCAAGGACCTTGCATAGGGAGA
This sequence comes from Ceratopteris richardii, assembly GCA_020310875.1. NCBI lineage: Eukaryota > Viridiplantae > Streptophyta > Polypodiopsida > Polypodiales > Pteridaceae > Ceratopteris > Ceratopteris richardii. The sequence goes on from MU260099.1 coordinate 151,922, forward strand.
AAACAAAAAATCTCAAGTAATGGAATGAAACTAAGGTAGAACTCATTCAAGGGATTAGGCCCATCCAAGGTCTTCTGATGTGCCCAATCGCTTGAATTGGTCGTATGTCAAAATCATAAGAAATAGAGGATAATTTGCCCAGTTATTTGGTCAATATCTATGAATGATGATGAATAAAGGGATTTCATAAGTAGAAAACCAAAGAAATCAAGCATATGAAAGAATCTAGGACATGACCAATTCAAGCGATTAAACTCATTCAAAAATCTTGGATGAACCCAATCTCTTAAATTGGTTGTGTCTCAAAGATGAGTCATAAATAAAAGGGAAGTGATTTTGAACATACCTTAGCATCATACTCATCCTAAAGCAATTCTTCAGCATCATTTCTTATTGCACACCAAGAGACTTCAACAAGCAGTGAGATGAGATTTTTTCTTGCAAAAGAGAGTCGAAAAAAAAAATGTGATGAAGAATGTGGGGAGTTGAGTGAGACTAGAGAGAGCAGAAGAAAAATGCCACAAATGAGCTGAAGATGTTATATAGAGTCCTTAGGATCTATTGACAGTTGATGTCGTG
>MU260099.1:157500-165000 GCA_020310875.1 Ceratopteris richardii
GTGTATGTGTATGTGTATGTGTATGTGTATGTGTATGTGTATGTGTATGTGTATGTGTATGTGTATGTGTATGTGTATGTGTATGTGTATGTGTATGTGTATGTGTATGTGTATGTGTATGTGTATGTGTATGTGTATGTGTATGTGTATGTGTATGTGTATGTGTATGTGTATGTGTATGTGTATGTGTATGTGTATGTGTATGTGTATGTGTATGTGTATGTGTATGTGTATGTGTATGTGTATGTGTATGTGTATGTGTATGTGTATGTGTATGTGTATGTGTATGTGTATGTGTATGTGTATGTGTATGTGTATGTGTATGTGTATGTGTATGTGTATGTGTATGTGTATGTGTATGTGTATGTGTATGTGTATGTGTATGTGTATGTGTATGTGTATGTGTATGTGTATGTGTATGTGTATGTGTATGTGTATGTGTATGTGTAGTGTAGTGTATGTGTATGTGTAGGGCTATGTGCATATGTGTATGTGTATGGGTATGTGTATGTGTATGTCGTATGTGTATGTGTATGTGTATGTGTATGTGTATGTGTATGTGTATGTGTATTGTGTATGTGTATGTGTATGTGTATGTGTATGTGTATGTGTATGTGTATGTGTATGTGTATGGTATGTGTATTGTTATGTGTATGTGTAGTGTATGTGTATGTGTATGTGTATGGTGGTATTTGTATGTGATGTTATGTGATGGTATGTGTATGTTATGTGTAGTGTCGTGTATGTCTCTTCATGGGGCCACTATTCACACAACTATTGATGCTTTAATATACATGTTCACAGTTATCCTCAAACTACGTTTATGGCTTACTTGCACACTTTGAGTTTCGACCAAAGTTATGTATTATAAGATTAGTTAGTGTGTTGGTTCCTACTATTGAGTAGTAATCAAGAAAGGAAACACTCTTGTAAGAGAAAATTATTTATCATTAATGGGGAGCCATCCATGAGCATTATGGTTGACTTACCCAATGCCTACCTATTTAGCTTAGAAGTAGTTCTCAGGTCGATAGAAAGGATAGTTCCCTTGATTACCTATGGTGCACACCATAAGATTGATTCAACATCAACCAAGTGGCTGTGCAAGATAACTAAATACCACATCATTGTAGGAATTCTATATTATCATGACAATAAAGTTGTCTTTTTGTGTTGTGTTGATGATGTAAAAAAGTTGGAGCTTGCGCCGAAAGCCCATACCAGTTTTTTAGGTCATCATCACTCAACGATATGAACATTGCAAAACTTGAAATGATATGGGATTCGTTGGCATAACATGGAGAAAGATGTTCATGACCATATCAAAGATTGCATACAATGCAATCTTTCTCAGCTAGTAGACTATGCTATGCTGTATCAAATGACTACTACACATGAATGGAGTAAGCCCATTGTGGATGGACTAAAACATACAAAGTATATGGAAGGAATCATGCCTACTAGAAAGAAAGATCATGAGAAGGAATACAAAGATTACAAGATCATTGGAGGAGGACCATACAAAAAAGTAAAAGGTAATTTTCTACAATTATGCATTCAAGAGTCAGAATACGTACCTATACTAGAAGATGCACATGTAGGAGTAGCAAGAGGACGTTTTGCTCTTTCCAAAATGGCCAAGGTGATGTTATTCATTGGATTATGGTGGCAATACTCCACATGGATGTAGAATAAAATGTGAAACAATGTAGGGTGTGTCAAGAGGAAAAGTGTCATTCCAAAAAAGTTTTCATGCCTCTTAGATCCATGATAGGAAGTCATGCATATCTCAAATGTGGTATTGATTTCATAGGACCTATTGACCCATTGGTGAGAGGTTCTCATGTGCAATACATCATAGTGGTCATAGAGTACTTGACTAAATGGGTAGAAGCAAAAGCTACCCAAGCGAATGATGCATAGACCATGGTCATGTTCTTGTTTGGAAACATCTTCACATGTTTTCATTTGCCTGTAGAGATGTTTAGTGATCGACGTACCAAATTTCATCAATGAAGTGATCAAATCATTACTCAACAGATTTCTCATCATGTACAAAAAGTTACACCATATCATCCACAAGCTAATAGTTAAGCAAAGAGCACTAGCAAAGTTCTTTGCACAATGATGACTAACTAAGTTAGTAAATAATCGTAGATATGATCAAGAAAAATAGCTTCATCATAATGTTTGAGCATATAGAGTAGCCTAAAAGATTGCTCTAGGAGCAATACCATTAAACATGGTGTATGGACAAAATGCAATAGTCCCAATAGACTCTCTCATCCCAAATTTATGTGTAGCTAAAGAATTATGAATGGATACGCCATGAACACTTAGAGCAAGTGGAGGAAATGAAGAACCTTCAAGAAACGAGACTTAAAGTTCTAACAAGAATATATGGTACCAAAAAATGAGAGAAAGCTTACTATAATAACCACAACAAGAATAAAGATTTAAGGAAGGAGATTTAATCCTTTATTACACTTTGAACAACTTGCAAACTATATTATTGATCATAAACCACATATCAACAAGTGGCGTGGTCAATCTAGCTACTTTGGATGAAGACATCTTGCCAAACTACATGAGTGCTCGCAAGGTGAAGCTATACAACAACCTGATCATGGATGACATCTTTGAAGAGTGCTTAGGGCACAAAAAGGGAAGGAGAAAGCAAAAAGTATGGCATAAAAGGTAAGATAAGAAGCCCTTGCGAGAATCAGAAAGCAAGAATTGTGGCAAAGATACTGAGATAAGAGGATTAGACTAAAAGAACAACCAAAACTTGTGCCGATAGAAACTTATACTACCCTCAACGTGCTATCCTTGACATAAGACCTTATTTATCTATAGTTCTAGGATACACCAATGTATACCTATTTACAATTCTAATAGAGTAGGTCCATCCTCAACGTATCAAGAGGTCCATTTGGAGGATTCTAAGGAAAGATAAGGCCATTGAATCTTACATATTAAGCATAGGAGGAAATCATATCAAATACTTAGGATAAGTTGAGCTACTTTTTCAGCTTGGAAAAATTCAATGGATGCCACTTTCCTAGTGTGCAATGATGAAGGGTTTATATAAGCAATTCTATTAGATCAAGACCAGCTATATCAACACTCAATCTCATTAATATCTTCATTTTTGCTCACAAGTTAAAAAATGTTTGAATTGCCTTTCGTTTCCTTGGATTTGACATACTTGGATTCTTAAGCTTGGCTCTTTGAGATCCCATTTTGCAAAGATCTTTTAATCAAATGTAGTTGAGGATCCTAAGTTTGAAATGAAATATCACTAATGAAAAAATTTATGCTATACTTTGAGATTTGACTCTAAGAAAATCATGAAAATTCGCACCTAATCCTCATAACTATCAACTATCATACATACACTTACAAAATTACTTTGATCCCTTCAAACGTTAAGACTTAGCTCAAGTTCTTCTATAAAAATACTGATTTATTATTCCAAAAGGTGTGTAAAAAGTGGTTTGGCTTCCTTCTGCTCATAACCATAGAAAATTCTCTAATAGTGAAGATCTTTTCTTCACAACCTATCATCGTGAATACATGGATTGCCTATACATTCATGTGAATAACTCTCATCTCTACATGTTCATGCTTCTAATTGACTTATAAACATTCTAATCCATGCCTTTACTACTCAAACTCATAATGTTGAAACTTCTAGAACTATTTTGGATCCAATTTCTAATTGTATGTTACATGTGTGAATTTGCCCCTTCACATAGGCATGGTTTTGAATGTCCAAGCTTTATTGTCTTTGTGATCTTCCTTTATTCATGTATATCTTCATCAATTCTCTTCACATACTTCATGTCTTCATGCTCAATCAATGAGTGGCCCCCTCAATCACTAATTGATTCTCTAGGTCTTCATAAGTTCTTCTTTTATTTTATTCCTACCATTCCTTTGAATCTACTTGTCTTCACACCATCTATGCTTTTGGTCATGATGTCAGCTATTTGATATTTTGTAGTAGTATACACCTTTTCAAGTTCCTTCTTGATTACCTTTTCTCTCAAGAAATGATATTGAATTTCTATATGCTTTGTTCTTGCATGAAATACTAGGTTTTTTGCAAGATAGAGTGAACTCATATTATCTCCATGAATTGTAGGTATACCTTAATCAATGCTCAAACTTCTAAACAAGGTCTACATCCATATGATCTCTTTATCTCCTTCCACCAATCCTTTATATTCTGCTTTTGTTGAAGATAAAGTTATTATGTGTTGTTTCTTTGAACACCAACTCAGAAGCTTATCACATATGTACACCATGTATGCGTGAGTTGATCTTCTATCATCTTGACATCGTGCCCAATTTGAGTCACTATATGCTCTCAATTTTATGTCTGAAATAAAAGGATGATATAATCCTTCACTTAAGGATATATATGAGAACTCTTTGGCTTGCAATCCAATGTGGATCCTTTGGACAATGAATCAATTGTAAGAGGACTCCCACTGTATAACTAAGATCACATCTTCTTAATGTAGTATAAATCAAGATTCCCACAAGAGATCGGTATTTTTTTACGTCTTTATATTTTGCATCATCATATTTACTAAGTTTATAATTGAATTCAAATGGAGTTGAGGCTGCTCTACAATTCTCCATGTCAAACTTCTTCAATAGGTTCAAAAGTTTTTACCATGAGGTTTTGGAACAAGTTCCCATGTCTTGTTGTCCTCAACTTCATTGAACTCTTCCTTCATTACTTCTTACCATTGCTTCATCATAATTCTAAGGTTCTTCATCATCTTTGACCATATAAATATATCTTTTATGAATCAGATAAGAAGCATCATGAGAATACTTTGTTGGTTGTCTCCTTATTCTGCTTTCCCTTCTTGGTTACTCCACTACATGTGTAACTACATCAATTTCTTCATCAAACCTAGGTGCATCTTCATTTCTTCCTGATGATCTAGCCCTAGATGTATTAGCTTGCATAGGATTTTTATCTTCATACACCTGTACTTTTTTTCTCTTCTTTTCACCTCTTATTCAAATTCTTCAGTTGTTTGACTTTGTGTTGCATAACAACTTTTTTTTCATAAAATGTTACATCTATAGACACAAGAAATTGTTTGACTAAAGGATTCCACAACCTATAACCCATTCGCTTTTCATCATATCCAATGAATAGATATTTTGTCCCTTTGGTTCTAGTTTATGCCTAAGTTGAGATGGTATATAGCATAGGGCAACTTATCCAAATACTTTAGAATGATCCAAGGTTGGTTTTTGTACCAAAACAAACTTCATAGGGAGTCATTCCATCAAGATTTGTACATGGTAACCTATTCATAAATTAAGTGGTTGTATTCATAGCCTCAGCCCATAGGAAATTTGAAGAATTCTTTTGTTTTAACATGGCCCTAGCAAACTCAATGAGGGTTCTATTCCTTCTTTTTGCCACCCGATTTTGTTGAGGTATATACATGCAAGTTATTTCCCTCTTAATACCTACATTCCAAAGATAATCATTGAATTCTTGAGATAAGTATTCTCCCCCTCCATCGGACCTTAATCTCTTTAGCTTTTGATCTATTACTCTTTTTGCATATGCATGGAAATGCTTGAAAGCTCCAAATACTTGTAATCTTTCCTTCAAGAAATAAAGAGTTATCCATCTTATAGCATCATCAACGAAAAGAACATAATACCTAGAGCCATTGATTGATCATTCTTTTGTTGGTCCCCATATATTTGTATGGATGAGATCTAGTATTCCATCATGCATGAATCCTTTCTTCTAAAATGATAATCTATGTGTCTTTTCCATTTGGCATGCTTCACATTTGTAGATCATATATTGATTCTCCACATTAGGTAGACCTAGTATAGATTGATTAGCTACCATAGCTTTAATTCCTCTTTCATTGAAATGTCCTAACCTCTTATGCCAAAGGGCCAATTTTGTAATCACCTCCTCACCATCTTTGAGAAAAGCTTGACCAATATTCCCTTGCACTTTCAAAGTGAAGAGTCTACCTTCCTTCTTGCCGTGGACAATTCGATTGTATCCTTTGTTTGCATCTTCCATCAAAACTCTTTCATTTGTAAACCTAACTTGAAAATCTTTTTCAACAATTTTCCCCACATTAATCAAGTTCTTAGGTATTGTGGGGAACATGCTAAAAAATTGTGAGTAGTTCTCCTCCACTCCTTTATTTTGTTCTCACTTGTTTGAAATGTATGACTAGGGATGCCTTCTTTTAATTCTAACATTAACTCTATATTTCTTGATAAATGATTTGAACAACCAGAGTCAATGTAAAATACCTTGAGGTTTCCTTTCTTTGATGTGTTAATCAAGTTCATCATCAATGTTGTATGATTCTCTTTATGTGTATCATTTGCATATCTATAGTAGGTAGTGTTATAGGATTGATTCTATCCCCAATTTCCTCCTCCACCTTTGAGAATGATTTTGATACCTTCCACCTCTTCCTCTAATATTTTTATTCTGATTTTGGTTTGAGCTTTGTTGATCATGCCAACAATCATATGCCAAATGATTGCTTAAGCCACATATCCAACGTGTCTTCTTGTTATTACTCTGATTTCCTCTACCTCTTCTATTTCCTCTACCTTTACCTCTATCATTGCCTCTTCCTTTAACATAATTGACCTGAGAAGTTTCTTCTTCTTCCTCCTTTTCTTTTTATCTCCTTTCTTGTTATTCTTTGCATACATGGCAGAGCTTTACACTTTATCTCCATCTCACTTCATGTGAGCATCAATCCAAGAAATTGATTTAGATCTTGTATAAAATGATTTAATGAAATTTTGATTGATAAGACAAAAGGTTTTCACCTTTCATATCCTCTCAAACATGTAAGTAATTGTGCAATCAATCTATGATCTTCAATGTCTTCATCTATAGATCCAAGACTATTTGCCAAGTCTTTCATTTTAGTGACATAATCACTAATGTTTTGACTCTATTTTTTTAATGTTGTAAACTTGGACCATGAGCTAGCTTTCCTAGATTTAGTAGTGTTTTGGAAGTAGTCTTCCAATGCACTCCATATTTCTTCTATTGTTTCCAGGCCTTTGATATGTGGTAATAAATGATATGTAATTGTGTTGCGGATATATGCCCTTGTACTTGCATCTTTCTTCTCTCATCACTTTATAGCTTCTAGTTCTTCTCTTTTAGGTTGAATAGCATCTTCAAACAAAAGTTTTTCTTCCTCACCTATTATTTAGACCATGAGATCCTTACTCATAAGTGAGGCCTCCATTCTCATTACCCAAGCAAGATATGTGATCTCCCATGATCCTTCTGCTGCAAATTGTGTGTTTAAGGTTTAGAGAATGTTACCTTTTGTAGAGCCTTGCAATCAAGAATGAATTCAAAGTGATCCTTTCAAGTTTTTGATGTCAAACACTTTAAACTTTAGTTTCTCAATGAGAATTTCTAAGACTATGTATGTCTATAACACCTATACCTTTTAG
>MU260099.1:170000-380000 GCA_020310875.1 Ceratopteris richardii
CCATCGTACCAATTTTCATAATTTTTAGACTTCGTTTGAGCCCTCAAATAAGCCCTGGAACCTAATTTTTAACTAGGCCGGACACTAGGTCTGGACAGGGCCGGAACTAGTCAAAAAAAAACTATAAAAAGAGCTAGAGAGCTCATTTTTGGGGTTAGCTTGTTAGAGAATAGAACTTTTGTAAGAGAACTCTTTTGCAATCTAAGCTTTCCATTTTTCCTCTCTTTGATCTTACTTTGTGCGCGTGTGTGTGTATGTGTGTGCATGTTTGTGTGCTTTCACTCACGCACTTGTGCCTTCACTTGCTCGTGGTCTTCATACCGGTCCTCACGTCTCCGCGGATTGACAAGTAAAGGAGGTGGTGCTTACGCTTGAGCTACACCAAATTTTGGCGCCGTTGCCGGGGAGAGAGCTTCGAGGACGAGCGTGGTGATGGTAAGATCGTAGATTTGCGACGTTGGAAGGTAAAAAAACTGTCATTTCAGTTCATTTTCTATTTTTTCCTCTTCATCTTCATCATCATCATCATCTCCACCTTCTTCCATCTTCTTCTTCATAGAAAATTCTTGTTTTTTAGTGCATTTTCACCATCTTCATACCATTTTTCATGCATTATTGTGTGGGAAGGAGTTAGGAGGTGCAAGGGAGAGCAAGCGCTGTATTTTTTTTATGATTTTCTGCTCATACGGAGCTCGCCATAGCCGGCGCTCAGAAATTTGAATTTCCCGCCAAAAAACGCGATTCTGTGATGAAAATCGCGATTCTGTGAAAATTCAAAATTTTTTGAAAAATCACGATTTTCAGTTTTCCCGCCTAAAAGTTGGTTGAAAAAATCGCGATTCTGTGTTTTTCTCAAAAAAAAAACACGATTCTCTGCTCAAAATCGCGATTCTCAAAAAAAACACGATTCTCTGCTCAAAATCGCGATTCTAAAAAAAAACACGATTTTTTGCTCAAAATCGCGATTTTCAAAAACACGATTTTGTGCTCAACATCGCGATTTTCATGTGAAAAATACGATTTTCAAAAAACACGATTCTCTGCTCAAAATCGCGATTCTCACCAATCACGATTTTCAGCAAAAACACGATTTTGTGAAAAACACGACTTTCTGCTCAAAATCGCGATTCTCACAAATCACGATTTTCAGCCAAAAATACGATTTTGAGAAAAACACGATTCTGTGGGACAAAATCGCGATTTTCAAATCAAAAACACGATTTTGAGAAAACACGAATTTTTGCTCAAAATCGCGATTTTCAATTCACGATTTTCTGCTCAAAATCGCGATTTTCATGTCAAAAACACGGTTCTGAGAAAACACGATTTTCAGTCAAAAACACGATTTTGTGAATCACGATTCTCTGAGTCAAAATCGCGATTTTCAGAAACACGATTTTGTGATCAACATCGCGATTTTCAGAAACACGATTTTGTGATCAACATCGCGATTTTCAGAAACACGATTTTGTGATCAACATCGCGATTTTCAGAAACACGATTTTGTGATCAACATCGCGATTTTCAGAAACACGATTTTGTGATCAACATCGCGATTTTCAGAAACACGATTTTGTGATCAACATCGCGATTTTCAAATCACGATTTTCTGCTCAACATCGCGATTTTCAGAAACACGATTTTGTGATCAACATCGCGATTTTCAAATCACGATTTTCTGCTCAAAATCGCGATTTTCAAAAACACGATTTTGTGCTCAACATCGCGATTTTTTTTACTTCACAGCATCGCGATTTTCAGAAAGTTCACAAAATCGCGATTTTCTCCAAAGGTCCTGTTTGCCTGTTTTGACCCCCAGGAGCCTGATTTGACATAACTTTCTCATCCAAAGTCCATTTTTTGAGCTCTATAGCTTGTTGGAAAGCTCGTTTCAAATCCTACACGATCTCAACTGTTTTTTTCAAGAATAATGCGTTGATTTTGAGATAGGATAATTTGAAGTTGACCCTCAGGTGGGACTAGGGAACCAAGGGGGCTCTAAAGAATTTTGAACCATACCAAAGGGAAAATTTGGATTCTTGACTAAAGCTTATGAACCTGAGATCTGGTAGACACTTAGGCAAGGATAAACAAAGCATTAGATCTTCTGAGGCTAGTGTCAACCATACATCCAAGTCTTGGGCACAACAACTAAGTGGTCATCTTTTACTCAGATCAGACACAAGTGATTCAGAAATGTCTTTTAGTATGGGAAAACCTGCAGGTGGCTCAGGGACTGCCCATCTACAAACACCGGAAGGTCCCTATAAGACACAGTTGGAATATATTCGGACCAACCAATTAGGTGCTCGCATCTATGAGGATGGTCTGAGGCGATCAGTGGTCCAACTCAAAAATCCAGATCAATCCTTTGGACTTGAACACCCGGTGGTCAAGTTCGAAGAGGGTTCATACATTGATAAGGAAGGAACCATGTATGTGGTTACCAACCAACCCGATAGGACCGATGAGTTTGGAAATATCATTCATGAGAATGAGATAGGAGACCTAGAACAAGGAAATATAGGACAAGGACCCCAGACTCCTAGAGGCAAGTCAGTTTTGACCCGAGTGATCACTCCAGACTGGATCCCTCAAGACAACAAAAGCATAGAACTATTTTTGAATAGAGAAACAGAGGAAGCCTTTTGGAGATTCAAGCCAGAACAACCTAGCCAATTGGGCATAGTCATCATCTACGAGTTCAAGGATCCAGAGATACCAGGAAAGGTTGTCTACCTGGATAACACATCAGAGAAAATTTTCTTGGTAACAGAACATGATAGACATGCATATACTTGGAAGAATGAATTGATTTTCCCCCCACCAAGATCCAATGTTTCCCACGGCCTCCAAGGAGTAGGGTCATCCCAAGCTCAGGAAGCCCAGAGAGAAAGAACTAGAGAGAGACCGGAGGTAAGTTTTGCACACACAGTGGGCAAGAATAGGTCAGGATTTGAAAATGAAAGACCTGAAAGAGAGAGATATCAAGCACATAGGCAACAAAGAGACGATCATGATTTCCCATTGCTTAGACCAAGAGAGCACTCAAGAACCCTTAGACCCTCTCAAGTGGTTAAGACAATGAAGAACTACTTTGATGGATTTGGAGATCCTTATGATCATGTGGCGGAGTTCAAACAAGTGCTAAGAGCTGAACAGGTTGAAGACTTGTTCACCCAGTTCGAGGCATTTGGTTTGACTCTTAAGGGGACTGCCTTAGCTTGGTTTCAACCTCTAAACAGTCGCAACTATAGAGAGATAGGTCAGCTTCTAGAAGAATTCATTGTAGAATTTTCCAAGAGTGGTATCAGACATAACACATCATCCTTGATCCACAGCTTCAAGCAGACACCCCAAGAAACAGTGCGACTTGCAGGAAGAAGGTTTAGACAGTACTTGGAAAGATGCCCTGTACCAGAATTACCCACATCAGCCAAACAAGTGGCACTGTTTTTAGATGGCCTATTGAGCACAAAATTAAGGTCATATGTATACTTGAAAGAGCCTAGATCCATAGAAGAGTGTATACGGATGTGCATTGACATAGAAGACAACTTGGGTGAGGAGTTAGGACTATCCAAACTCTATAAGGACTCTGATAGTTCTACAAGTCATACCTCTAGAGCCTCCACTGAGATAGATGAGATAGCTGAGCAGGTGGCCAAAAAGCTAGGAGTTCAAAATAGACAAATGCCAAGGGTCACCCCAGTGAAGCGATGTTATGCATGTGGAGGAGATCACATGGCTAATGGTTGCCCGTTGACGACTCAACCCCAAGGAAACCCTAATGCTCTATATTGCACCATTGAGAGAAAATACACAAATCATACGGCCCAAGATTGTCCCTATAACAGGCAGGCTGTTAGACAAAATTATCAGCAACCTTACCAGTAGGGTAGGTATCAGAATCAGTACCAACAGCCATATTATAGGCCACAACAATATCAACCTCAATACCAGCAGCAATATCAGGCACCATATAGGCCACAACCTGTCTTGGGAAACCAACCACCAGCTCCAGCCAACGTGATTCCAGTCAAGTATGCTGTGGGAGAGGAAAATCCAAATAGAGCTTTGGTGCCACTAACCCCATTGATACCAGATAATGACTCTCATGCCCATAGTTCAGACTACTCCCATGAAGGTAGTCCACATGCTTATTACACAGAGTCACCTGAACATAGTGAGATTTACTCGTATCAATATGAGGCACCACCTATGGAGCAAAATTGGGAGCCAGAATACTCCAATGTCATGTACACAAATCCTAACCCTAGGCCCCAGTTGAGACAAATGAGACCACAAGCCCCTAGAGGATCTTGTTTTAGATGTCAAGGTGATCATTTCATTCGTGACTGTCCCCACCCACCATCTCCGAGCCAAGGACAGGCTATCACAATACAGGCTTTTTGTCCTGATTGTGGCAAAGACCATCTCCCCAGAGATTGTCCAAGAAACCCCTCTAGTGCACCCAAGATTACACCCATTAATGTGGTAGGCTTAGTGGCAGATCCAAGTTCAAGTAGTAGCAATGTGGCTCCTATACAAGCTGTCACTAGAGCACAAGCCTTAAAACAGGATAAACCAGTAGAACAATCAGAGTCGAGTGAATCGGGAGAGCCTAGTAAGAGGAAAACAAGAACATGGAAGGATACCAGAGAGAAGGCCAATCGTAAGTGGAATAAAAAGTTATCGGAACTAGAAGAAAGCTTAAAAGAAGCGAAAACAAAAATAGAAGACATTGCATCTCAAAGCCCCTCGCATGCCGAAACTCCATCCACTCCACCTCATCCCACCCCACCACCCATTGTAAATAGACCCCAACCAGGGTCTGTTCTGGCAGATCCAACCCCAGAAGGCTTGGACATGATGTTCAAGGCCTACCAGGCTCGACTTCAAGAAGGGCCTACAGCGGCAAACCTAGACAAGAGTTACCCCAGAGCAGATTTAGAGATTGAACGGATGAAAATGTGCATGAAAATGGTAGAACAAGCTCAAGCCATACTTGAGACTAGTCAAAAGTTCAATCAGACAAACTCTATCAAATCAGATTTGCATTTCCAGGGCTTACTAGAAAGATTAGAGCAATTGGTAAACAAACCACAAGTTTCTTTACCTCCACAGGCTCAACCAGTTATTGAAAGAGGAAGCTCACCACCAATGGGAGCTTATGTTCCTAATTCCACGGATCCAGGAATACCTCCTTCAATTCAACAGTACTCTCAAGAATTCTTGCGGGAAATACAAGAAGAGAAATGGGCCAAGGAGAAGGGTAATTCCCCTCCTATTCCTGAGATTGATGATCTTCATGATCAATTTCCCCAAGACATTCCATCTATTTACGAAGATGAAGCAGAACAAGAAGACGAAAGATTAGATTTTGAAACTAATACCTTAGAAGAACTGCCTCAATTTCCAGGCCCATGGGAATCTGAATCTCTCCAGATTAGAGCTCCCACAATACTAGTAAGAAATGAAGACTCAGTGGTTCCAAGGAACACGGATGTCGTGAAGAACACTAAGGTTCAGTGTCATCTCACTGTAGAAGAGCTGCTCAAAGCAAAACCTGAGCTCTGGAATCATGTGAAGGATCAGGTTCCAGAACTTGATTCCAACATGCCAAAAGCAGGCTCCAAGCAAAGGGTACCAGAGATACCTCTAGACAAAATAGGGGACATGTGTGAGGGTGAAGAAGGTAATACTTATCTTCCCATCACCTACCAAGGTTACACAACCAAAGCAATCATAGATTCAGGTGCTGGTGTTGCTATTGCGACCACCTCCTTGTGGAAGCAATGGGGCAAGCCCACATTAAGACCAACTAGAATGAAGCTTCAAATGGCTGATGGTCATTTTGAAAGACCTCTAGGATTGCTAGAAGGGATCACTCTAACCACTTGTGGTGTAGAGTTTGAGCACACATTTGCTATATGTGACTTTGAGAAAAATAATGTCTATGAGATGATCCTAGGAAGACCCTTCCTACGACAATTGCAAATAGTACAGGATTGGGGAACTAACTCCTTGTACTTACAGCACTTAGGGGTTACCACCAAGGTCAATTTGAAGGATTACACCTTCAGAGATGTACCACCCCTACAGTGGAATTCTATCCACAAAGTGAAAGAAGATTCCATCTCTGTGCATTCTGAAAGTTCACCTGATCCATCATGGCTGCATGAAGATACTCATTTGTGGATGTGCAAAGTCGCAAAGGAAGAGGAAAAACGTTTAAAGGCAAGGGAAGAAGGAACTTCACTAGGAGATAGACCAGTTAGAGACCCAGTCTACACACCGATGATCTTTCCAGATGAGGAGTTTGAGCCTCATGGCTGGCCAGAAATCTTAGCCACCATGGACATTGCTGTCAATGAGGAACAGTGGACACCTCATTGTGATGAGGAGGGTTATGATATCTCAGTGTTCATGTGTCAACCCTTGCTAGAAGAATGTGACCCTAGTGATGTCATAGAAGAAGAAGAGAATGACGATGATCTGGAGTCTATTGTGATGGATAGTTGCTTTAACTCAGAGCAGCACTATCTAGAAGATATAGGAGTGTTCACCCAGAAAGAAGAAGAACCTCTCACAAGTATTAAAACAGTAAACTCAAAGGATGGAAGTGAGAGTAGTCAAAAGAAAAAGAAAAGAAAAGCAGTGAAACAAGAAAAGGAGGAATCATTGTTTGAAGTACCAGAAAACTTCAAGAAATATGAAGTTGACAACCGCAAAATTTTGGTACGAATGCCTAAGAGAGAGGCCATCATAGGAGAATCATATGATAATAAAGAAAAGACCAAGAAGATTGTAGTGACCATTGAAGAGAACGAAGAGAGATGCACATATATAGGAGATGACCTAAGTGCAAGAGAAGAAATGGAGCTCATAGCTCTATTAAGGGAATATAGGGATGTGTTTGCATGGCACTATAGAGACTTGAAAGGGGTAGATCCAAGAATTTGCTCTCATACTATCCCCATGACTGCTGATGCTAAGCCCACCAAACAGAAGCCCTACACATATAATGATACCTATGCAGCCAAAATCAAAGAAGAAATTGATAGGTTGATTGAGGCTGGATTCATCTATGAGATTGAGCATACCGAATGGGTGTCCCCCATTGTTGTGGTACCCAAGAAGAACGGGAAGTTGCGAGTGTGTATTAACCTTAAAAAAGTTAATGCCGCTACGATTAGAGATAGTTATCCACTTCCAATCACAGAACACCTATTGGAGCGTGTTGCAGGCAAGGAAGTTTATAGCTTCCTTGATGGATTTTCAGGTTACAATCAAGTAGCCATTGCCCCAGAAGATCAACACAAAACAGCTTTTGCTACAGAGTGGGGAATCTTTGCATTTCTGGTGATGCCATTTGGGCTCACCAATGCACCTGCAACATTCCAAAGGCTCATGTGTCATGTCTTCAAAGAGTTCTTGCGAAAGAGCTTAGAAGTGTATGTGGATGATTTATGTGCTCATTCCCAAGAAAGAAGGGTTCACATCCCTGAGCTCAGACAAATCTTCAACAAGTGTAGAGAATATCGAGTGTGTCTAAACCCAAAAAAGTGTGTGTTTATGGTGCGTCAAGGTAAAATCCTCGGTCATATTGTTTCTAAGAATGGAATCTCAACGGATGAAGATAAGGTACGAGCCATAGCGGAGTTGCCAAGGCCAAGGAATGTTAAAGAGGTACAAGCCTTTATGGGCCATTGTGGATATTACCGTAGGTTTATCCACATGTACGCGATCATAGCTAGACCCCTTTATGCCTTGTTGTCTAATTTTGAGTGGAACGACGAATGCGAGAATTCTTTCAATGAACTGAAGAAACGTTTGTGCACAGCACCAATATTGACCACTCCTGATTGGAATAAGCCATTCCATGTCCATGTGGATGCATCCAATCATGCCATAGGATGTGTGCTAGCACAACCCACAAGTGAAGGGAATTTAGATTTGCCCATAGCATATGCTAGTAGACAACTAAACCCAGCCGAAAGAAATTATACCACAACCGAGCGAGAAGGGTTAGGCATGGTATATGCTGTAAAGAAGTTTAGACACTATTTATTGGCCAACAAGTTCAAGTTTTTCACTGATCATCAAGCCTTGTTATATTTGGTCAATAAACCTTGCAATACTGGACGCTTAGTAAGATGGTTCCTCTTACTAATGGAGTATGACTTTGAAGTTGTTGTCAGGAAAGGTAGAACCCACCTTCGGGCAGATCACCTTTCTCGCATTACTTCAGGAGAGTCACCACAAGGAGTGTCTGATGAACTACCTGATGCTTATCTGTTCAATTTGGAAGTTGTTCCTAAATGGGCAAATAAGTTGGTACCAGTCCTAACTTTCGGCCCTGCAAATAAGAATGTGAAAACATCACAAGAAGAAATTGTAAAATCACAAAAATATCACATATTGGCAGGAAGCATGTACAAACAAGATACTGAGGGTGTATTAGCTTGTTGTGTCGAGGATGATGAACATAGTAGTTGGTTGCAGCAAGCTCATGAGGGATTGCTAGGAAATCACTATTCTAAACAACGAACATTGCAGAATTTGAAACGTTTAGGAGTGTATTGGCCTAGCATGGACAAAGAAATACATGAGTGGATCAAGAATTGTCCAATGTGCAGAGAGAGACCACCAGTGGAGCATGCGACCCTTTATCAAGTATCATTAATTCCAGATTGGAGTGCTCCATTGGTAGAGTTTATGAGATCGGGAAGATTACCCAAAGAGGCCAGTCTAGCAAGAAGACGAAATATGGAGCAAGAGGCTCAAGGCTATGCCTTAGTAGGAGAGAACCTATACCGAAGAGGTAAAGATGGTTACTTAAGACTGTGCGTTCATGAATCAGACTATTTAAGGGTCTTACAGACTGCACACAGTGGTGTTGCAGGTGGACATTTTGGCCCTGACCGAGTGATTAAAACCATTCTATTCTCAGGACTTTGGTGGCCCACTCTTCATATGGATGCACATACCTATGTGAAGAAATGTGACACATGCCAACGTGCACAATATCCAGTGAGAAAAGACGAGATGCCCTTGAGGCCAATGATGGGAGGACGTGCATTTTCGAAGTGGGGCATAGACTTCATAGGTCCTATTAACCCCCCAGCTAGAAACTCCCATGCAGAGTACATCATTGTAGCCACAGATTACCTTACAAAGTGGGTAGAAGTCAAAGCCACAACAAAGAATGATGCTCAGACTACGGCTAAGTTCTTATTCGAGAATGTGTTCACGAGATATGGACTACCAATAGAGTTGGTGAGCGATAGAGGCACACACTTCTTGAATGAAGTCATTGAAAATCTTCTCCAAGAATTCTTGGTGATACATAAGAAATCCGCCCCCTATCATCCACAAGCCAACGGACAAGCAGAGAGTACCAATAAGATCCTCTGTAACGTATTGACAAAACTGGTGAATAATAAACGCTCTGATTGGGACAAACAACTTCATCATGCTGTTTGGGCTTATCGAGTTGCCTACAAAACGGTACTCAACGCCACCCCATTTCAGATGGTCTTCGGACAGAACGCTGTGCTACCATTAGATTTCTTAATCCCTGCCTTAAAAGTAGCACAAGAGTATGAGTGGAATGGGCATGAATTGTCCTCTAGGATCTTTGATCTCGAACGCTTGGGTGAAACGAGGCTACGAGCGGCAGCAGGCATCTACGCTGCAAAGAAGAGGCAAAAGGCATACTTTGATGCACACATCAAGGATAAGGGATTGAAAGAGGGAGATCTAGTGTTGGTATACACACTAAAACAACATGCCCGTAAGTTGGAAAAAAGAGGATATGGACCCATGATCATTAATAGAATTTCCACTAGTGGTGCAGTTCAGTTGGCCACTCTAGAAGGAGATATCTTGCCAAACTATATTAGTGGCTGTAGAGTCAAGCTATATCAAGAACCTCTTACTGAGGATATGCTAATGAGACTCAACACTGCGAAGAAGCGAAAAGAAGAAGAGTTAAGAGTGAGAGAAGAAGCACAGGTAGAGGCCAGAGAGCGTATTAGGCGAAATAAGTTAAGGCGATTAGGCCTAGATGTCAACTCAAAAGCCCCAAAATATCACATGGATATGTGTCAAAAGTCAGGCATTGCGACTTCTCAGGTCATTGACCGAAGACCCTTTGTGACCATAGAGATAGGACAAGGGAAGGGTACAAGGACGGTGAAAGCATTGATTGACTCAGGTGCAGCAAGTAGTGCAGTTAAACTTTCCTACTGCCAAGACTTGGGGTTGAACATCGATCCCATAGAAGCTTATCTCATAGGATTGGGAGGTGTGGAAACCCCTTGTTTGGGCGAGGTGGAACTTCCCATCTACCTTCAAGATGTTCCAATGAAAGTCAAAGCGCTAGTATGTCAAGATGAGAACCTTACAGAACCACTTGTCTTGGGTCAAGATTGGATCTATGACCATGCAGTTAACTTAAACCTAAGAAGTCAAATTCTTCAAGTTTGGGTACATGAACAATGCATTACATTAGAATTAGAGAACTGCATGCTCCTAGATCATGGCACCACACACTCTCTTAGTTCTTCCAAGACTAATCATATGAAAGAAGATGTTGTATGTGTCAAAAGCTCTATGATGCAGAAGGAGTCAATCGTGGAAGACCAGGTTCGAAGGCGGGTGGATCTTTCTTCTTCTCCAAAGACTCAAGTAGCCACAGTAGTGAGCCCACCACACAAGCAAACACAACCGTTCACGACAACTGCTACATCAAATAGAAAGACACCATTCGATAAAAAAGCGGTTCTGGGCATGAAGCAGATCTGGGTACGCAAAGGAGAGCAACCACCAGCCTTACCCCCACAAATCCCATCCATGCACACTAACCAAGCCAGAAGACGAAGGAAGCAGCTCAGACAAGCTCCATCACAAGATATCCAACAAGTTTGGGTGCCTAAGAAGTTAGCTGCAGCTCAACAAGGGCAATTACAGATGTGGGTACCTAAGAAAATCCTACAACCACAACAACCTTTGTTCTCCCACATGCAAAAGGTTTCAACAAAGAGGCCAAAAAGAGAAAAGGGTAAGAACCACGTACAGAGACCAAAGGAAGATCAAATCAGCTCTTCAACATTAGTAGGAAGACATGCAAAAAGGACATGGGTTTGGAAGCCAAAAGTGCAAGTAGCCTCCACCGAACCAAAGCATCAACCACACTGGATACCACAGTTCAGAAAGCATCCAAAGAGAAAGACGCCTGAAGTGACCTCTACAGTGCCAAATGATGTTCTAAAATGGACTCCCATAAGGAGGATTACATCAGTTCAAGACTCAATGGATACCTCCACTAAGGCCGGCATCAACCTCCACAAATAACATCGAAAGCCTCGAACGAGCAACAACCATGTGCTCCTTGCACAACCCTGTCTTTTGCACCATTTAGGTCATGCATTTCCAAAGTATGCATTAATATAGGGCCACATTACACGGCCGTGCATAGACACACTTGAGAATCCCATGCACAAGAGCACAGTGACATATGTCGAACATTTCTATTGATACTAACTTTTGTGTTCTTGTTTTGTGATATCCGGTTCCAAAAAAAGGAAAAAAAAAAAAAAAAAAAAAAAAAAAAGAGAGAAGTGGGAGAAAGCTTGTTCCCAGTGTGTCTGGGCCAGCAGTGAGATTATTGCTGCCTTATCTGGTAGAGGACAAGCATTTGGCATGAACATGGCATCTACAACTATGATTTTCTCTTACCATGGTGGGAATGAAGAGCTTGAAGGTCCGCAACTTGCGTGATGCTTAACTACTTCATGTACCAGAGCATCCAAGGAGATATCTGCAAAAGGTAGTTCTGGAGGAGAAGACTCCTGCATATGGTGAGCTAAAGAGCATATGTGAAACTCAGCTTGGTGTAGTTACCCGATGTTGCTTGCCAAGGAATATAAAGCAATTCAATTCTCAGTATTTCCTGAACCAGTATGGAACAGTAGCACTGGTGAATGGTCTATGTCAATGAGCATGGTAATCTCTTAGAAACCGGCACGTGTCCAATATTCCTCTGAGTGTCAATATAGGGAAGTGAACGTGCATGAGCCCAAGCTCAGAAATGCACATTGTTAGTGACAAATGTTGCTTTGAAAAGAGGAGAGGGGATCCACCACTCAAAAGATCTCATCAGTGGACAATCAACATGGACATTCATCAACAAGGTTCCATCCCAAAGGCCGAGTGTACAACACGAAGAGGCAAACATCCATCAACCTTCGCCATGGTACGTATCTTTACTCTGGAAACACCATAACCATGATAGTTTAGGAAACCTCTTCGTCAGCATACCCTTGAGCACTTAGCTCAAGACCCGCAATTTTTGCACCATACTTCTTCCAATGCATTTTCCAAGTAAGCATGCGTAGGGCTACATTACAAGGCCGTGCACAAGGCACATACTTTTTTCAACCCATGCACGAACACACTTACCCATCACTCAATATGGGTTATGAGTACTTGGCATGACTACTATGAAGATCAACTTTGGAAGATCTAGAAAACATCAACGGAGACTCACAACGACACAGTCATGCTGGAATACAAGGCAGAAGCACATACCAAGAGACTACAACCTGCAAAGACTCACAGTGATAGATGAAGAACGTCGGACGACTTGTGTTCATACAGAAGGGACACTCCCTCTCAAGGCACTACTTGGAACAACCACTACAACAAGGGTCTGTCAGGGACGACAGACTCGAGAGGGGGGGGAGTGTTGAAGCTCAAGGTTAAGGACAAAGCATGGAAGCACATCAAAGAAGTGGACATAGAAGAAGAGAGAGCAAGTAGGGAGCTCCAAGAAGTGTATGTCA
This sequence comes from Ceratopteris richardii, assembly GCA_020310875.1. Lineage (NCBI taxonomy): Eukaryota > Viridiplantae > Streptophyta > Polypodiopsida > Polypodiales > Pteridaceae > Ceratopteris > Ceratopteris richardii. The sequence goes on from MU260099.1 coordinate 182,852, forward strand.
AATTTTCAGAAGAATCCCCTACAAAAATAGTGATTTTCATCACTAGAAACCATTGTAAATACCATTATCTATTTTTAGTAACTCCATTTTGTTCAAGCCGAGGAGTCCTCAAGCTTGAGGAGTATTAGAAGTACCATCGTACCAATTTTCATAATTTTTAGACTTCGTTTGAGCCCTCAAATAAGCCCTGGAACCTAATTTTTAACTAGGCCGGACACTAGGTCTGGACAGGGCCAAAACTAGTCAAAAAAACTATAAAAAGAGCTAGAGAGCTCATTTTTGGGGTTAGCTTGTTAGAGAATAGAACTTTTGTAAGAGAACTCTTTTGCAATCTAAGCTTTCCATTTTTCCTCTCTTTGATCTTACTTTGTGCGCGTGTGTGTGTATGTGTGTGCATGTTTGTGTGCTTTCACTCACGCACTTGTGCCTTCACTTGCTCGTGGTCTTCATACCGGTCCTCACGTCTCCGCGGATTGACAAGTAAAGGAGGTGGTGCTTACGCTTGAGCTACAATGTGTATGTGTATGTGTATGTGTATGTGTATGTGTATGTGTATGTGTATGTGTATGTGTATGTGTATGTGTATGTGTATGTGTATGTGTATGTGTATGTGTATGTGTATGTGTATGTGTATGTGTATGTGTATGTGTATGTGTATGTGTATGTGTATGTGTATGTGTATGTGTATGTGTATGTGTATGTGTATGTGTATGTGTATGTGTATGTGTATGTGTATGTGTATGTGTATGTGTATGTGTATGTGTATGTGTATGTGTATGTGTATGTGTATGTGTATGTGTATGTGTATGTGTATGTGTATGTGTATGTGTATGTGTATGTGTATGTGTATGTGTATGTGTATGTGTATGTGTATGTGTATGTGTATGTGTATGTGTATGTGTATGTGTATGTGTATGTGTATGTGTATGTGTATGTGTATGTGTATGTGTATGTGTATGTGTATGTGTGAATGTATATGTGTGAATGTATATGTGTATGTGTATGTGCATGTGTATGTATACGTGTATGTGTCTGGTATGTGTATGTGTATGTGTATGTGTATGTGTGTGTGTGTGTATGTGTATGTGTATGTGTATGTGTATGTGTGTGTATGTGTATGTGTATGTGTATGTGTATGTGTAGGTGTACATGTATGTGTATGTGTATGTGTATGTGTATGTGTATGTGTATGTGTATGTGTATGTGTATGTGTATGTGTATGTGTATGTGTATGTGTATGTGTATGTGTATGTGTATGTGTATGTGTATGTGTATGTGTATGTGTATGTGTATGTGTATGTGTATGTGTATGTGTATGTGTATGTGTATGTGTATGTGTATGTGTATGTGTATGTGTATGTGTATGTGTATGTGTATGTGTATGTGTATGTGTATGTGTATGTGTATGTGTATGTGTATGTGTGTGTGTATGTGTATGTGTATGTGTGTGTGTCTGTGTGTGTGTATGTGTATGTGTATGTGTATGTGTATGTGTATGTTTATGTGTATGTGTGTGTATGTGTATGTGTATGTGTATGTGTATGTGTATGTGTATGTGTATGTGTATGTGTATGTGTATGTGTATGTGTATGTGTATGTGTATGTGTATGTGTATGTGTATGTGTATGTGATGTATATGTGTTCATTTGTATGTGTTTGTGTGTGCATGTGTATGTGTATGTGTTTGTGTTTGTGTATGTGTATGCATGTGTATGTGTATCTTTTTGTTTATCTTTATGTGTATGTTTGTGTTTATGTGTATGTGTTTGTATGTGTATGTGTATGTGTATGTGCAGTGTATGTGTATGTGTATGTGTATGTGTATGTGTATGTGTATGTGTATGTGTATGTGTATGTGTATGTGTATGTGTATGTTTATGTGTATGTGTATGTGTATGTATATGTGTATGTGTATGTGTATTTGTATGTGTATGTGTATCTATATGTGTAGGGGCATGTGCCTAGTTATGTGTGTATATTTGTGTATGAGCATGTATATGTATGTGTGTGTGTGTAAATCCTACAAATATACTAATATAAAACATATAGTGCCATACAATAAAGACAAAATTAGTACATAGTAATTATTATAAGAGACATCAAATATAATAAAACTCTTTTGGTTGTTGAGAAGTAATAACAAAGATCTTATGGAAGAAGTTGACAATGTAAGAGATTTTGTCGTCTTTGGAGTGTAACACACCTGTCTTTCCTCATAATATGTGCGAAAACAACAAACATGTCCAGTTCAAGTTTTTAGATGCCAGTGTTGAAGAGAACAAATATTAGTACAACACATACAAATGGGAAGATGAATACTCTCAATTATTCGCTTGTTACTAATTTTTAATCCTAGAAATTTGGTACAAAATTTAGAAAAATCAAACTAGACAATGATTGAGAGAATGCAAGTATATTGTGATACATTACTTTGAACAAAAATTATTGAAATACCCATAATTTGACATAGGTTCAAGGACACTTAAACAATGATTATATACTTGTAAGGTGCAAAAGTAAGGTATTCAACAGTTCAGTGAAACAAAGAAGATCATTGGAGGCCAAACATCTTATGCTTTTTATTTTTTGTAGTTTATAAGGTTACATTTTACAAGTTTGATTCTATAGTGAACATGTTTTCCTAATTCCTTGGATGCAATGGCAAGTATAACCATTGATGGGTATCTTGGACTTCATTCTTATCCAAGCTTGGTATTTTGAACCCTCAGCTAAGTGGTAGCAAAGAAAGTTGATCATAGGAGCTTTCCAACAATACCTTACATGTCTCAATCCCACTTGTGGATTCGGGAGATACACTCCCATATTGGTTGGGAAAATTTCTCATAGCACCAAATGCCTTTGTTGTACCCTTTCAAAGAAAAAGTGCATAGGCTCCTTTTTCTAAAGGCCATTGGGTGCCCACAACCTTTGTGGAATCCATCACATTGCTCAAGCCTAGTTCTTAGGCTTTGATAACATTGTGGTATCCACAAAGGATTTGAACTTACAACCTCTTGGCTAGGAATGTGATGGGTTAACCAATTGCCCCAAAAGCTATGGTTGAGGATTATGTTTTCATGCTTCCTCTTAGGGTGTGGTTCAACCATCTCCTATCTACCACTTTATGATAAGGTGCTTGATGTCCTCTCTCCTCCTATGAAATTTTTTACACCATGGTGTGATGTCACATATTTTGGAGGCATTAGCATTGGTCTGGATCCCTTGATGGAGGGTTTGCCACATAAGAACCACTTTCATGCAGATCCCCTGATGGAGGCTTCGCCACATAAGAACCACTTTCATTCACTCCACCAACAAGTGCCAACTCTTTGAACTTTAATTCCCATATGATTCAAGACAACTTTGTACACCAATTATTATTGAAATTATGGTGAAATTCAAGATTTCTCTTGAATCTTAGAAAACCTTCAAGTTTATTTCTATTTCTCCACTTTAAGTCCCTTGAATTTGGATCTTCCTATCATAGAAGAAGGAAAAATTTTGACACCTACCAAGCTCTAGTTCTTTGTCATAAAAGGAACTAGTCATCATAGTCCACTTTAAGTCTCATATCAATGTCATAAATCCTAAAACAAACATCCATTGTAATAAGATATAAGACATTTCATTGGTGGAGTTTGACTAAAATCAAACAATGGTGTCATCCCATGTGGTGAAATGGGATTTGAGAGACCTATTGCCTCTTTTTGCAAAAAAACAAAGTTACCACATATATTTTTTACTGTGATAGTGTTTCCTATAGGGGTGACCATGGTGGGGTAGTTCAACCAATATTTCGTGGATAGTGAGCACGCATGATGTGGTAGTGGGTTCATGGGTGATGAGGAGTGAATGCCACATAGATACGTTTATATTGTATGTACACAAGCATGCTATTATACACAAAGGACATGCTTGGATTCTACTTGAGTTTCCATGATGGATTGACTTCAGTAATCTCTTGGTGTGTGAGTTCTTTTGCTTAATCATACATCAGCATACAAACATCATCGATGCCCATATCAATCTTTGCTTTAACATACTCATGTGTATTCACTTTGTGATGGTAAATAGGTGGATTGGATGACATCAAATTCTTTTTGTATATCTTTCCCATGTGCTTGATTAAATATGGGTTTAGAGTGTCTTTCTCAAACACATCCCATGATTCTCGCATTAGCCCAATCCTCTTCTCTCTCATACTATTATTGTCCAAAATCTCTCAATCTTCATGCATCATAGGATCATGTTCACCTTTTGTAGAATCTACTATAAATGCCTCTTCTTACTCATTTTCTTTAGAATCTTTTGTTGGTACCTCATTATCATAGGCCAGATCTTTAGGGGGAGTTTCCAAGGATGGTTCATGCATCGCAAAGGGTTGGGCTTTGTAGCAACTTTGAGTTGTTCCATTTCTTCTTATTGTGTTGTTATCTCCTTTACCACCTCATATTGATTCGCACATCCACATATACTCAAAATAATACTCAAAAGTTTTTATATAATCTTAAATATCATAAAAATGATAAGGATTACTTGAAACATTTCATCCTTTCCATCATTGATGCCATCTTCTTTTTTCAAATGAAATATATATGCCAAATTTTTCATTCTCCTCACAATCACCATTACTTATCACACATTTTTTGACAAGATTAAGAATGACCAAATGGCATGAAAGTAATACGTTTTGCAATGTTTAATAGTGAGAATAGCATTTAAATAATCATTATTTTGCATCATAATTTTTTATTTACCTTTGGAACTATGTTCTTTTCATGAACATGGAAATATATGCTTTGCTTATTCAGCATGAAAGTTAGCAGCAAATGAAATGGCTACTAGTTCAAAGTGGAGGCCTTCTAACTTTGAATAAAAATGTGCATTCAATTAGCATGAATGTTGTCCAATTATAACTTGTCGATTCTCTTCAGTCTCACTTACATACAAATTATAGTGAGCCATTCCTCAAAAGTTGCAATAAATGGTAGTGATCTAGAGAAGACAAGTTTTGAGTCCATGTTTTTCACTTTTTGAAGTGTTCAACCTTCTCAAACAATACCCAAACACGTAAATCCATCAATAGCTATCCATTTACTAAAACATATCCAATTTTTCAAACTGTTTGAATTGAATTATTCTTTAGTTATGTTAAAAGTTGAGTTTTTAAGAATTTCCATTTTTTTCATTGAATAACCCATATGAAGTTGAGTAATGTTAAAGATTATATTTTTCTCTAAAAGTATGTGATGTGAGCTATCAAATCCAAGTGAATATGCCATCAAAGCCTCAAGTGTGTCGTCAAGAAAAATCAAGAAAGTTGGTGTAAAAGTAAGACACTTAAGTGTCCCTGACACTCAATTGTCCTAGTACTAGTGGTAATACCACTTCTTGACCTTTGCCTTGAGATGCATGATCTTTGATAGTCTTCCCCATAGGCATATCTCTATCTTAGGTATCTTCTTGTACTTGTTTTTTATCATCCAATGATATTTGAGCTTCTTGGTCTGGTTTAGATTCCTCTAGAACATCTTTATGTGATATTGCTTCTTCTCTAACTTCAATATTTTCTCTAAACATCTATAGGTGATGACCGAATATGAGATGGGAGATAAAGCTCTAAATGAAAAAGAGATGAAGTTTATATGTGAGATGATGATGGAATAACTAATGCTGCAAGATGAATTTGATCAATGGGAAATGGTGATGAAGATTGAGCTAGTGGAAGAAACTAAGAAGTAATTGATGGAGATGAAGAAAAAAGAAGAAGAAAACAATGATGATGGGGTGGTAACTATGGCTCAAAAAATCATAATGTTGCGTGTCAATGGGGATGAGAGAAAAGAAAGTAAATATGAGATAATTGAAGTGTGTTTGGGAGCATTTATTGATGTTGTGTGGGGTGGGATGAGTTCTTAGGTGCTTGGCGGTGGAATGTGTGTGTGTCGTGGAAGTGTGTGCAAAACTAACAAATCCTTGTACCATGATTTTACCTACAAACATGGATGTGGGAGTGGATGTGAGAGATGGGGCCACCAAAGTGGGTGCGAGTGGAATGGAATCCCTCACTTGCAATGGGCATGATGATGGTGGGTGCAACATGTTGACTACTTAGTGGTAATAGGTTCTAGGGTGCCATGGTTAACAATGTATGGATATAGATGAAGAAAAGGTAGTGGGATCTACAAGTATGGAAGTGACAAACATTTCTATGCATGTGGTGGTGAATGGTTATGCATCATCGGGAGCATCGTAGAAAGAAAATATTATGGGATGGGAAAAGCGATGGTGTGGGTGATGGTGTAGGTAATGATAGTGGTATAATGGGGCATCAATAGGATGGTTGTGTGAGTACATCTTCCTCTGATTATATTGATGCTCATATGAATACCTCTTCCTTTGATTCAGTATTGTCAAAGTCCAAGTATTCTCAAGGTCTAAGGTCTCTGTTTGGGGACTCCAAATTTTGGTTTCATGATATTGTTGTACTGCTTGCTAAGTTTTGGCCATGGCGCCAACAAAATCTAGCTCTTTGTGTGCCTTGTTAGTGTAGCATTTGGGAATATATGGTTGCATCTCTATTTCTCTTAAGATGCGATCTTTGAAGGTCTCAAACATGGTACTTGTAGATGCATCTAAGTGGACTTGGACCATTTCTATGTCTTATTGGTCCTCCTTTTCGGTTGCACTACACATTTTGGTAATGTGGTACTGGCTATAGCCATAGATCCTTGCATTCTATGTGATGCACATGATTGAATGCTTTATGGATGGAGTGGGGGTAGCTTTGTTTAAAGTGCAATGTTGGGGTGATTTGATGTATGGATCTAACTTAGCTAGGGTGTAGGCTAGTGTGAAGTTTACATCTTTGCCTAATGTGTATAATATGATATGTATCATAACTTGGATACTATGCAATGTATGATGTCTTTGATCTCTCTTATGATGGAAAACATTTTATTGCTTTTAATGCCTCATCTATAGAAGAAGCTTTATTCCCCACGATTCACTAATTTTTTTGGAAAAGAAGGTGCTTTAACCATTATCATCTGGGTTGATGAGCTTCACAATGCCATCGGAATATCCTAAAATGATGAAGATCAAGTGTGTGTGTGAGAGAGAGAGAGAGAGAGAGTGAAGTAATTCCAAAATGGCATTGTAGTTAGATCTTAGAAGATATAACTTGTTCAAAATAAGTGTGGTTTACACTCCAAGTTCAATATTTAGCATCAAGGTCTTTTCCTTATTCATCCATAATAGATACAACCCTATTAAACATGGATCAAATAAGTTGATGGTTTTCATTGAGTCAATGTTCTTAAATATATACCTTTATTGTTCATAGTCAAGTAGGAATGATTTTTTAAGCCATTTCTAAATAGGCAAATGAGTTGTAGGAATGGAGTTATTCTTGTGTGGGAATAAAAGAATAGTCCATTTATGTATTGGGTTTGGTACATCATGGGTTGCTTCAATGTCCCGTTGCTATGATGCATCAGCATAAGACTTCTAAGGCAAAACTTTCTTTCTCCAAATCCTCTTTATGGATTTATGAGGTTGAACTTTAGGAAAGTTTCCCATCTTTGATTGCCCCTTAGGTGGGCAAATAGAATTTCTTCACTTTTTGAGGGTTTGAATTATTGAGGCTGCATGTGGATTGAAGTGTAACACTAGAATCGAGAACTCGAATCTAAGCGTGGCCTCGTTGGGCTTCTAATAAGGCCTTCAGTATCCAAATTTTCCTTGTGAAGCAAGACTGATGAGAACACTGCTTTCTTTGGTTGTGTCATCTTTATCTCTTACAAATTTTCAAAGTGTGGGTGAGTTTAAGACTTTCTTGTTTTTACTATCTATATTTACTTGCTATTTCTAGAAGGATGAACTCTCATGCTTATTGTTTCCATTCCTATGCCACTTGATTATGTAGTGAATTCTTTGAAAACCACTTCAGTGTGTGCTTTGAAACCTCTGTGTTTTACTTCATGATGTGTGGGGATATTTGGAGAATCACTCATCAGTTGACCTAAGGGATTTTTATCCATTTGTTTTCTATTGTGGTTGTGAAATTATTGGTAGCTAGGTTGAGTCCTACCAAATGATCTAAGAACATTGTCCTAGGATGACATTGTTTGTAAATGAACCATCATGAAACACTAGAAAGTTGGCTCTAGTGGTGTGTGCTACAATATGGATGGGTATCATGGCTTCATCACAACATGGTTGCGTGTATTTCGCTTTCCTATCAAGGTGGCATTCACTAGTTTGATGGAAACTCAAAGTTTATAAACAAGTGATAGATGTATCAGATTAGGTATAGCTCTTATATTGATTGGCGATTCTAATAGAGGAATATTCAGTCTTTCACATTCCCATAGGGATGTCTTGTTGTGTATCAATGTACTTGCCAGCTCTTTGTTGCATCAACTTACATTTTCTTATGTGTTCCAATGCCTCTTCTTTATCTTCCTGACATATATGCAACTCCTTTTCCTTACATCCCTTGGCATTTTGTAGTTCTGAGTCACAACATTTATTCTGTGAGGTGCTCCTGCTAGAGCTTGACTCTACATCCACTAATATAATTAGGGATAACTTCTCCTTCTAGAAATGCAAGTTGTACTGCACTGCATGGAAAGATTCTATGCATTACCAAGCAATTGTAACCTCTCTTTTGCAATTTCTTTGCATATTTCTTCAATGTATATACTTATACCACGTCTTCGTCTTACAGCTTTTTATCTTTGATGTGTGCATATAAGTAAGTTTTCTAGCATTTCTTTGTTGCATAGATACTTTCCACATCTCTCAGTCATGTTTCTTGGAGCTTCTCTAGGGCTATGTAGTAGATTGGAATACTCTTGTCGAGTCCAATTGTATCCTTGTGCAACTCATAGAATAGGTATTAGGAAATCTATTGGTAGAATAGATTGTTGATCATAGAATAGGTTGAATGAACTTATGCTTGAAACCTTAGAGGTCACTCAATAAGCCCAAATTCATAATCCAATTGCTTATTCATCAAATAGGAATTCAATAGTCATTTGAACATCATTCTTGGTAGTAGTTTTGGCTTCAACCCACTGTTAAATAATTGATAGTAGCAATGGTGCATTCTACATATGAGCTTTTTGTCAATGGATGGATAGTTATAATAAAGTTAATGGCCCACTTTGCAAAAGCTCTACCTTCCATCATTGATCTTATGGGCATCTCATATCTTTCAAATGGATATTTGGGCCATATGTTGCATCCTTGGAGAAAACTTTTTGCATCCATGCACATGGTTGGCCACCATAGACTAGCAAACATCAAAGTGTCCTTCCTCCTATTGCATTTGAGTGGGAGGCTTTTAATATGGGTAAGTATTTTGATTCATGGAAAAATACATGAAGGAGGTTGTCGTTACCATGCCCATACAATTGATTTCTAATCAATATATATTCCCTGGTTGTTTCTCTGAAAGACTATTGATGTGTTTGAGACATGTTCATTGGTAGCTTGCTGGTTTTGAGCACATAAAAAATGGGTAGATTCCACTCACGATTGGAAGCTATCTAAAAATAATGGCATGCTCTATATTTTTAGTTTGCACACTTTACATCCATGTACAAGAACTTGCTACATCCATTTCCATGGTTTTAGCCAATGTACACCATCTCCCTTTAAGTTCTACAATGTACGAGAAATAGGGTAATAAGGTTCCATAATGCTTTTGTGATCTCTCTTGATGAGAAAATGGTGCTCAAATTCATACATAGTAGGATAATATGCCTTGGTTATCTTGGTGGTATAGACAACCAACATTGATATGCAATTGATGTGCTTCTTAAACTCTTCTTTAGAAACTTTGACAGGGGTGACATGGATCAAAAGTAAGGATAGGCACTAGTGCCTCGGCCCACTTGGGCACCATTTCAAGATTGAATAGATATTCGTCTAGGATATCATCATTTATTGCACCCTTGGCTTCTCCATTGGTCCATCTAGATAGATGATTGGCTCAAATGTGTGTTTTTCCTTTCTTGGCTACTACTTCAAAGTCATATTCTATAAGTAGCAAGAACCAACTAAGTAGGAAAACTAGTGCACATAAGGCCTATTCAGGAAAATTGGGAATTACACAGGATTTTGAGACAGTTCTTTGTGTCTTAATGTTTTGGTTTTTAACTCATTCACACAGTACAACATGTTATTATCTCTTGATTGGAGTATACTAAACTGACACTTTAACATTAAGGATAATTTTATTACAAATGGGTTATCAAGGTTGGGCACAAACGTAAGAAATTAACATAATAATTAATAAAAATGGGACTTGAATAATTCCCAAATTTCTTGAATAGGCTTTACATGGTTTATTGACCAAGTATAGTAGATCTTGGCAATGCATGAAAATCTTGAATTTATTGAACATCATGTGGTGTCTAAAATTTTTCACATACCTAGGTTCTCTTATTTAGTTGTGGTATAAGTTCCCTCAGCACTATTTAGTTGGACACTAGCATATGCAATAGGTGAATGATTAAGTAGTGCTATTTAGTTGGACACTAGCATATAATTTCTCTCAAAGCTATTTAGTTGGACACTAGCATAGCATCCACATGTATTTCATGTTCTTTGATCCATTCAAAATGATTAAATAGTGCATAAAGAGGCTCCACAATTCCCAATGGCCCATGAATGCTTGGACCTTTTTAGCATTCACTGGTCATAGAAAATTTGCAATCACTTTGATTTTATCTACATCAATTAAGATACCAAGTTTTGAGATTATGTGCCTGAGAATTTTACTTTGGTGCACCATAAATACATATTTCTCTAGATTTTGGTATACATTATAAATTCATAATTTATCAAAACTATGTCTAAGATTAGATATGGGTTGATTATGCATCTTTGAATCTGCACATAGGTATCTACATATACATTTCAAGCATTCCTGAAGGAATTCTTTAAAGACATGACACATGATTGAAACATAGTTGCTGAATTCATTAGGCAAAATGGCTTTACCCTAAATGCAAAAATAACTCATTCTTTTGCAAAAGTAGTTTTCTATTGATCCTCGAGGGCAATGGATACTTGGCTGCATCGAAGCTATAGAGTTCTTTTCTACTCACCCATTATAAAAGGTGAGTTTTTATCAACAATATAGAGTTCTTTTCTAGTCACCCATTATAAAAGGTGAGTTGTTATCAACAAGAGATAGCTATCTTAGATTTCAGCTTCATTCATCTTTTTTAGGCTGATATCCACATGTAATTTGATCTTCTTTTTGGGTTTTACTACAATTGGAGAAACCAATTTGGTGTATTGAAATTCATAGATAGAATCTGGTTCCAACAATTTATCAATTTCCTCTTTGTTCTTTTTGGAGTATGTCTTTGGTTATATGTGTAGGGTTGGTTTTTGATAGGCTTTGTTGTGCTTGTCATCTCTATCCTATTAGATCATATTTTTTTATTCAACACATTTCAAGCCCTGATTAGACCAAGCAAATACATCTCTATCTTCTCTAAGGAGGTTGATAAGCTCAAGCTCTTCTTCTTCCATGATATCATTGGCAATTCGAGTTGCAAAGATCTTCATCATTCTTTTGGGAAATTGCAACATACTTTCTTTGTTTTCATAAGATTTCCCTAGAATTGCCTCCCTCTTAGGCATCACATAGCATAAGCTCCTCTCTTCAATTGTGTGCTTCTGAAAGTGTTCTAGAACTTCAAAGACTGAATATGTTTCATCCTTCTCTAATGCTACACGTTTGGACTTATCCTATTATGGATGAAATAATTCCTTATAACAAGTCACTTATATGACCCTCTAGAACTCAGAATCCCAACCTAAGTCAAGTAGTCTCGATTTGATTCCTACGGAGTGTCAGCCACTGATTACACTCCTTACTGTCTTTCTTCCATTATCTAATTTCCTTCTCTATTGTCATGATCTCTTTCTTCTATTTGAGATCCTCATATATTGAAATTCTTGGTAGTCCAAGGTCTATAGTTTATGAAGATCATGAACCATGAAGAGATCATAACCTTATTCTTCTTGACATGAAGTCAAGGTGTGTTCACATCTAGAGTAGCAAGGATTTGAGCCCAATCACATGGTTCCTCTTGACATGTGAACCATGAAGAGATCATAACCTTCTTCTCCTTGACTAGAAGTCAAGGTGTGTTCATTGGCTTCAACATCTATAGTAAAGATTTGATCCCAATCATATGGTTCAAAATTCTTGTTTAGAAATCTCATTTGCCATGTAGGAGGGATCCCCAACCGGTCTATCAAAGTTACAATCCCATTTAGGTTCCTCATTTGATCTTCTTCTAGCTTTTGCTCTTTGAGTAGCTCAACACATCCATAACTGAGCATCCTCATGTTTCCAAACCTCCTCCTCTAGCTTTGAGTGATTAAAGGTCTAATTTTCTTCTAAATTTTGATGGATTGCCCTCCATTGGAGTGGAAGTATATCTCTATAAGATTTAGATGGTCCTTGATGTTGTAGGTGCACTACGTTACCACCCCAATCTTGCACGACTTGTAGTTGCTGCAGGAAAGGAATTCCTAGCAACAACCTACAATTAATCTTCTTTCCAAAGTTTCACATGGAGAGAGTGCTCAAATTCTACAACACATGTGCTCAATGTGATACCTTCTAGCAACCCTGAGGGTGTCCATATTTCCATATGCTAGTTGAAGTTTCATTCAAGCTAGCCTTAATATTGGTGTAACCCATTTAATTCACAATGACTTCATAGTAACGACTAAAAATTTCCCTTGAATCAATGATTGTCTTGCTGGTAATGTCATTAGAAGTAATGGGAATGCAATTATTTCCCTGATCACCTGCACTATATTCACCAACCTTATCCAAGGGTATTTGAGCGACGTGAGTATCAATCTTAACTCTTTTTGGATCCACACTTGCTTGCCTAACAATGTCATCCCAATAGTGAGGTTTTGAGTTTAATGAATTCTTTCATTGTGAGTCTAGACTTCACTCTAGCCTCCTTGGGGTCATCCAAAGTTACTTGGGAACTCTTTTGAGCATTCTTCTTAGAACAAAGAAATGTAGTCTTTTTGCATTCAGAATTACTCTCATGTAGTCCTATATACCTCATTAAGTACTGAGACTCACATTATCAAACTCAAAAATTTTCTTCACTAACTGGCCCAATGCTTTGGATGTCTAGGTTATTCAAGCATGTCATGCCTTGGATTCTATTTTGGTGATGGGGAGTTTGGAAACTTTCCACTTCTTAGCTTGAAGTTCTTGCCATAATGGTCTTTCCATAACTCATTGATATCAAGGATGTTAGAGTGGAAATCAATGTCTATAAAATTTGGCATATATTTTGGCTTTATTTGATAACTAATACTGCACCTCAAACTTTCATTAATCCTCTTTCATTTCCAGTTCCAAATCAAGGGGGATATATAGCACAACCATCACCATCTGATCTACTTCAAAAATCCCATATGGGAGTGGTCAAATTCAATGGAAAGCACACAAAAAATGTGGACATCCATGCCGGACAATTCAAGATGCATTGGTCAATGGTTGCCTTTGACAACCTATAAATGCATACTGTCACAAAGCAAACCACACTTATAGTAAATGACTTGATTCTAAGAAATGTGATAAGAAGAAAGAATATGAAAATGTTAATGAAAGCTTGCTAGATAAGCTAAAAGAACTATAGGCATTGGTGGCACCTATTTTATAAAAACATGTCCACTATGTACATTGCCAACAACTAGGGCATGATTATGAAAATTAATGCTACGGCCCAACTTTATGGGGAATTCAAACCCCACATATATTGAAGAAGACGGAGAAGTAAACAAGCATGGTGATAACACTACAATTTCAAATAAAATACTAGAACCAAGCACCAGATTACAATTATTAGAAAAATCAATGGTGTGGTAATCAAGCTTATGCACAACCCAGCCACAATGGTGCTTACATGTATAATGGGGAGAAAAGACATCATCAAGGACCAACTTGAAACTTATGGTGTAAGCATTGGATAGAGCAAGGCATACCAATCATCAATCCACCACCAAATATTATATGTGTAGGGACTTCAATGGACCTAAATGAAGAGGTCCACTCATGCAAATATGGCAATCATTGAATAGATTGAGGTTAGCTTAGTAAGTAGTTTCATTTCAAATGTTTTTCATTCAAGTACAAGTAGCAATTCAAGTTCAACATCATGTAGTGCACTTAAAAGACAAGAATCACACTGTATCAATGTGATCCTTTGATGTGCATCCTCATCAAGGATCCTTGAAGAAACACATGCAGTTTTTGCTCTAGTGATCAGGCATGCTATAGCCAAGTAGAAAATGGTCAACAAACATATTCTAGAGGTAGAGATGTGCACAATCGGAAATCACAAGATTATGCCCACTTTGAAGTTGTGAGAAAATTGCAACAACATCAAGAAAACATTATTGAATTTATTATTGATATTTAGGATGAATCTCAACAAGAGCAATAGGATAATATACTGCCTTATGGTTGGCCTAAACAGTAGAAACCTCTAAATAGGTATTTTGGTGAATTGTTTAATGCTCTGATGTAGGCCTTTACTTCATTGAAACTCAATCAACTTTTATGGTTGGTACCAGAATTCAATACCAAAGTAATTCACTAGCTCTATAAGAACATGGTCCAAGTGCAAGATGCATAATTTGTGCAAGCTTCAAAAGTGGACTTTATCTCTGATTAATATTTCCATTGTCCAAATGTATCTTTCAAGGTTATTGCTAGACAAAGGTTTAGATGTCAGCATTCTACTGATCATGGTATGTTAGACATTGCAATTGTTGTAGTGGCCATTAATCCCTTTCCAAGTAAAAATGGTAAACCAGAGGGCATATCCCTCAAGATCCTCCACGATTAGCTTATTCATATTGCGGGACTACATTTTAAAGTCACCTTTGTTGGTTTCTGCTTAGGGGAGTCTACATGTTCCTATCCATTGATCCTAGGGAGACATTCACTTTGGCAACAAAGCGAAGAAAATATGATGTTTAGATATTATAGTCATTGAATAGGTTAAGAAAATTATACACCAAAGAAAAGAAAGAATTACCACCAAGATCTATACCCCTTTATGCCAAAGGAATAGTATGAGTGAGGCCTTGGAAGAAGACAAAGAAGAGAGTTTTTACAACAAAATACTACCTTCCTATTTTAGAAGAAAATGTATTAGAAACTACAAGGGAGTTCATGTACGAATTGTTGTCCACAGAATAAAGTACAACAAAAAGTTTGAGAGAGGAAACTAAGGAAAAATCAGCAAATGCTAGAGGTGGTAAAGCATGTTGAATATTTGTTAAAGGATTTTTTGGCTAAGTATGCATGTATCTGGTAGGATGAGTTGCAAGAATTGAACTCTGGCATTGAAGAAAACCAAAACATAGTACAAATATCAACTAGATTAGATCAAGAATTTATAGAAAAATTGCATCAACTTCTTCTTTGGTATATAGATGCTTTTGCCTATTTCTATACATATTTGAAGGAAACAAACCTCGCGCTATGAAATCATAGGATTAATTTGAATGTAGATGTAGTTCTAGTAAAACAAAAATGATATAAGATAAACCCCAAATACACACAAAAAGATAGAGAAGTTGGATAAACTATTTGAGGTTGGATTCATTTAGCTATTGAAAAAATTTACACTGATCTCTATAATTATTGTTGTCCCTCAAACAAGTCCTTGCATGAGGAGTTTGTTGTGTATACTATGTGGTCCTCCTCTCGAGTGAAGCATCCAAGCCTCCTCATTGTGACCTCCTAAATTTTCATTAAAACTTTATGACTACAAAGAAACAAAAAGGTTGGCATGGAAATATCAAAGTGAGATGGCTCACAAATCGAAAACTTGTTAGGATCCATAACCATCTCCTCTAGGCCAAGCTCCATTGATATAAACCTTTATAGGGTTGACACTATGAGTGTCTTGTCTTTTGTTCCTTGCAAAGCCCTCTAGGTAGTGAGTTTCATGTCATCAACATCTTCTTCAATGGATAGGTCAATCCACCTTGATTTTCCCTTGACATCCACATGTGGTTCAAGCTTTTCTATTTTCTACTTTTTCCCCTTCACCTCCTTGTTCTCCCACATTGTAAATACTTTGTGCCAAAGTTCCTATATTTCTCCCATCTTGAAGGTGAGCTTAGAATCAAGCACCAAATTTTCCATAGGCATGTGCTTCTAGATTTTCATCTACTACATCAACTTCCATCAAGCACTACCGTCTTAAATTAGGATGAAGCATTGGCCCACATATGGTTAGTGCATCTACACACTTATTGTGGAAGAACATTATTCTTTCAATTGATGACATTTTCTGTTTGTAATTGTTGTCATTGTTGTGATCCCTAATTTTTGCTTTCTCAATCATCAATCCAACATAGATTTTTCAATCTACACACCTAAGGAAGTATGTGGTGGGATGCTTCTTTACAAGCGATCTTTAGGCTTCTATAGAGTGTGACCCTCCTATTACATAATATATATAATCTTCAAGAAATGACGCTTCGAAATCTTATATTGCACTACACTCATGAGGATCAACCATAACAAGGAGAGTAACCACAATTGCATGTGGATTTTTATCTTGATATTCTTCTTTATATATATATATATATATATATATATATATATATATATATATATATATATATATATACATACATACATACATACATACATACACACATATATATACGCGTGTGTGTGTACATAGATATAGATACATAAGTGGATCGATTGATATTTGGGTGTGCAGAATATGAATAGACAAGAGAGATAAAGATGGATGCAATAATAGATACATGGTTAGATATGTAGAGAGATAGATAAATTAGATATACATAAATGTAAGGATAGATATACAGATATATGGATGTAAGAGATAGGAAGATAGATATATAGTTACATAGATAGGTAGAAATATAGTGGGAATCCTCAATCTCGAATATTTCATTTGCACACACACAATTGCTGAATCTAAAGTAAAGTATGGATGCAATGTGCAAATTCATAAATGCATCCACTTGTTTATGTAATCACCATACTATTCTAGTGAAACTCTATGAGATGCATCAATGAGGTCATGTATACTTTTTTCAAGGTTAATTTTGACAAGGCTCATGATAAACTTGAATGGGATTTCATTTTACAATCTCTCAAGGACTTGGGATTTTGACCCTATTTATTAGAATGGTTTTGTTGCTCTTATTCAATCCCTCTACTTCCATTAATATCAATGGGAGCCTTTCAAACTCCATTAAGCTCAAAAGATCTATCTGACAAGGTTTCCCTCTTGCTCCTCTTCTCTTTGCTATTGTAGTTGATAGCCTCAGTTGTCTTCTTGAAAATAAAGTTAAGTCCAAAAATATCAGAGGCCTTATGCTTCCTTAGAGTCAAGACCAAATGGTGCTCAAAATGTGTATTGATGATACGAATGCCTTTATTCATAATGAGATGGGAAGTATATCCAATTTTTTTCATGCTTTGATACCTTCTACTATGCCTTTGGCTCCAAAATTAACCACTCCAAAACTCCTTATAGAACCATCTCTCAACCGCTTGTCTTGTTTATCCATGCCCAACGGTGCAGTGAACTTGTTCAACTAGGCTTTGAGGTTACTGGATATTCTGTTGGGCTTTGAACTTTTTATGATCCAAAAGTGGGACAATTTTCTTAATAAGATGGACTCAAAACTGAATTAGTAGAAAGATATGCAATTGAATGTCACTGGTAGAGAAATGGTGATTAATGATTTCCTCATTTCATCTATCATTTGTTTTCATGTGTGATGGAGGCTATCCAATTCTAAATTGATGAAAATGAATAGAATCTATAGAAATTTTTTATAATGGATAGGAGACCCCAATAGGAGAGGAATGCCTAAAATCAAATGGGAGATTTTCACTTGCCCTAAGCATGTAGGTGTTCTTGGTATTCTAGATATGGAATCTATGGCAAAGAAATTTGCATCCAGATGAATGATAAGAGCTTGGATAAATAATAGAGAATCATGGTCAGAGCTAATATTATGAAATAGCATTAATAACCTCATGCTTTCGGGTGCCCCAAGGTGGCAAGGTATTAGGAAGGACTTATGGTTCCAACTCGAAAGAAGATGGATAAGATTTGAGGACATTGATCACAGATGTAGAGTTGATTATGAGGATTGTTCCCTCTTAAGAAAAAGGATGAATGCTTGGTGCCAATAGGAGTGTTACCTTCTTATTGGATAGGAAGCAACTAATCTCAAAGTTATTAAATGGAAACTAGCTAACCAGATCAAAGATATCCCAAGAATCAAACAACACTAGAATTCTTCCAAGATATCAATAAGAAGTGGCTTAATTTGGTCTTCGATTTGTTGGAATCTCAAATTCAATGATATTTGCACCCTGTGATGAAACATAAGAAGTCAGCCTTCCTATGGAAAATTCTTCATAGGGGAATTTGGGCCAGCGTGAAAGCTTCTAAAATCAACGAAACTATGCCTTGGTGTAAAAGATGCCATCATGGGTAGGATGACCTCCCTCACTTCTTCTCTTGCCTTAGAAGTGCCACTATATGGGGGAGGTTCAAAGTGCATCTTAAGTTTCATCGGTATATCAATTGGAAACAAGCCCTTTTGGGAGAGGGATTGGCTTACTCAGCCCTTTGGAATGGGATCAAAATTGAGGTCCTTTGAAAGATTTGGATTGAATGCTTGTCTATGAACTTTGATATTCCACATCAAAAATGGTCTATCAAGTCCTCCTTAGACTTTCTCGCTAGAAGAATAAAAAATACTAAGAGGTTCCTACCCTTTAAGCACCATAAGGTCTT
Source organism: Ceratopteris richardii (assembly GCA_020310875.1). Lineage (NCBI taxonomy): Eukaryota > Viridiplantae > Streptophyta > Polypodiopsida > Polypodiales > Pteridaceae > Ceratopteris > Ceratopteris richardii. The sequence continues at coordinate 201,730 of MU260099.1, forward strand.
TTTTTAGAGAACAACAAGCTCAAAAGTAAATGTCTACTACATTAAGGTGATCAAGCCATCATTAAGCTTCTTAGTTATTCGTAGTAGTTTCCCGTGCAAAGGGCGATAAGCAAACTGGCCTTCTTTGTATCTCCTTTTCTCTTACAATACCTCCTTTCTTAATATAATTACAATTGGTATTAAAATTTTATATATTAAGAGGAATGAAAATAACATGATAAGTTGAAACCAACATAAAGGGGATTCACCACAATAAGTAGTTCCATGTTTGGATTGGAAGATTTCAATACCACTACACGTTTACAATGTCAAGTCAGAAGAATAGAATCACATCATTGCAAAACAAGAGTATCACATCATGTAAAGCAAAAGAATGAGGTGCATATCGATGACCATATACTTGTAAAATGGTGAATAGGAAATATAGCAATACTCACCATTTCAAGAGTTGCAAAGAACATATGTAGACTACAGAAGTAAGTTTGTTCAATAGTATAAAGTCTTCCTCCACAGGGATGCTGGATTAAAGATGCAATGCATGGCACATATTTAAGAGCCATTAATATTTTCATAAGATAATGAAATTAAGAAAGCTGATGTCCATTTAGTTAGTTTCTCACCAAGTCGATTAGCCATCAAAGGAGATTTCAATGCATAAAAATGATTAATCAAAACATTATAATTTTAATTGATAGTATAATGGACCGATACAATAATTGAGGACCACTACTCCTTGAGGGATAATATTCCACTACCAAAACCCACATTCCATTGTCCATATTCCAAAACGGGATAAGAGGTCACTTGTTAAAGTGATTTTCACAGTGAATAATTTGGAAACCTTGATTTTCGACAAAACTTTTCATGTTAATATTGTCATCCTTATGGATTAAGTAATTGAGCAACATGGCATGCCAAAAGAGTGAGAAGGTAGACATGTTAAACATAGGTATTCGTGTATGTATGTACATATGTATGTATGTGTGTATGTATGTATGTATGTATGTATGTATGCATGCATGCATGCATGTGTTTTTGTATGTGTGTGTGTGCATATGTGTGTGTGTGTGTCTGTATATATGTACATACATACATATATATATATATATATATATATATATATATATATATATATATATATATATATATATATATATATATATATATATATATATATATATATATATATATATATATATATATATGTGTGTGTGTGTGTGTGTGTGTGTGTGTGTGTATATGTATGTATGTATGTATGTATGTATGTGTGAATGAATGCATGCATGCATGTATGAATGTATGTATGTATGCATGCATATATGTAGATGTTTATATAAATCTATGCATATACAAGGTAGCAAGCATGATATACATACAAGATCGGCATCAAGCAATTGATCCTCATCAAAGTTGTCAAATCGAATGATGATGTTGGTGATATGCAAACTTTCACCATGCACATTGACATGCACACACAAAATGAAACATGCACACATGTAGGTGCACATGCACACAAACATGCAAGAAAGCTTCACTCACGAGCAAGGATATTTCAAGAAACTCACATAGATTAGAGACAAGGGACAAGAAGAACAGGAAGAAGCTTACAAGTGAGTGCAAGCTCACTTTTATAGGCCTCTTTAAAAAGTAAACTTGTTCACACTCTTATGTCTTTCCTAATTAAAAAATAGGTGTTAAACTCCCATTTGGTTTTCAATTTGAGTGTAGAAAAATCCTAACCACTACACAAGCTCAAGGACACTCCTCAACTTGCACAAACATGGAGTAAAATACAACAACATAACTTATGAAAAAAATATGAGGGTGAGTTCTCACATGAAATGGGTAATTTTGAAGGTGAATCTGAGAAATTTGGCTATTCCGCGTGTCTCCTAGTTTGCTTTGCCATGTTCATCTTACTTTCTTGATTGAAATCATCACAAATTTTACCATCTTCTCTCTTGTTTGGCTATGAAAATTAATCGGTGATTTCTCACCTCCAACACTTCCCCCCTCCTAGAGTCTATCATCTCTAACAGATAATTGGCATGTATGCTAGTCTTGGGGAAATGTGGGAATTGAAGTGCATCGGGGTTGATGAGTTCTTTTTTTTAAATGGAGGTTCGGCCGAGGCCTACTCCCCCGTGCTTTAACTTTGAAATTGCAACTGTACAAGAACTACTCCCTCGAGGTTGATGAGATCTTGGAGAACAAGATATTACAAACATTACATGTGATATTTCTTGGTTTTTTTTCTACAATAGTATGGGAGTAGTAGTACACTTACTACATTAAAAATAAAGGTTCTTGCACACAACCTTATAGGGTCTCACTATGCATGCCTTCTCTAAGATGCAAAAGAAACAAGTTGATGCACGATGAAAAGGGGTCTTGAGCAAGGTGCTAGGCTAGTTGCAAACAAAGCATCATGTTCTAAGGATTGGAAGGAGTCCACCTAAGGATGCCTCATGTGCACATTGGCCTCATGATGGTGGCTTCATGGAGTATGTTCTAGAGCTTGAAAGTTGAATCTTGGATGTCATTGCTTGGCACAATGATATTGTGCAACATTATGGGTATGCTAGCTAGATATTCTTTGATAATAAATATGAACTATATCGATGTTTTTATGATCTAAAAAGTGGAAATGTGAAATACCATCATCACCAAATATATGTTCAAGATAAACTTCCTAATTATTCAAAGAATGAACTCTTGATAGGCCATAACCCTTCTAAATCAATTACTCCATGAAAAGTTACATTATTTCCTTTTCTTCATGGGTCAGATGTCTTACTAAATATGTTCAGTATATAACTAGGATAGTCACCCTATATTTGAATTTGGCTAAGGTGCCATAGCGAGAGCCTAATTCTAGCTATTTGTGGCTAATTTAGAAGAGCTTTATGATTTACTTTTTCTTCTACCCTTGAATGCATGCATGTGAAAATCTTGGTTACCAATCACCTAAAAGAAAACATTACTAACAAAAATCAAAAGTATACAAGAAATTTTGAACTAGTATTACATTGTATAACTCTCATACATGGGATACCATGATGGTGTTTGATGCACGCCCATGTAGCATGGCCCTAATTGAATGCATGATTGAAGTGCAATTGATCAAAAATTTTTGTGCAAAAGAAAGGGTTGTGCAAGGAGCACATTGTCCTTGCATAGAGAGGTTGTTCTTGCTCTACTATAACTTCTCCGCAAATGATAAACAATCCTATGCTAATGTGAATTGTATAGTGTCAAGTATTGACGCCACTTCAGTAGAGGAAGAATGTGGCTTAACAATGCATAATTGTTATGGCACTATGTGTGACTTAGCACATCGACTCTTGCAGGTTTATTTGACCTTCGATTACCACTCCTTAGTTTGTGGTCTATGTCTTGGTTGATATGTGAAAGTCGTGGGCCTAGATGACATGAGTTTTTGTGTTTTGGGCCACCAGGAGTATGTAGCTTCCTCTTTGAATAAAATAGTACTTGGGATCTAGATTTTCTTGATGTGTGTTGAAGCTTTGAGATGCCTACCATCAATTGTGGAGCCTTTCTTTTGATGCATATGATGTGCAATCTTCTTGTTCCTCCAAAAGTGTTCGACTAATGTATTTTGGATTTTGTGACCCATAGTTGTGTGGTGTACTTAGGCTATCCTGCAAGCTATGGATTTGGACATTGAGGTCTACATGGGACTTGGCCTTCTATTGAGTGAATCTTTTCATCATTATTGTTGCCTTTATTGTTGTGGATTATGCTTGTGGATTTGAGGATATGTACCTACCTACTTTGCATATGATAGATTTTCTTTGGGTAACCATACTAATCCGTGATGTTGATTTTGACAAAATGCCCTTATTGGGTATCAAGATTTGAGTTTTGCCTTGCAGAGTGATCTTTCATCCCTATTGATTTTTCTACTTCATATTGGGATTTAGTGTTGAACTCTCCCCCTCCTTGACCTTGTTAAGCTTTGAAATAAAAATTTTAGGGGAGGTTGTTTGTGTAAGTCGACCACTTGGTCTACATGTGAATGCATAATCTAAATCATATGATGAGTGGTAGTCGTGGTCCACATAATCAAAACCTAGATCAAGCCCAAGTGCCTCTATATCACAATAGAGGTCATTTCGAACTAATTGACCTAGAACTAGATTTTCATACAAATCAATGTCTAGTTCTATATATCCTTTGCTTACCTCTAATTTTTTATGATGTGTGATGTGGTGAGCTTTGAGAGGAATCAAGAGTAGGAGAAACATTCACCACTATTTGTGTACTTGTGACATGGTTGCTGCTCTTTTTGAAAGGACATATGATCATTTAATTGATTGCATGAATAGTCAAAGTGTGCTTAGCCATGTCAAGAGAGACTACCTAGACCAACCATTGGTATCCCAAGATGACATCTTCTAGTTATTTATGGTTTTGGAAGATCAAGGATGTAGCATGTATGGGGTATTTACAAATGATTATCCAAGGATTTGTTTTCCCCATACATTGAATCTGTGTGTCCCAAGATAGACTAGTGAGGCTTGGGTCTCTCGAACAAGAGACATTCAAGTGGAAACTAGTAGCTTTCTAATGGTATGACATGAAGCATGAATGTCCTTTAATGATCTAAACACATTGGTATTGTGGAAGCCAACTTGGACATTTATAATGGGTGTGGAAAAGCAAGCACTTGGATAGACATCATTGAGCATTTGAGATTTTTGTTGTTGATATCTTTGTTGTATCCATGCTTTCCTTTTAGCTATATGTTTGACTGTCTCTCATTGTGTTTCTTCTCTAATTCTTTTAGCCTCTGTTTTCCTCTTCTCTTCTTTCTAAAGTATGGCAATCATTTTGAGTGTGAAAGGTTCTTGTGGAGCTGCACTTGGCAACCATCAATGTAGCTTGACAATATATCACCTTCAAGTTTGGCCAAACGGACTGCTCTGCTTGATGACACATGATTGACTATGAGTGGTTGTAGCCCCTCTTTTGAAGCTTCTTTGCATGTTGCCTCCGTCTATATACTAGGATAAAATCCCCCATTTGCTCATATATTATCACATATGTGTTCATCGTGGTAGGCTTTTTATCGCTTCTTTGCAACATAAATGCTTGCAATTGCATTGAGATCAGTCTTCTTCAATTGCTCAAGTTCATCCACTAATGAGTGTTCATGAATAATACACTTGTAATCTCATGCTACTCTTAAATTTGGTACTAGGAAGTCAATAGGGAGAATGGCATTTTTTCTATAGAAAAATTGAAGGGTGTGGCATTTATGGCTATCTTATTTTTCACACAGTATGCTCCAAAGAGCATGATGGAGTCATTTCTCCCAATCAGGATATTCAGAGTCAACTACTTCATAAGCAACATGCACAAGAATTTATTAGAATTCTCTAGTTATCCATTTGCTTGTGGATGGTATGGTGCAAAAATTCTTATTTACTGAAATAATGATGAGTAGATTATGGCCATAAGACAATACTTGAGAGTTATGTTGACTATGCTATCAAAGATCTCCACATTGAATTCTTTCAACATTTTGTTGTCTTCAGGCCTTATGTCAAGCATGTAGTCTTCCTCCCATGGCATTGAAACATCCACAATTATTGGCCATGTGCTTTCTTTAAAAGTTCAATTTGCATTTCTCAGCCTCAAAATGTCCTCAATGATAACAAATTCTTCTAACAATAAACTCTTTTTTCTCTTCTCCTTCTTAGACTATGCTGCATTTCTTGTTAAATGTTCATGAAAAGCGATCTCTTCAATTTTTTTTTTAAGTGGCTTAGGATTTCTAGTTGGAGGTATATTAAGAATATCAAAGAATTTATGATCATGTATGTTAAGAGTTACAATGGCTTTATCAAACTTATATCTAAGCCCCTATGACAAATTGCTGCACATGAGTAAGCATCATTCATAAAATCAATTATAAAATCTTATGTTGCCTCTTACAAGCATAGAAGATCTTGAAAAAAGGTCTGAAAGGAGGATCAAACATATGGATATAAGAGAACACAACAAGAAAACCAAGAATTCAAGAGATGAACAATTCAAACAAATAGGGCCTTCCAAAAATCTTAGATTGTTGTAGTCACTTGAATCGGTCAAATCAAATGATTCAAGCTTTGAGCTAGACTCATGTGGATCCTATGAGATCTTTGGAATAAACTCTCTATCTTGCAACTAAGTAAACAAAAAATAGTTCTTAAACATGTTTTTGACTACACACGATTGAATCAAGCGATGATGTCCATCTAAAAGTCTTCAATTCCCCTAATCGCTTGAATCAGTTGTGTCAAAGAATTCCAAGTCCTCAGTATCTTTCATGTGAATTCTGTCTAATCTTTCTCTCTTATACCTAAGAAAATAGGTCTTAAAGAACTTTTTGACTGCATACGACTGATTTAAGTGATTACATCGATCCAAAAATCTTTGGTTGCCCCTTATCGCTTGTTGGAGACCTCTTAATCTCCAAAGGTTTGATCTATACTGACTTAAGAACACTTCTATGTCAGTTATAAACCAAACTTTACACAAACAATGTTCTTCTTTACCAAAACTTCAAGCAACACTTCTCTGAGTGAAGAAGTGTCACACTACTTCAGAAAGTCTGCTTCAGGAATCCACTTCATTACCTGCATAAAGTTTCAAATTTCTTCAAGCAAATGATGCACAAGTATTCGCAATACCTTTGCGCAAACATGTCAATCATTAGTTCTCAAAACTAATCACCAAAAGTTTAATTTGATCATTAAGATCAAAGACATGTCAGAAAATGTCTCTCAGAAGTTGCGCCTTCGACATAGTCAACTTCTCAAGTTGATTTCTCCCAATCTGAAACCCGTTTTGCTAAATGCTTTTAGCCATAGCTTCCTTATCTTCTAACTTAAATTTTAAGTGCTCACTCATCAAAAACTTTACAGTATACACTCAGATCTGATCAAAATACTGAGACGGAAAAGTGCGCTACTCTCAGACGTCAGTTTCCAAAGTTCACATATGAATGTTCCTATTAATCATTCTCACAGTAGGAGAGGAATTAGATTCTGAAACTCTAGACATAGCTTCATTAGCTTCTCAATTAGATGTGTACAAAAGGATTTCTGATCCACGTGATCAGACAGAGAGCACTCAGAGAAAAACCCGTCGCTATTTTCTGGGAAAAAACTCTCTACACATCTTTCTGAAGTTTGTCATCTACAAATGACTCTCTTTCATATTTCTTGTCATCATTAACTTATATATACATGACCTTTGACTCATCTCGTATCTATGACATTGCTCTTTATCATCCTAAAGGTTTACTATACTCAATTTACAAGATTCTTTACTTATATGTACATATGTGTACAAGACATCATCCTGAAATCTTCTTCACTTTCATAAGTGTCTTCCTTCACTTCATTCTGACCATAAGTCTTCTTCAAGATCTCTATAATCACCAATTTGTGATTGGCTTGTTCCAACATCGCTTGTATCAGTCATGTCAAACAATCCAAATGTCTAAGTTTCATTCATGTGAATTACATGCAATGATTGAAGTAATGTGTCTCTCTTATATATTAGAAAAAAAATCAACATCTAAGTTTCATTCATGTGGATTCCATGAAATCTTGAAGTTATCTTTCTCTCTTATACTTGGAAAACAAAGAATAGTTCTAACAAGTTTTTGGCTACACACAATCGATTCAAGCGATTATGTCCATCCGAAAATCTCTAGTTCCCCTAATTTCTTGTATCGATCATGTACAAAATTCCAAGCACAAGAAGGATATTACCTTGCACACCAAGAGATGTCAACGAGAAGAGGTGTTAGAAATCTTTGCAGAGGAGCCATGGAGAATGAAAACTATGAGAAGTGAGGGGTAGCATGTAGGTCACAAAAAAAATGGCACAAATCAAGTGAGGAGGTTATATAGGTCTTTGGGTTGTGTTGACCGTTGGTGCCGCATGGCATCCTTTGATTGGTCCATGTCATTTGACCATTGGAAATTCCAATGTACTATGCCACATGTCACACGTAATTGGTCCACGTCATTTGACCATTTATAGGTTGGGATCACCAACTGTCACACACTGATTGGTCCATGTTATTTGACCATTGCTCTCCCCTCTTCTCCTATAAATAATAGATGCCTTGGTCTTTTCCCATTTTCCACCTTCAAAAAATTTTTGCATGCATACTCTAGCACTCATGCCTCAAATTTTATAAATAATCGATTCAAGTGATTAGTCTAGTTTGACCATCTTTGATTGCCTCTATTCACTTGCATCGACCATCTATTGCATAACTAGGAAGAGTGCTGATTAATTTTAGAGATGGAAGAGAAGAATCCTGTTCTTAGTGTCTCTCCACGTGAGAAACCACTAGATTTCATGGTTGAAGAGGGGTTGAGGGTGAACCTTTTTCTAGGTGCAATGCAAATGTTCAACCCCGCTTTTGATTTTGAAGCACTTGTAAAGAAATATGTCCACCCAATAGTTTTTGGGAAGGATCCTTTGGACAAGGCCAAAATCACCAGAAATTGTAGGAAAGCTTCCCTCCTTGCTAGGTAGGATGGAATTTTGTCCAAAACATGACAATAACTATTGCTTACTACCATTGAACATTGGGTTTTTTATTTGGTTTGATCACATCTCAAGTGACAAAAATGGTACAAAAACTTGAGAAGAGAAAAGAGCTTCTCTAGATATTTCCTTTGAGAAGTATTCAAAATTTGAAGTCAAAGAAATTGTTGAAGAGATCAACCTTTAGGCAGAACAAGAAGAGGTAAAGAACTTTGATGTGGCTACTTTCAAAGCAGAAACAACCATAAGAGAGCCAGTAGAACAAGTGAAGATCTCAGAAAAATCACTACTTCCCCCAAATCTCCTATATTAATTTATCTCTAGAAAGTACTTTATTCCTTTGTATTACATTCAAGAGCTCTTCAATCTAAGAGAAGACTATTGCCTTGCTATAACAGTTAAATCAAAAAAAGTTGCAAGGAATTTTATAAATGATAAGGAAGAAAATAAAGAGCATTTAAATAAAAAAAAGTTGCAAGGAATTTTATAAATGATAAGGAAGAAAATAACTTGACTTGTGCTTGTCAAATGATGCATTTAAAGATTCATCCAAAGCTCTTTCAAGCTACTTTGAGAGAGCAATTTCAAAGAAGCCAACACTTGCAGATGAGGATTTTGACCAAAAGCAAAAAGACCTAGGGATTTACTCATTTGATGAGGATATTCATTTTTGGAGGTTGCTGAGGACAAATGAACAATAAGAATTGGCACAGAGGAACTGATTCAAGAGGAAGATGAGGGTAAGGCACATCCCAAATTACTTGCCTTGCAAATAAGATCATCTGTGAGGCACAACTGGTTCAAGCGAGTAGGCATGTCAAAGACTTTTTGACGAGCCTCTTCATGTGTGTTGGTCGTGTACTAGATATATCCTTTTTTATGGATTTTTTAGCTTGTCCCTTATATAATTTTAGCAAAATTTAGCTCTTTTTCTGTTGACAATGATCATTTAGAAGACACGACGAATTCAAGCGATAAGGCCCATTTGAGACTTTCTGATGAGCCTATTCGCTTGAATCGGTTGTGTCCTATATTACCCAATTTCATGAGCTATTTTCCTCATGCAATACCTAATTCCTCATCATGTAATGTTGATAGCAAATTTACCACTTTTGGTAATGATTATGAACAATTTGTCTCTATTTGTATTGATAATGACCATCTGGTAGACATGATCAATTCAAGCGATTAGGGCTGAACCAGTCTTGTGGGATAAGGGGGGTCCCATGGGTACTATGCCCTTCCTTGTACAGTTGCAATTTCAAAGTTAAAGTCCGGGGGAGTAGGCTTCGGCCAAACCTCCATTTAAAAAAAAAAAATTCAAGCGATTAGGGCCATCTGAGACTTTTTTATGAGCCTATTTGCTTGAATCAGTCATTCCTACATTTCTCAATTTCATGAGTTATTTTCCTTGGTTAATACCTCATTCCTCATATTCCTTAGTGTTGATAACAAATATTCCACTTTTTGAAAAAATTATGATGATCTAGGAGAGATGACCGATTCAAGTGATTAGGCCCATCCAAGCCTTTTTAATGAGCCTACTCACTTGAATTGTTCGTGTCCTACATTCGTTTCAACAATTGTTTTTTTGTACTTTTTCCATATAAGACTCGGTGCTTTATCATAATTAAAAGATTTTTGTGCTCTCTCTCTGACTATTGTTTACCATTGTTTTCATAGTTATCTATATTAGATGAACACAACTATCTTGGTAGAGGGAAGGGCACAAGGAAAGCTCTATAGCATAAAGAAAAAGGAAAAGTGGATATTCATTCATTTATTCACTATCTTCCAAATTTGAATCTAGATTTATTCTGTGTTGTACATAAGCAATATAATGAGGACCTTGATTTTGCATTGTTCTCTTTGAAGACCCTATCTAAATATATGGGCTTTTTCCCACTGCCATTTAATTCATATAGGGTGTTCTTGAGAGAACGACAACATTTAGGATATTTGGCTATGCCTCAAGATTCAATGCTTTTAGAGCCGATTATTTCCTCTGTTATTCAAGCTATGCATTGGCTGCAAAAATCTCATATGTACAAATTATTGTTGGCTACAAAAGGAAAAAGTTCGTGAAATACAGAGGAGATATGAAAGAGCCAAGCTCATTCAAAAGATTGAAAGAAGAATAATGACATTTCATTTCACAAATCTCATGATGTTAAAAACTATATGTAGATCCATATGTATTTTTGGTCCATAATACTTCAAGATATTCCAAATACTATAGCATCAGATTGGAATGAATTGTCATGCCTTTTTGGATTTAATCCATCTCTCCTAAAAGGAGATGATATCTGGTGATACTTCTTAATGACATGATCTATATAGTTTATTTGGTAATGATATTTGGCATGTGCTCCTTTGTAATTGTTTTCTAAAGAACCAATCAAAGAGCTCTTTGAAAGGGTTAATTTTTGTGACTCCTCCTCCTTTTCTTGTGCATCTAAAGAAGCTTGTTCTTGATTGATAATGAGACTTTTCCATGCCCTAAGTATTACATGTGGCAAGAGTTTCCTTTCTTGCAAAGAATGGACCATGGAAAAGAAGAATCTGCTATAGAAACATGAAGGTAAGTATCATGAATTGTTTATTTCAAAACCTAATGGTGGAGGAAATAATTTCCCTAAAACTGACCAAGTATTAAGTTATATCTTTCACACTCCAAGCATCAAAGATGGTTTCTATAAGCTTTGTGATTGCCATTCTGAATTCAATCACATAGATATCAGAAGCTACTTGTTGCCTCATTATCTTCACAAGTTTGTCTAGTCTGATCCACACCTCCATTCTTTTTTTGCTATTTTTGGATTGCTTTTTACATTTGTGGTAACCTCACAAAATTGTTTCTAACAATTCCACATTGCATTTACTTGTTGTCAATTGTTGTTATCAAAGAATCTTCTTGCTTTGGCACCTCTCATTTGCACATCCTATAGTACATCACCTGTATTTTGTGAAAGCTTTGGATATTTGCTTAGATGAACATCATGACCATGAAATCCCATTTCTAAAAGTAGAGCTTCACATTTTTTTAATGCATTCATCTGCAAGAGCTAAAGGCTTGATGGAATATGCATAATCAAAGTGAAGACGAACCAACTTATCAATTGTTGATATATTTAGGTAGTGATGTGTGTGAACACTCTAGGACCGTCGAGGCACTTTTTTCCCTCTTTAGGAGGTTTTTTCCCCCGGCTTGTATATACACCTATTGCCCTAATGGGCTACTTATCTTTGTACATTCTCTAGTAATACATTCAGTATTGTGTGTTGTGCTCCAAGCTTCTTCTTCTTCCTTGTGTTGTTCACGTGCTTCCGCAGACATCTAACTCCAACAATTGGTATCAGAGCAAGTCGTTGCTTCATCTAGGGTGCCATCGATACTCCTTTGGTTGCAGTCTCAGAATCGCACAAATTTTGTCGAGCATACTCAACATGTTTCCGAGATAAAAAAAGCTTCGCTATGTGGTGCCAAAATCGCAATCTGAGCTCGTTTCTGCCTCCGAACGCACTATCACAGCGCTTGTGTAGGCTATTTCATCTTTTGGTGCCAAAGGTATATACGAGTTTCTATTCGCCAGTATAAGTATCTCAAAGTCTGCTACAGGTCTAGTAAAATTTGTCTGGACAATTTTGTTCAACTTTTTGAGATATAGTCAATTTTCTGCATCAAGTTATTTTAGTCATCGGCCATGGCTGAAAGCAGTGATGTATTCCGCATGTTGGTTGTTAAGGATAAGTTGGATGGTACCAACTACCCGTTATGGGCTTATATGATGCGACATGTGTTGGTTGCAAAAGGACTATGGAACATTGTGCACGGTGTTGAAAAACGTTCTATCACACCTGCAATTGTTACAACTACAGGTATTGAAGCTGATGCAGAAGGTGTCGAAGATGATGGTATTCTACATATTCTTGTTCGTGTTGTGGTTTTTGCTACACCTACTACAGAGCAGATTTGCTAGGATGGCAGAGATGCCAAGGCACATGCATTGATAGCTTTGACTATCAAGCGTGCCATTATTCCTCACATTCGCTCTTGCAAAACAGCTAAGGATGCTGGGGATACATTTACTACATTGTACCAAGCTAGGAATGAGGCTCGTGTTGCTTACCTCCGAAAACAGCTGGAGAGTGAGCACATGAATGAAGGTGATTCTATGGACAGTTTCCTAATGAAGATCAAAGACTTGAAGGAATAGTTGATTTTTGTTGATGAGGTTATACCAGATAGCTCACTTCTGCAGACCATTCTGAATGGTCTTCCTGATTCATATCAGAGTTTTGCTTCTACTCTTCGGTTGATGATGAAAGGCAATACAAATGACTTATCATTTGAGGAGTTAGTCTTTGTTCTGTTGCAGGAAGATCAGTCCAGGCAGAACAGGTCCATTATGCGAGTTGTAGATCAAGCTTTCTTGGCTAGTCAGAAGGGCAAAGGAAAATGGAGCTCTTCAACTAGTAAGCAGAAATCTGCTAATTCTGCACATTCGAAGAAGGAAGATAAAGATGAAAAGAAATTAGAAAAGCAAAAATTGTTTTGTAAGTACTGTAAAGGGAATGATCATATCATAAAGAACTGTCCAAAACTGGCTACTAAAGAGGCAAAGAAGAAAGAGGCTGGAATAGTTGTTGCAGAGGCCTCTACACCAAAAACAGAGTCTGCTAATCTTGTGCAAGAAGAAGAATGGTCGTTTACTATTGTCTGCAGTTTTGACACATCTTCTCATGAGCAGTGCATGTCTGCAGTAGACTCAGATGTTTGATATTTCGATAGTGGGGCAACCAAACATATTACCTCGCAGTGTAGTTTCTTCTCTTCACTTGAGTCTCCCCTATAGGGAATACTGTTATATGCACCAACAACTCCTCTTATCATGTTATGGGAGTTGGTAAGATCATTTTGACTACTGCTGATGGTAGTTCTTCCACTTTATCAGATGCTTTATTTGTGTCAGGGATCAAGAAGAACCTCTTATCAGTTTCTGCATTAGTCAAGATTGGCTTGGTTGTGAAATTTGTTGATGACAAGTGTACAGTTCATGATCTATCAAATGACGATGTGATTATTGCTTCTGGCATTTTTATGTCGTGGGTTGTATAAGCTCATACACTATGAAATATCTGTAAATGATTTGGCATGTGCACTAAATGATTCTCAGGCTATGTCAGATGCAAAGCTTTGGCATGCATGCTTTGGTCATCTGAATTTTGCTAGTTTGCTATGCCTGCAAAAATATGAAATTGTGTCCTCTTTGCCCAAACTTGAGGCACCTGGAAAACATGTTTGTGAAGGCTATATTTTGGGCAAAATGCAGCGTTCGTCCTTTCCAAAAGATGGTTCAGTTCAGGCTACTCAGTTGTAGCTTGTACATAATGATGTCTGTGGTCCTATGCAGACACCTTCTTTTGGGAATTATCTTTACTTCGTGTTTTTCCAAGCATGCATGGGTATATCCATTGAAGGCAAAGTCTAAAGTGTTCATGTGCCTCAAACAGTTTTTGGTTTTGGTTGAAAATTTATCAGCATGTAAAATGGGCACTCTTCATTCTGATCGAGGGGGGGAATATATGTCTTCAGATTTTAATGCATTTCAGGCTAAACGTGGGATAAAACACCAGTCTACAATGTCGTATACACCTCAATAGAATGGAGTGTCTGAACAAAAGAACAGGTCATTCATGGAGATGACGAGGTGTTCGTACTCAATCAGGCTCTCATAGTGCCTCTTTTGCATCAGATTGCTATGCTATGGCTGCATCTAGTCTTTGTGATGAGATTAAGCATGTTTCATTTGATGAAGCACAAAATTCAAAACATTGGATGGCTGCTATGCAATCTGAATATGATTCTATAATGAAGAATGGTACTTGGTCTTTATGTGACTTGCCTCCTGGCAAGAAGGCCATTGGCACTAAGTGGGTATACAAGCTGAAGTGTAAACGTGATGGTATAGTTGATAGGTATAAGGCTAAGCTTGTTGCAAAGGGTTATGCACAGGAAAGAGGCATTGATTTTGATGAGACCTTTGCACCTACATGCCATATGACTATTGTTCGGAGCATCTCTGCACTTGCAGCTCATCATGGTCGGAATGTACATCAGTTGGAAATTAAAACACCATTTCTGAATGGTGACTTGCATGAAGAAGTGTATGTTTTTTAGCCCCGTGGCTTTGTGTAGAAAGGGCATGAAAACTAGGTGTACAGGTTAAAGAAGGCATTATATGGTTTAAAGCAAGCACCACGTGCTTGGTATGAGAAGATACACCTATTTGATTGCACATAGTTTTGAGAACAGTCCAACTGAAAGCACCTTATATGTTAAGCATGTTAATGATGTACTTCTGATCATTGTGGTTTATGTCGATGACATGCTGCTCACTGGTCCTCATGAGAGGCATATTGCTGATTTTAAGGCTGATTTGCATGCCTCATTTGAGATGTCTGATTTGGGGCATTTGCATCATTATCTGGGCATTCAATTTATGCATGTTGATGGTGGAATGGCTTTGTGTCAAATGAAATATATTGACACATTATTGCAATATTTTGGCATTGAAGACTATAAGCCTATTGCCACTCCTATGGAGACAGGTTTACGATTGAGTCTTCATGATGCTGGAGATGCATTTGATGTTGTTCTCTATCAGCAGGCTGTTGGATGCTTGATTTACTTATGCATTACTCGGCCAGATATTCAGTTTGTTGTCTCACAGATGAACAGGTTTATGCATTGCCCAGGAGTCCAACATTGACAAGCAGTTAAGTGTATCTTTCGCTACTTAAGTGGTACTCGGCTACTTGGGTTGTTTTATCCCAAGGGGGGATCACTACCGCCACATTTGCATGCTTTTTCTGACTCTGATGGGCTGGTTGCTATGACACTCGTGTGTCCACTAGTGGATTTTGCTTCATGCTTGGTAGCTCGTGTATATCTTGGTTGAGCAAGAAGCAACCTACTGTGGCCACTTCTAGTTGTGAGGCTGAGTATAGGGCATCTTTCACAGCTATTGTTGAGTGTGTGTGGCTCAGATGCCTTATGGCTGATTTGGGTGTTGGTCAATCTTCTGCCACCACCATCTTCACTGACAGCCAGAGTGCATTGGCAGTTGCGAAGAACCCTATGTTCCATGCTCGCACTAAGCACATTGAGGTGCATTATCATTATGTCAGGGAGAGGTTCTCTGCTGGGGAGATCAGCTTGGCATATGTGCTCACGCAAGAGAACATTGCAGACCTTTTCACGAAGGCTCTGCCTAGGGAGAAGTTTGAAGCTTTCCGCAAAGCTTTGGGCTTACTTCCTTTTGTGGAGTGATTTTCACATAGCTTGGCACTTCCTTATACATGAGTGCCAGCTACTTGTTCACCGCATCACTCCCAGGGGGGATTTGTTGATATATTTATGTACTGACATGTGTGAACACTCTAGGACCGCCTGGGCACTTTTTTCCCTCTTTAGGAGGTTTTTTTCTCTTGGCTTGTATATACGCCTATTGCCCTAATGGGCTACTTATCTTTGTACATTCTCTAGTAATACATTCAGTATTGTGTGTTGTGCTCCAAGCTTCTTCTTCTTCCTTGTGATGTTTGTATGCTTCCGCTGACGTCTAACTCCAACATCAATGATCCTTAATTTTGCATGCAAAGTACATATGTGTACATTTCTCAATTCTAGTGGAAGTATGGGATGTCAAACCATGGCAAAAGATGAGTAGTTATGTAGATTAACATTTTGTCTAGAAGGAAACTCTCTAGCCTCAGTTTTAGCAGTCCACCCTCTTGTACCTGGTCTTTGCATATAACAAACAACGGGACTTGCAATTTGCACCTCTGCTTATACCAAACATGCATTTTAGAGTCTTTAAGTCTCCACTCAAATGTCACTCAATTTTAAAGTTTTCATAGTGGTTAACATTCAACAATTCTCTTGAATGATGCCTTTGGATAACATTTGGAATGTCTACCTAAGAACGACCACCTAAGTGTTTTATGATTCCTGTATGGAACTTGAGCACACCCAACCCACCATAACTCCATATCTGATTATACTTTGAGAGATGGAGTATCCAGTTTCCCAATGCTATAGTCCAAAGCTCTATTCATTAGTGCAATACTTATTCTCTCTATCTTTTGATGTTTTTTAATTTCAACTTCATCAAGTTTTATTACAAATTTCAAAAGGCCAAAACATTCATGTTCTTTTATATCATAGAATTGAACCACGTATGTCTGAAGTCTTATAATATCTATTCATATATTATTAGATGCATTGTAAGTGAAATTGTTTGTTTTCCTACCTCATAAAGCATGTTATTGTGAATGTGTTTATAATCACCATATGAAGATGTGATTTTCTTATTCATGCAGAGCTGATACTTCCCGGCATGAAAAGATCTAGGCAATCCAAAGTGTTTTACTTCATTAAATTTAAGAAATTCACACTAAATTTTTGAAATTGCTCTATAACCCTTTCTACCCACTCCAACTCCATCACAAACCTCTTGAATTTGAGATGGTTCTAGCAACAAATTCATTTCTTTCATGAGTTTTTGAAAAATAAACCATATCAAGCATATACTTTCATTCCGCTTTGACAATTTTAAAACATGGTTCTGACTCATAATTTCATTACAAAAATGAACACGCTCAAAGCTTCTCAACATGTTTAAACCTAGATATTTGTTACATGATCTCTTGCAATTTTCATTCTCTTTTTTTTTGTCAAATTTTTCAGTCAAATCTAAAAAAGACTTTACTCGTTTGAACACATTCTCAATCCTATAGGAGTTTCTTTCATTTCTTTGAAAGCTTCTAATTGAGAAGACAAATGCAACAAATTCTTTCTAAATCCCTCTATTTTAAGTATCTTTAATGTAGTACATTTTGCAGATAGTTTATGTATTGCATATAGTTCTTTGAAAACTCCCAGAGCCTTGAACAATATCCACATAAACCATCATCGCCATCTCCTAGAAATCTAATCAGATCATGAAGATTATGAAAAGGTGGATACCTTCTAGTTTGTGGATCAATTGAATAAACAATACCATCTATCCATATATCAATATGATTTTTGCTTTCTTTACGCAATCCATCAACATGTGAAGATTGTAGAGTAAAAAAGTTTAGAATTTCCTGAACACCCATTATATAGGTCAAAGAACAAGAGGGAAAACTTCGAAATCAATGAAGGCTTGATAGGATCAAACATTGAGGCATATCACTTTTCATGATTTTCACACGAACTTCCCCTCTCTTTCATAACTAATGTATTGGCATGAGATACATTTTAAATGAACTTACATGAAATTTTTTGAAAGGATTTGACAACATTAATCTAATTCAAATCCTTAGATGGCCCTTTTTTTGCCCTAATGAGGCTTTGTCTCTATGTCACTCACTAATCCCCATAATTCTTTGCACATAGGGTAGTTGGTAACTCTAAGTTTCCATGGTTGATAGTTTCCTTTCTCTGACTTCTATGATTGTGCATTATACTTGGCCCATACTGAGCTCTAAGATGCTCCTTTAGAAGGTGTTGATGTTACCTTTTGATACTTTTCCCTTGCTAATCTTTGATAGCCCCTTTTTTATGTCTTCTTGACTTGATAGGTCCTCCTTGTGCTTTGATAACTTGTCTTAATCCTTCAAAGTGTTCAGTATGATGTCCAGTGATGTCTCCAAGACTCTAAAATGCTTTGATACCACTTATGGGGGAAGATCCACTGGTTCCACACATAGTGATATACGCTCACTATTCTGGATTTTTCTCTACAATTAATCAAAGAATGAACATGGAACTTTAGCACCTTAAAGCAAACCTTGAGAGCTATAAATAAGGTTTGAATCAAAGAAAATGAATGTTCTAGTTGTGAGAACCATCCACTTCTAGACATGCCAATTGCCTACAAGACTCTCTACCTATGTGCAAAGATATAGGTTCATAAACTTGGGAATTTCTCACAAATTATTTGGTAAAAAGACTTGTGACTTTGGCACACTTTGTTTCATTATATGAGAGAACAAATTATCCTTGGATTGAACATAAATGACGACAATGACATAGCAAACAATGCTCCTCAATCTAGTACAAATAAAATTATGAAATTCTAACTACACCTTTAGATAGAGAGAGAGAGAGGAGCAAAATCATGAGAAAGTTAGATAAGCAAGCAAGGGGTGAAAATTTTCCATACATCTTTCTTTTTGTGCATATGAGTTTCCATAATATATACATAAATCATGGCCATATTTATGCACAACCAATCTTTCTTTTCCAAAACCATATGATTTTGATGCATAGTGCAAATCATTTCCATGAATTAATTGTGAATGTGACCAAACAAATAAGCCAAGCCACCTTTGTTATATGGGGGTCACCATAGAAGATATGGTGTGAACCATCTCTAAGGTTCATTTAGAAGGGCACACACATGAGTGCATATGATGTGTGATGCCACTTTGAAGACTACTAGAAGGTAAGTTGGAGAGGGGATCTAGAGTTGATGGTACAATGCTAGGAGGAATATCGAAAGGATCTTCTCCATGTGCATTCAAAGGATCAGGGGGTGGCCCATCTTCTTCCTCCTAGATTACTATGCCGCAACATTCAAAAAACAGAGGGGATCATTGAAGGAGACTAACAGTTGGTATCAAAGGGGGACAACAAAAGAGAGAAGCCACGCGACCATGCATGTACGGGCTAGGACAAAGGGAGCTAAGCTCCTCCCCACTGGAATAGAGAAGCCATATAGCCATGCGGCCATGCACCATCAGGCTAAGACAGAGGGAGTTGAGCTCCTCTCCTTCTCACCCCTCCCTCTTGGGTGAAAGAATAGAGACAATGGCACTCCTTTTATACTTGAAATTGTTAATATATTTAGTTAGTGATGTGTGTGAACACACTAGGACAGCGGGGGCACTTTTTTCCCTTTTTAGGAGGTTTTGTCCCCCGGCTTGTATATATGCCTATTGCCCTAATGGGCTACTTATCTTTGTACATTCTAGTGGTAATTCATTCAATATTGTGTGTTATGCTCCAAGCTTCTTCTTCTTCCTTGTGCTGTTCACGTGCTTCCGTAGACGTCTAACTCCAACAATTGGTATCGGAGCAGGTCACCGCTTCATCTAGGGCGTCGTCAACACCTCTCCGGTTGCAGTCTCAGAATTGCACGAATTTTGGTGAGCATACTCAAGGTGTTTTAGAGATCAAAACTGCTTCGCTTTGTCATGCCGAAATCATGATCTGAGCTCGTATCAGCCTCCAAACGCACTATCACAGTGCTTGTGCAGGCTATTTTGTCTTTTTATGCCAAAGGTATATACCAATTTTGGTTTGCCATTATAAGCGTCTCGAAGTCTGCTACAGGTCTAACAGAATTCGTCTGGGCAAGTCTGTTCAACTTTTTGAGATACAATCAATTTTTTGCATCAAGGTATTTTAGTCATCGACCATGGCTGAAAGTAGTGATGTATTCCGTATGTTGGTTGTTGAGGATAATTTGGATGGTACCAACTACCCATTATGGGCTTATATGATGCGACATGTATTGGTTGCAAAAGGACTGTGGAACATTGTGCAAGGTGTTGAAAAACGTCTTATCACACCTGCAACTATTACAAATGCAGGTACTGAAGCTGATGCAGAAGGTGTCGAAGATGATGATATTCTACATATTCTTGTTTGTGCTATAGTTTCTACTGCACCTACTACAGAGCAAATTTGTTGGGATGGCAAGGATGCCCAAGCACATGCATTGATAGCTTTGTCTATCAAACGTGCCATTATTCCTCACATTAACTCTTGTAGAACAACTAAGGATGTTTGGGATACACTTACCACATTGTACCAAGCTAGGAATGAGGCTCGTGTTGCTTACCTCCAAAAATAGTTGGAGAGTGAGCACATGAATAAAGGTGATTCTATGGACAGTTTTCTAACAAAGATCAAAGACTTGAAGGAACAGTTTATTTTTGTTGATAAGATTATACCAGATAGCTCACTTGTGCAGACCATTCTAAATGGTCTTCCTGATTCATATCAGAGTTTTGCTTCTATTCTACAGTTAATGATGAAAGGCAATCCAAATGCCTTGTCATTTGAGGAGTTAGTTTCTGTTCTGTTGCAGGAAGATCAGTCCAGGCAGAACAAGTTCATTATGCGAGTTGCAGATCAAGCTTTCCTGGCTAGTCAAAAGGGCAAAGGAAAATGGAGCTCTTCAAGTAGTAAGTAGAAATCTGCTAATTTTGCACAATCGAAGAGAGAAGACAAATATGAAAAGAAATCAGAAAAGCATAAATTGTTTTGCCAGTACTGTAAAGGAAATGATCATATCATAAAGAACTGTCCAAAATCGGCTACTAAAGAGGCAAAGAAGAAAGAGGTTGGAATGGTTGTTCTAGAGTCCTCTACACCAAAAATAGAGTCTGCTAATCTTGTGCAGGAAGAAGAATGGGTGTTCACTACTGTTTGCAGTTTTGACCCATCTTCTCATGAGCAGTGCATGTCTGCAGTAGACTCAAATGTTTGGTACTTTGACAGTTGGGCGACCAAACATATTATCTCGCAGCACAGTTTCTTCTCTTCACTCGAGCATGCCACTACAGAGAATACTGTTATATGTGCCAACAACTCCTCCTATCTGATTATGGGAGTTGGTAAGATCATTTTGACTACTACTGATGGTATAGTTCTTTCACTTTGTCAGATGCTTTATTTGTGTGAGGGATCAAAAAGAATCTGTTATCAATTTCTGCATTAGCCAAGATCGGCTTGGTTGTGAAATTTGTTGATGACAGGTGTATAGTTCATGATCTATCAAATGGCGATGTGATTATTGCTTCTGGAATTTTATGTCATGGATTGTATAAGCTCATAGACTATGAAAGATCTGTAACTAATTTGGCATGTGCAATAAATGATTCTCAGGCTATGTCAGATGCAAAGCTTTGGCATGCATGCTTTGGTCATCTAAATTTTGCTAGTTTGCTATGCCTGCAGAAATCTGAAATGGTGTCCTCTTTGCCCAAACTTGAGGCACTTGGAAAACATGTTTGTGAAGGCTGTATTTTGGGCAAAATTCAGCGTTCGTCCTTTCCAAAAGATGGTTCAGTTCGGGCTACTCAAAAATTGCAGCTTGTACATAATGATGTCTTTGGTCCTATGCAGACACCTTCTTTTGGGAATTATCTTTACTTTGTGTTTTTCCAAGCATGCATGGGTATATCCATTGAAGGCAAAGTCCAAAGTGTTCATGTGCTTCAAACACTTTTTGGTTTTGGCTGAAAATTTGTCAGCATGTAAAATGGGCACCCTTCGTTCTAATCGAGGGGGGGAATATATGTCTTCTGATTTTAATGCATTTCAGGCTGAACGTGGGATAAAACACCAGTGTGCAATGCCGTATACACCTCAACAGAATGGAATTGCTGAACAAAAGAACAGATCACTCATGGAGATGGCGAGGTGTAGGGTCAAGAGTCAAGCTTTACCACATAGTTTTTGGCTTGAGGTTGTCATGTGTGCAGCATATGGACTTAACAAGTGTCCAACTAAAGAGCTGCAGTCTATCACTCCATATGAGGATTGGCATGATCGCAAGCCATCTGTTGCTTATTTGCGTGTTTTTTGTTGTTTGGCATATGCATTAGTGCCTGAACAACATCACATAAAATTGGATGATAAAACAGTAAAATGTTTTTTTTTTTGGGTATAGTTCTGAAAGTAAAGGCTTTCGTCTGTATCATCCATAGACTAAACATATTCTCGTTAGCTCTGATGTTTTGGTGGAAGATGCTATTCAGCCATTGCTTTCATGTACTAAGGAGATATCTGTTAGCTCCAAAGACATGTATGATACTTTGTTGCCTCTTTTTACAGGTGGCCAATCTAGTGCTGGTCCTAATGAGGCAACTTCTTAGCCTTTGCAGGTTTCATGTGATGATGCAGATCATCCTATTTCTGATGCAGAGTTACATGATGCACTTGTTGATGAGAGAGCTGACATTGAGGAGGCAAAAACTATGCCAAAATGGTTGGTACAAACTTTGTGTGACAGCAAAATCGATGCACCTCTATCATGTCGTCCTCGATTAGGCTCTCATAGTGCCTCTTTTGCATCAGATTGCTATGCTATGGCTGCATCTAGTCTCTGTGATGAGAATGAGCCTGTTTCATTTGACGAAGCACAAAATTCAGAAAATTGGATGGCTGCTATGCAATCTTAATATGATGCTATAATGAAGAACGGTACTTGGTCTTTATGTGACTTGCCTCTTGGAAAGAAGGCCATTGGCACTAAGTGGGTTTACAAGCTGAAGCATAAGTCTGATACAACAGTTGATGGGTATAAGGCTAGGCTTGTTGCAAAGGCTTATGCATAGGAAAGAGGCACTGATTTTGATGAGACCTTTGCACCTACATGCCGTATGACTACTGTTCAGAGCATTTGTGCACCTCCAGCCCATCATGGCTGGAATGTACATCAGTTGGACATTAAAATTGCATTTCTAAATGGTGACTTACATGAAGAAGTGTATGTTTTTTAGTCACGTGGCTTTATGCAAAAAGGGCATGAAAACTAGGTTTGTAGGTTAAAGAAGGGGTTTAAAGTAAGCACCACGTGCTTGGTATGAGAAAATACATGCCTATCTGATTGCACATGGTTTTGAGAACAGTCCAACTGAAAGCACCTTACATGTTAAGCATGCTAATGATGTACTTCTGATCATTGTGGTTTATGTTGATGACATGCTGCTCACTGGTTCTATTGAGAAGTATATTGCTGATTTTAAGGCTCATTTACATGCTTCATTTGAGATGTCTGATTTGGGGCATTTGCATCACTATTTGGGCATTCAATTTATGCAAGTTGATGGTGGAATGGCTTTGTGTCAAACAAAATATATTGACATATTATTGCAGCATTTTGGCCTTGAAGACTATAAATCGATTGCCACTCCTATGGAGACAGGTTTACGACTAAGTCTTCATGATGTTGGAGATGCATTTGATGATGTTCTCTATCAGCATGTTGTTGGATGCTTGATTTACTTATGCATTACTTGGCCAGATATTTAGTTTGCTACCTCACAGATGAGCAGGTTTATGCATTGCCCAGGAGTCAAGCATTGGTAGGTGATTAAGCGCATCTTTCGCTACTTGAGTGGTACTCGGCTACTTGGGTTATTTTATCCCAAAGGGGGATCGCTACTGCCAAATTTGCATGCTTTTTCTGACTCTGATCGGGTTGGTTGCTATGACACTCATGTCTTCACTAGTGGCTTTTGCTTCGTGCTTGGTTGCTCATGTATATCTTGGTTGAGCAAGAAGCAGCCTATTGTGGCCACTTCTAGTTGTGAGGTTGAGTATAGGGCAGCTTTCACAGTGATTGTTGAGTGTGTGTGGCTCAGATGCCTTATGGTTGATTTGGGTGTTGATCAGTCTTTTGCAACCACTATCTTCACTAACAGTCAGAGCACATTGGCAGTTGCGAGGAACCCTGTGTTCCATGCTTGCACTAAGCACATTGAGGTGCATTATCATTATGTTAGGGAGAGGTTCTCAATTGGGGAGATCAGCTTGGCATATGTGCCCACGCAGAAAAACATTGCAAAACTTTTCACGAAGGCTTTGCCTAGGGAGAAGTTTGAAGCTTTCTGCAAAGCTTTGGGCTTAGTTCCTTTTGTGGAGTGATTTCCACATAGCTTGGCACTTCCTTATACATGAGTGCGAGCTCGTTGTTCACTGCATCACTCCTAGGGGAGGATTTGTTGATATATCTAGGTAGTTATGTGTGTGAACACACTAGGACCGTCGGGACACTTTTTTCCCTCTTTAGGAGGTGTTAAACGTTTAATCGTTACTTCTACTTTCAGACTCAAAGTACTTCAAGTTCAGCCGGTTCCGAATCTTCCTAACCGCAATTGTTCTCTTAGCCACGTGGGTCCTTGGGAGTGGTAGGGGTCTGTTAAACAGAGGCCCTGTACTATTTTCCCAAATTAACACACAATCCTAAATGTTATCCCATTCTTAGCTCAGTGTCCATCCCTGAACAACGGAAGACTGTTCAGTGTACTGGAAATAGAACTTCGGGACTGAGGCTAGCAATCCGGTTACTTATTTTATGAGCAAAATATACTTCAGTAACAAGGTCACCTAATACGTACTTCTTCAGAGCAAATAGGTATACCAACCAGACATTATACCTTAAGGTTACGAGGACTCATCGTATGTTAAACTCGACAACCAATTTCCTAATAACAAACGGCTAACCATAAACTAACGATGTCCACACATTCAGACCATTACAGCTACTAGTCTTCCCGTGGTCGGAATCAACAGCAAATGTAGACTACGGTATCGAATTCGGTCACTTACAGAAACGCTACCAGACAATTAGTTCGGGACTACTTTTCACGTTCCCTGCTCCGCCGAAGAACTGACAAACAACATATTGCACTTGATAACACTCAGAGATACACTCAATCATTACCGAACAGATTCGTAACTCTGTAATAAGGTGAGAATAATCGACTAACCGGAGTACAGAACAGAACAGAACAAAGCAGGACTTATCTCAACAACATGCACACTCACACAATACGTTTAAAGCCCTCCCAAAACGAGACTCACTCAAACGTTACACTGCAATTCCCACAAACGGGGCTCTTGCCGCTCTTTTTCTCATTGCCTTAAATAGAGGATTTTTTTTACAAGAGTGCGCACTTTTGCAGTTACCTGCGCGTTTCCTGAAAGATTCTTTTTCATTTAAGCTACCTGTCCTAGTACTTTTGTCCTTGTTCGGCGGCCGTCTAACATTTTTACATTTAAGACACCTGTCCTAGTTCATTTGTCCTTGTTCGGCGGCTCTCTAACACTGGCACGCATGGTGGACTCGAACCCGCAGGTGCATTATTGCCTTCGACATTCTTTTGCGTTGCCTGTAGGCCTATTCCAGAGTTCGGCTCCCGAATCATTTCTTATCGTACTTGTTCAAGTGGAGGAACAAGTATAGCAAGCCATCTCCTATGAAAAAGTGTCCAAATACTTTGAACACGACTATCCAATTGCTGTTTTAATAAATCTATGTCCACATTCGTCATTAATGTGGCATTCAGTTCTACGCCTTCATCTTTTAATATCTTCCTTTCGAATTCCTGCAAAACCTGTATTCTTGAATGCAAAATTTCATTTTCTGCTTGCAGGTTGGCATTCATGGTAGAAAAACTCATCATTTCGTCTTGAATCTGTTTTTGTATATTTTGCTGCCACTGGTGAAATTCTTGAAAACACTTTTTTGCGTTAATCAATTCCGCCATTAGTTGCCGTTGGTTACTCTGTAACTCCTGTAGTAAAGCTTCTTTGTCGTCCAATTCCTTTTGCATCTGTGTCATTTTTTCTAGTAATGAATTGGACTTAGTCATAGTAGCGAATAATAATTCGTTTTTCTGCTGAAGCGCTTGTTCTTGTTGACTCAAATATTGAGAAACTTCCTGTAATTTATTTTGCATTCCTGTCACATAATCTGGTTGGAGATTGTCATCCGGTAATTGCCCTGGACTGACAGTGGGTAAGTGACCTTCCATCCTTCGTTTAATCGATAGCCTAAACGGTGTTCCTACTGTCTGGTTTTGTTCGCTATTACCTGTGTGAAATAAATTTGCAGACGATGTGGAGACTTGGTCTGCTTCCTCTTGCTCTGCACTGTGTGGGTGTCCTTTGTGTATCATGTCATGATCACCGGAATTAATATGTTGGGACCAGTTCAGCTTCTGATCTTTCACTGATTGCACAAAATCGAATATAGCAGCTAAATAGACTGCTAGTCTGCTATTGGTTTGGGATCTTCGCTTATCCCCGACAAATATTTGTGTATAGAGGTGGTTATATAGCCAGTGTGTCCAGCTAACTCTACCACCTCCTTCGGCATGGACTAATGGTGAAAAATTTTCTCTGGACATCAAATCAAATTTAACTAAGAAACAGAGTTTCTCTAGATACCACTTGAATTGTTCACGGCGCTGATATGTGGCATTTTTCATCATGTAATATCGTCTGCGGCCTTCGTAGTTTCCAAATTCTTTTCTCAGATCATCATCGAACATTTAGGAAAACGTGCATCATCATACAGTGGCAGTTTAAATATGGCTGAGACTAACTGTGGTGAAAATTGTACCTGGTTTAAAATGAGGCCTTTTGTTTGTTGCATGATGTGTAACTGATTCTCTGCATCTTCATTACCTGTCCACTGCTCCCATGGTAACTGAGCAAACTGGAGGAGTCCGATCCGCCGTAGCCAGTTTTCATTCCTCCTTGAATGGATGTCGAGCTCTATTTTGAATTCTGTGGAAAATTTTTTATGAACCCTTACTGTTGCAGAAGTCATTGAATCATCTTCATCATCCTGTAAGGTAGTGTCTGTTGTCGTCACAACATGGTTCTGTGCATTTGCGCGCTTCCTGAGTCGCCATCTTAGTATATCGGATTCAGACATGATTGTAAGAGTCACCGAAAATAATATGCTGGAAGTATGTTAACTAGTGCCGAAGCTCGAAGAATACTGTACTGAAGAATACTATGCTAGGCATACGCATTTTATAAGCACCAGAGCTTGATCTGCCCTTCGCTGGAATGATTGTATTTCATTTGGACATGACACTTCATTCCCCTTATCAAAATTGTAGCATGAGTAAGAATCATCATTCTGCGTGTTATTCCGTAGATCGAAGCTAGACTTAGCAGTCTTTACGTGTGCGAAAAATATCATGAAACAAAACCTTGGTATCATACTCATTTCGAACTCATCGTTACATTATGAATTCGCATGGTCGAATTTTACTATTCTTCTATGAGGCCTTCGAGGTACATATTCCTGGCTAATCTAAATGTACGAGCTATTTTTTTTCTTAAGGGTTTCTAATAATTGCTTCAAAGTGTCGGGTTCTAAAATCTGCGCATCTATTCTGACGGAACTAAGTGCGATTGCTTCAGTAAGCAAGATTTCGGCCTGGGTTTGCAAAAAGGCCTCTTGTAAATAAAAATCATTGGATAATGCAGCGTCCCGGGATGTCTTCATTTCGGTGACTTTCTGTTGTATCTCCGTGACTCGATCCTTCTGATTTCACAGTTGGTTATCCAGTCGCTCGATTTGCTGGTTCTGAAATTCAATCGTTCTGGAATATGCATCTCGTTCTCTTCGAGCATCTGCCAGATCTTTTTGGTGTTTTGCTTCCCTGGTTAATTGGCGTCTCAGCATTCTGTTTACCTCGTCCAAACATTCCTGGGCTCTGCGTAGCTCGTCTTGGACTTGCCTGCTTCTCGCTGTTGGTCTTGACTCTTTTGGATGGTTTCCTACAACTGGGCCTTCGTTTCTTCGACCAATTCTTCGAGGGATGAGCTGATATCTTCTTTTTCTTGGAGTGCGGTCTTTAATTCCCAGATTTCTTCGTGTGCTTCGTGTAATAGCTGGTCTTTGGCGGCAAGCTGCTCTAATGCTGCATCTCTTTGCTGTATCAAGGCCTGTTGTTCCGAAAACTATGCTTGGAGGTCGGCTAATTGTGTCTGTAATTGATGATTCTCCGCTTTTACGGCATCGACTTCTTCTTGGAGTGGGGTGATGTCGGCTTCTAGGAGGTCGACTTTGTACTGTAGGTCGTGCCGAATGGTGTTTGCGACCTCACTCATCTGTACCGGAAGTTGTTGTGAGAGGGTAATGAGCAGTTGGCCCATGTTAGCCAGTTCAGAAAAGATCGGAACAGAGGAAAGGAGGAGTGGGTGTTGTGGTGGTGTAGAGGTTTGGGTATGGATTTGGGGGGATGTCGGGGGTGAATAATTGGGGGAGGATGAAGAGGATTCGGAAATTGGTGGCGGGAAAGGGTTGACTAGTGGGGATTGAGGACCAGGGGATGTAGGGTGGGTTACCTGATGGATGGGTTGGTGTTCACCTGTAATGTGGGCGATGGTGGATTCTACGGCCTTCAGTAGGGTGTTGAGTGCGCTGTCGATCGCATGCTGTTCATCTTCTCGTCGTGTTGATGCTTCTTCGGTTGAGATTGGTTCTATTTCTGTGTGATTCTGCTGGTCGTGGTGGTCGGCCGATGATTCGTTGTGTATGGACGTGGCTGTGTCGTGGAAGGTCTCTTCTTGGTCGGCGTTTCGGGTGTCCTGATTCTTTTCGGCGGATCCTTGTGCTTCGCTTTCTGAGGAGCTGAGTCGAGTGGTTGAACTGATTCTTCATGCCTAAGTATGGGACCTTGTGGTGGTGGTTGTGCGGCAAGGATGGCTGGGAAAAGGAATGAGATGATATGGGGAAGGCGAGAGCGTGGGGTGGTACCCTTTTGGAGTTGCTTCACAATAGCTACACATTCTATATGGATTCTAAGGAAAAAGTATGATGCAAAGTTCACGGATTCTTGTGCAGCTAATTCTAAAGCGGAATAAAATGGTCGATAGATGCCGTAGGTGCGCTTCTGCAGGTTGAGTATGGCAACTAAGAATTGCAGGGTGGATCGTTCGGGTTCGGGGCGGCAGAGAATGGCGTATTCGTTAGACGAGGAGCGGGGGAATAGTTCATTCATGCGGGCAATGGGAATACTCGGGCCATTTTCACGGCCTTGCGGGTTGAGGCGATAGGCTTCAGCGAAGGCTTGGAAGGTGATGACTGTTCACGAAGGGAGTGAGAGGAAGACCCATTGGCGTTCGGTGGCGAGGGACTGAGCAATGGCGGTGATGATCTGTGTAAAGAAAGGATGGGCTTCCACTGAGTGCCAAGGCAACTCAGCGAAGTTGGCCAATCCTCTACAACGCAGGTATTCACCTACCTCGGTAGGGATACCATTGCGGAAGGCAGCATAGTTGGCTATCGCTTCCATGGCGGTTATTGGGACAGACAATGAACACGGATGCAAAATGCACGAAGGCTCAGAATACTAACATGCAACACAATAGCTTATTTCGGCGTCGTCGACAGAGTTTAAGTAGAAACAATACGGTGGGGAGAAAAAAAGGGGGTTGGATATCATTGTGCGGTGCGGGAATAATGCTGGTTTTCATGCAGGTGTGCGTACTCGAGTGACTGTTAAGGGGGCGGCTGGTTACATCAAGATTGTACAAAACACGGCTATTTATAGCAAGCAGAAAGAAGGAAAAGAAAAGATTAAACAAAACGCGGTTCATCGTCGAAAACTTAATGCGGGCTAGTGGTGTGATGATATGGCCGCAACTTCGACCCATTAATTACCTTTGGGAGTGGATTTCCAGTCAATGTAGTCAACCGAAAAGTTGCCGGACCGACTTGTTCTGAGATCTTAAAAGGGCCGAACCAGTGTAATTTGAACTTTCCTGCTGCTCTGTCGGATTTTGCGTTATAGAAGAGTACAAGCTGATCTACCGAAAAGATTGGGGTCTTCAAATATCGATCGTGTGTCTTGGCTTGCCTTAGTTGTACTTCGTGCATGGTTAAAAAGCTGAGCCATCGGTGCTCATCAAGTTCCCTGAGTGCGTCCATTCGTGCTGTCAGCGACTCTTCCGGTAGCATTTTTTGGGTGATTGCTACACGCAGACTTGGGATAACTGTTTCCATGGGTGCTATTGCTTCTAAACCATAAGCTAGTTTGAAAGGTGTCAACCCTGTTGTTACCTTATATGTAGTTCGGTATGCCCATAATACTGCAGGTAGTAGTTGATCCCATCTTTCCGGTGCTTCCATGATCAGTTTCCGGAGGATATTCAATAGTGATTTGTTTGTACTTTTGGCCAAACCATTGGCGCGAGGGTAATATGGAGAGCTGAGTTTATGTGTCACCTAGAATGATTGGGTGAGTACCTTCATTAATTGATTTACGAAGTGAGTACCTTGATCTGTCACCAATTCGAGTGGTAAGCCAAATCGTGGGAAGACATCATTTAACAGACATTTTGCTACTACAACTACTGTAGCAGACCGTAAAGCCCAAGCTTCTGCCCATCTCGTTGCATAGTCTGTACAGGTTAGTATGTATCTGTTGTTACTGAAGACTGCTGAAGGTGTGATTGGACCGATAAAATATAATCCCCATTTTTGAAATGGTTCGAGTGGCATAATAGGCTGCAAGGGAAAGAAGTGTCGTTGCAGTGGTTGTCCAGACCTTTGACAGTTATCGCAGTTTTTGACGAATTGGGCCACATCTCGGTACATAGTAGGCCACCAGAGACCTCCTTGCAGAATTTTCCGGTGAGTTAGATCTGTGGCAAAGTGACCACCAGTAGGGGTTGAATGAGCCATTGTGATGACCGAGTTAATTTCGTGCGGAGGAACACATCGAAGTAAGATTCCTGTGTGATCTACATAATATAGTTCTCCTGCAACTAGCCGGAATCGGCGGCTAAAGACTGCCATTTTCCTTCAAACTGCCTTGGCAGTCTCAGATGGAAAGCATCCTTCGGTGAGAAAAGTTAGAATCTGATCATAATATGTAGGTGTTGCTTGTAATTCGGCAGTCTCATCGATCAGTGGTTCAGAACAATAAATTGCTGGAGTCGTGTCATCTATGCCTATCGGAGCTTCACCAGAATCTAGGCGAGATAAGAAATCTGCTAAGGCATGTGCATTTCCGGGGCGGTGAATGACTTCATAATCAAATTCCTGCAAGAGTAGTACCCATCATGCTAATCGTCCGCCTAAATGTTGTTGTCTTACTAGATAGACAAGGGCAGCATGATCTACATGAAAGGTAAATTTCCGGCCTAATAGATAATGTCTGAACTTTTTGATGGAGTAAATTAATCCTAGACATTCTCTTTCGGTGGTAGAATAGTTCTTTTCTGTCGGTGCAAGCCTTCTACTGGCGTAATAGACAGGGCGAAACCACTTATGTGTTTGCTGCATCAGAATACTGCCGATCGCCACATCTGAAGCGTCGACAAAAACATGGAACGGATTGTCCCAGTCCGGTGGTTGTAAGATTGGGGCCTGCGTCAATAGATACTTGAGTCGATCAAATGTAGTTTGGCATTCTTGAGTCCATTCGAACTGTCGGGGAGTTTTGGTGATTAGTCTGTTTAGTGGTACAGCCAGATGAGCAAGCCACCGTAAGTGTCTGCCATGCCACCGTACTTGACCCATAAAACGCATTACTTCTTTCGGAGTGGCGGGTACTGGGGCTTCTAAAATTGCCGAAAT
Source organism: Ceratopteris richardii (assembly GCA_020310875.1). Classification (NCBI taxonomy): domain Eukaryota; kingdom Viridiplantae; phylum Streptophyta; class Polypodiopsida; order Polypodiales; family Pteridaceae; genus Ceratopteris; species Ceratopteris richardii. The sequence goes on from MU260099.1 coordinate 233,484, forward strand.
CTTGTCCGGGTCTACTCGGATACCTTGGGCAGATACAATATGACCAAGTAGTTTGCCACATGAAACGGCAAATACAGATTTGCTTGGGTTAAGGCATAGTCTATAGTCTCGACACTTTTGGAAGCAGCACCGTAGATGAAGCAAATGTGCCATCATCTTTCCAAAAATTGAGAAGTCATCGAGATATACTTGCATAAACGAATTGAGATAAGGAGAGAAAATCTCCTGCATACATCGCTGAAAGGTGCTTGGTGCGTTTCTCAATCCAAACCACATTACTGTGCAAGCAAAGGCACCCCAATTGGTAATGAAGGCAGTTTTTGGGATATCTGCTTCAGCCATTCTAACCTGATTGTAACCGCTGTATCCATCTAAGAATGAATACATTTCGTGGCCTGCTACCCTATCAAGCATGGTATCCAGAAAGGGGATCGGGAAAGGATCCGGTACTGTTGCTGAGTTTAATTTCCGGTAGTCTACAAAGATTCGTAGTTGCTTATTTTTCTTTGGCACGATCACAATTGGTGAAATCCATTCAGCATGTTCTACTGGTACGATGAATCCAACCTTTAATAATCTATCAAGTTCGGCTTTTACTTGTGATGCATAATTGGGATTCATCCGATAGCTGGGCTGCCTATTCGGTTTAGCTTCAGGCTTCAGCATGACTCTGTGCTGATATATGCGCGGATCTAATCCTTTCATATCTTTGTAATCCCAGGCAAAGACGTCTGAGAATTCGCGAAGTAGTCGAATCAAATCAGCCTTAAATATTTCCGATAAGTTTTGCCTTATCTTTACAGGTCGTGGATGATCTTCGTCTCCTAGATTGTACGAGGTCAACTGGTCTTCGGAGACATAAAACTGTTGCGGTTTCTCTGTATCGTCTGTCGACCGGAATAGTGATTGTAATTCAATGTCATGTGTTGGCACAATATCTTCCTGCTTAGTTTTTTGGGTGATTGGTGCAATTGTACATACTGAAGTACTCCAGTTATCTATTACCGACTGTAGATCAACAGTTCCTAAGGTCATTAAGTCAGCGTTATTCTTCAGAAATTCCTCTTCTTCATCATCTGATAGTCCATCTAACATGTGGACTGGTTCAGCAAAATATGGTCTGGCGTGAAGTTCGCAAGGTTGTATAGCATCTAATTTTACCACATATCTACGGTTGGCATCTTTGAACGTAAGCTCTTGTGCAGACCAGTCATGTATTACCTTCGCATGCTTCAGCCAAGGTCGACCAAAAAGAAGGTTGTAATCCAAAGTGGATTCCGGCAGATCTAGTATAACAAAATTCATTTTGAAGGTCGTACCTTGTAAAGTAATGGGTACATTTCGCACAAGTCCTACAGGATGGACTCTAGATTGGTCTGCCATTCTGACAAAAAATTGAACTGGTTCGATTTCGGTCCATCCTAATCTATTGCATAAGACTGTAGTTGCAATGTTAACACCGGAGCCTCCATCAATCAATACCTGTGTAATTTTATGATTCTTATACCATACTGTAATCAAAGGGACTGAATGATCAACCGTAGAATCAGGTTCCGGTTGAACTGCTGCTGTCGTCGGAATACAAGAAGGTACCGGACTAAACTGTTGCTGGAACTGTTGTCGAACCCCAGGTACTAATGCCAGTAGTTGACCGAGAGGCAGAGTGATAGATGCCTTGGATAAAATTTCCCAGGCCTGCTGAGATTGGTTATCCTGCTCTTTTGAACTTGAGGTCTCTGCTGATGCCGAAGTATCTGCTGTTATGTCTACTGCTGATGGTGGTTCTGCTGCTGCTTCCTTTTGTTGTGTTCCTTCCTTTGTCGACGAGGTCTGAGTCACCGGAATGGGTTCTGGGAACACTGGTGGTTCTGTTGCGGTCCAGTGGCTAGCTTTGTTATACATCCTATGTTGTTCTCGTATCCCTGGTTCGAATACTTCTGCTGCTAACTGCAGCTGTTTACCTGATCGGGTCTGGACTGTAGCAGTTTGCGTTTCTACCGGTGTAATTTGTACCATGTTGGCCATTGGGTTTTGCCGCTCCTTCTTCCTTTGATCATACTCAGCTGCGTCCTTGCAATATCTTCTAATGTGTCCGAATTCACCACAAAAATGACAGCGTGGCGGTGGTAAATTGGGATTTTCCGATGGTGGTTCGTTATGCCAGCGGTTTGCATTATAGTTATTGTTTCTCTGTCCTCGGTAGTTTCGATATCCTTGCGGTTGATTGTTTCTTAGTTGCGGAGGTACATAGTGATTCGCTGCCTGTCCATGTTCTTGAATAACAGCATTGACTGTTGTTGTTCCCTGTATTCTGGCATTGTAGACACAATTTCCGGTGGTGTGTCCGGCAGTGTTGCAGATAGCGCAGAATGTTTGATTTAGCGCACAATTGGCACTAGTATGACCTGAATTTTTGCATGTGATACAGTACACTTGTCTGGTTATATCTTCAGTCATTGTTTTGTTTTTTAACCACTCTAGATCTTCTGTAAATCCACCGACTTTGGATTCCACTTGCAGAGCCATGGCAATGACTGCATCCAACGTCATTGCTCCGACACATCTTATGATCATGATCTGCTTCAATTGCGGGTTTAAACCATTGATAAACCACTGCGTGATGACATCATCCGGTAAGTTAACGTGGGCCTGTGGTATCTGTCGCAAGTGTGTTCTAAAAAGTGTAGCATATTCCTGGACAGTCTGATTCGCCTTCTGTCGGTTGTTCTGTAAATAATCAAAGATTTCGGCGGGATTCTTCTTTAACATGAATTGTTGCAGAAAAGCATCTCATACTGCATCATAGGTACCGAAATGATTAATGTCGTATTCCGTCAGCCATCTAGCCGCTTCATTGACCAGTGTAGATTGGAAAACAATGGCCTTGTATGCCTGATCCGGTGGATGGTTAAGGACTGCATAACTGATCTCGAAAGTGCGTACGTGAGCATCCGGGTCATCTCTTGGGAATCCACCAAATTTCGTGTATGTTACTTCTGTTGGGGGCGGCCTTGGTTGACATAACTGTTGTTGCTGTTGTTGTCCGTTCATTGTGAGTGTATCCGGTCCTTCTTCTGTATCTTGAGGTTGATTGGTTGAACTATCAGAACTTGGATCGCTGGATGACGTACCTTCCGGTGTGTTGTTTTTGCGTAGGATACTTCGGATCTCTGCTTCGAACAGCTTTCCTTCCTTCTGGATGTCCAATATCCGAAACCTTTCTTCCAAGCACGCGGGTCGGGCTGAGGATTCCGCAAAAAATGCTAATCCTTGGCCGCCAATTGGTGTTTCTATCACCGGAATATCACCGGAATGAACTGACAGTGTACCAGACTGTAGTGTTTTTTCGCTTTTACCGATTTCTTTTCCTAGAGTATTTCTAATCGTGGATAACTCTGAATCTTTATCCAAGATTGTTAAACTGGTTTCCAGCGGCGTCTTGGTAGATTCTGGAATTACTGTATTTTTGTTAGGCTGGGTCGAAGTGACACCAGAATGTACCAAGGGCGTTGATCGTTCCACCGGAATATGACCGGAATTAATTCTAACGTCCTTAACTTGCTTGACCACTGGGTCAGGCCGCGTTATACCTTCTTCTCCTAGGGTTGTCTTTAGTACTTTTCGTGTTCCAGTCGTATGGTTCCTAGGATACGTTTCACCAGACCGAGTAACCGGCATGTATCATTGCTTAGTAGCACTATCTGAGCAGTTGGCAACAATCTGGCTCTGTTGCTACGACGTCAATCGAACGATAAACGTAGTGTTTGATTCTGAAAAACAGCCGGCACGCTACTGCCACTTTTCACAGATAACTGGCAACCTGATGCCACTTTCCCACAGACGGCGCCAAATGTTAAAAGTTTAATCATTACTTCTACTTTCAGACTCAAAGTACTTCAAGTTCAGCCGGTTCCGAATCTTCTTAACCGCAATTGTTCTCTTAGCCACGTGGGTCCTTGGGAGTGGTAGGGGTCTGTTAGACAGAGGCCCTGTACTATTTTCCCAAATTAACACACAATCCTAAATGTTATCCCGTTCTTAGCTCAATGTCCATCCCTGAACAACGGAAGACTGTTCAGTGTACTGGAATTAGAACTTCAGGACTGAGGGTAGCAATCCGGTTACTTATTTTATGAGCAAAATATACTTCAGTAACAAGGTCACCTAATACGTACTTCTTCAGAGCAAATAGGTATACCAACCAGACATTATACCTTAAGGTTACGAGGACTCATCGTATGTTAAACTCGACAACCAATTTCCTAATAACAAACGGCTAACCATAAACTAACGATGTCCTACTCACATTCAGACCATTACAGCTACTAGTCTTCCCGTGGTCGGAATCAATAGCAAATGTAGACTACGGTATCGAATTCGGTCACTTACAGAAACGCTACCAGACAATTAGTTCGAGACTACTTTTCATGTTCCCTGCTCCGCCGAAGAACTGACAAACAACATACTGCACTTGATAACACTCAGAGATACACTCAATCATTACCGACAGATTCGTAACACAATACAATTGATTCGTAACTCTGTAATAAGGTGAGAATAATCGACTAACCGGAGTACAGAACAGAACAGAACAAAGCAGGACTTATCTCAACAACATGCACACTCACACAATACGTTTACAGCCCTCCCAAAACGAGACTCACTCAAACGTTACACTGCAATTCCCACAACCGGGGCTCTTGCCGCTCTTTTTCTCATTGCCTTAAATAGAGGATTTTTTTTACAAGAGTGAGCACTTCTGCAGTTACCTGCGCGTTTCCTGAAAGATTCTTTTTCATTTAAGCTACCTGTCCTAGTACTTTTGTCCTTGTTCGGCGGCCGTCTAACATTTTTACATTTAAGACACCTGTCCTAGTTCATTTGTCCTTGTTCGGCGGCTCTCTAACAGGAGGTTTCCCCCCCCCCTTGTATATACACCTATTGCCCTAATGGGCTATTTATCTTTGAACATTCTTATGATAATTCATTCAGTATTGTGTGTTGTGCTCCAAGCTTCTTCTTCCTTGTGTTGTTCATGTGCTTCCGCAGACGTCTAACTCCAACAAAAATCCTCACTACTAATGGCCCTTGTGGGATTAGTAGAAACTTGAAGAACTGTTGTGATAAAGGGATGCAAAGAGGCATTTGAAAATTGGTGAATCATTAGTCTACTTCAATGATCCACTTCATTTTTGGAGTTTTGCAGCACAATATAGTCGAGGAGGAAGAAGATAGACTGCCATCCTAATCCTTCAAATGCACATGGAGAAGTTCCTTTTGATATTCCTCCCAATCGCATACCATACACTCTTATATCCTTTCTCCAACTTACATTCTAGGAGTCTTCAAAGTGGCATCACACATGGGTGCCACATGGCACTCATGTGTGTGCCCTTCTAAATGAGCCTAAGAGATGGTTCACACCATCTCTTCTATGGTGATCCCCATATAACATTTTCTTCCACTTAGCTCCATTTTTGTCCTCAAAAATGGTATTGAAAAGTCTCACAGAAAGAGAGAATCAACGGTCAGTACTCCTAGTATATCCCCATGTATCCGATATACATGTCACATCTCTATGTTGTTTCTCCATATCCTTCCCCTTAAGAAGACTCTTGGGAAGGTAATCTAAAGTTGGGAAATCATCTCTTAATGGTGCTAAAGGTTTTAAAGATCTTATTTTGAATTTAGAGATGTTTTTTCTACTGACTTAACTAGAGGGCTACCACATTAGAGAGGGGACATTAATCATGCTATTGAGGTAGTTACTAACACTAACCCTATTTGTAAGCCACCTTATAGGCTTAGTGTTTCTCAGCATGAGAAGGTTGAGAGGAAATTACATGAATACTTAGATAAGGGCTTCATTAGACCTAGTAACTCACATTGGGCATCACCAATGCTCCTGATCGAGAAGAAGGATGGCTCTATGAGATTATGCATAAACTATAGATCATCAAACAAGGTAACTATCAAAAATGGGTTTCCAATGCCTAGGTTAGAAGAACTATTTGATCAGTTACATCAAGCTAGGTATTTTATCAAGCTTGACCTTAGATCAGGTTATCATCATATTAGGATTAGGGCAAAGGATGTCCCTAAAACTACATTTAGGACTAGATATGGGCACTATGAGTTTTTGGTGATGCTTTTCAATCTCACCAATGCTCTTGCCACTTTCATGAAGCTCATGAATAATGTATTATAGCCTTATCTAGGGAAACTTGTAGTAGATTTCCTGGATGATATATTGATCTATAGTAGGTCAGAACAGGAGCACCTGGAACATTGAAAAAGTATTCCAAGTATTGAGGAAAAAATCACTCTTTGCTAAGGAGTCAAAGTGTGAATTTTTCAAAACAGAGGTTAGAGACCTTGGGCATATAGTCTCCCAAAACAAAATCCAGATGGATCCTGAAAAAGTAAGGGCTATCATGGATTGGCCACATTGCAGGAACATGGAAGAGTTGTAGATCTTCCTAGATTTATTAGGATTCTATCGAATATTCCTTAAAAATTATGCCAAAATTGTTGTCCGATGATGAAGCAACTTAAAGGGAAAGGGAAAGTCTTTCATTGGGGAGACGAACAGAAGCAAAGTATGGAAAAGTTAAAAGTAGCAATTGTTATAGATCCACTTTTACACATAGCAGATCCCAATAAACCCTTTGTGATTGAGACTAACACGAGTGATTTTGCTATGGGAGTGGCTTTAGTTCAAGATGGTCGACCAATAGCTTTTGGGAGTAAGAAACTAGAACTGGCTCAGAAGAATTACTCCATCTATGAGAAGGATTTGTATGCAATTGCCCATGTGGCATCATTATCTATATGGTGTCAAAGTCATGATAGTGTTTGATCAAGAGAGCATTAAGTGGCTCTCTAACCAAAAAGACCTTAAAGGTCATAAGGCCCAATGGGTAGAGACCCTTCAGGAGTTTGACTATGCTCTTAGGTGTAGGAAGGGAAAGTTCAATGTAGTGGCAGATTCTCTTAGCTGCATTCCTATGCTCAATGGAGTGAGTGTTACTCAGATCACTAGTGAGCTACTTGAGTCCATTAGAGGGAAATGTAGGCTTGATCCTGCATATTCAGAGATCTAAGAAGCCATAGAGAAAGGGGATCATGATACACGGGTTTCCAGTGAGGATGGAGTATCGATGGATACTCAAGAAGGATTCAAGTGGAGGAATTATAGTATCTATGATGGACATTTGTTATATGAGGGTAAGGTGTGTGTCCCTAGATACCTTGAGATGAGGTGGCACATTCTATATGAGTATCATGACATACCTAGTGGGGGACACCCAAGAGTTAACAAAATTTATGATCTTGTTAAAAGGCAGTTTTATTGGCCTGGACTTCATAAGGACATCCTCGAATATGTGCTTAAGTGCACTAAATGCCAAGTCAATAAAGCTGAAAGGTTAAGGTTTGGAGGACTAGTCCATCCCTTGGACATTCCCAATGGGAAGTGGGAGAGTATGTCCATGGATTTCATATTTGGATTACCTAAGACATAGAGTGGGTACGACTCGGTTTGGGTAATTGTGGATAAGTTAACCAAAATGGTTATGTTTATTCCAACACGTACTATAGTGAAGATAGCTGAGCTGGCTAGACTATTTGTAAAGAACCTATACCGATTATATGGCCTTCCTTTAGACATAGTTTCTGATTAGGATAGGAAATTCACTAGCCACTTTTGGAGAGCAGTCTTCAAAAGGTTGGACACAAAAATTAGCATGAGCACAGTAGAGCATCCACAGGCGGATGAGTAAACAAAAAGAGTTAATCAAATCCTAGAGGATATGCTTCAAGCATATGTAAATGAAAGGCAAATTAATTGGGAATAGTACTTACCTATAGTAGAGTTTGCATACAATAGTGCCAAGCACTCTTCCACCAGGCATAGTCCATTAATGCTTATGTATGGGTTTCAAACAAGAGCTCCTTATGCAGTAGGATTGTACAATGAGAAAGTTCAAGCTACAAAGGACTTCTTGGAAGAGATGAACGATATGCTTAGGCTTGCTAAGGATAGTATTAGGAGATCTTAGGACAAGGCTAGAACCTATATTCACCCTCGAAGGAGAGACATCAACTTTGAGGTAGAAGAGCAAGTCTATCTTAGAGTTCCATCTAGGTCTGAAACTATGAAGATGGGACCTTGTCCAAAACTATCTCCTAGGTATTGTGGACCTTTCCCAATACTTAAGAGAATAGGAAAGATGGCTTACCAGCTTCCAACTTCTAGAGAATAGCTAGATCCATCCAGTATTTCATGTTAGCCGACTTAAGAAAGGCTAGGTGAATCCAACAATCTCATTCGAGATAGTGAGGTAGTAGAGCCTATTTCTATTCAATCTATTCCACATGAGCTTGAGAGCAGACCCACTTGAGAAAAACAGACAAGAAGTCACTTATATAAAGAGTGTTTAGTAAAATGGATGGATAGTTCAAAAGATAGTGCTAGATGGGAGCATATTAACACCCTTCAGAGATAGTTTCCCAACTTTAGATTACCTTCCGAAGAGTCTCTTAAGGGGAAGGATGTGGGGAAACAACATGGAGGTGTGACCATGTACATCAGATACATGGGGATATAGTGGGGGTATTGTTCCATTGATTCTCTCTTTCTGTGAGACCTTCCAATACCGTTTTTGAGGATAAAAATGGAGCTAGGGGGAAGGAAATGTTATATGGGGGTCACCATAGAAGAGATGGCATGAATATATCTCTTAGGCTCATTTAGAAGGGCAGAGTGCCATGTGGCACCCATGTGTGATGCCACTTTGAAGACTCCTAGAAGGTAAGTTGGAGAGAGGCTCTATGAGTGGATGGTATGCGGCTGGGAAGAATATCAGAAGGATCTTCTCCGTGTGCAATCAAAGGATCAAGGCGGCAATCCGTCTTCTTCCTCCTCAATTACTATGCTACAAAACTCTAAAAATGGAGGGGATCATTGAAAGAGACTAAGAACCTCAATCTATGCATCCTTTTTCAAATTTATGTCTATTATGACATGCATTGTATGTTCTTTGGTCTGCAAGGAAAAGAAATGGGTGCAATACTTACGTGGAAATTGAGCTTCATCCATCCTTGAACTTTATTTGAGTGTCCTTATGAAGTAGGCTTGGGCCATCCAATCCTTTCCCTTCCGTCTTGGATGTACTTACTTTGTGTGCCCAAATGTGCATCCAATTTTTTTTTAATTGTGCATTTATGCATGCATACTAAAGGCCTTCATCTTTATGCATAGCCATGCACATGCTCCCCTTATTGTTGGAAAGGAATTTCCCAATAAGTTCATGCTCTTATGCATGCATGTGCTAGAGTTTTGCATTATGTTTTCATGAGGAAATTATGTACATAAGGCATAACCCATCAATTTATTCATGCATTATTTGTTGTAAATATTAAATTGAAATGCATTATATGTAGCTTCATCCTTCATTGGACAAGATCCATCTGCAATCCTTGAAGCTTTCTCTACAGAGAGAATCTCCATATGCGTTTATCCTTCCCATAGTTATTGAATGGATGACCTCCTCTCTCTTTGCGTCTCCAAAATATGTGAGAGTCCAAAGAACACTTGACAAAAAATATGTTCACTTATACAAAACTAAATGTTCAAGGAGTGAAAGGCAAAATAAAAAAATAATAATAAATAAATACTTCCCCGATGCCACATAATAAGACACTCCATGATTTCTTTCTTGGCGATTCTTTCATGTTCCAAATCAACACACTCTCTTATAGAAGAAGGGGGTGTACGAATGATTTGAATGATTTCATTAACAGAGAACTCTACATTGATCATGATCGAGTTCAATCTGCTATCTCCCAAAAACAAGTCCAATGAGGGTTATTCTCACCATCAGATTTTGGTCAAATTTCTCTAAGAAATGAGGAACTAATTCCTTAAATGCATAATTACTCTCATGAAGTGAGAGATTAACTTGTGAATGAGCTACACATGACCAAAATGCCCTCTATAATACACAATTGAAATTAATAATACAATTGAATCAGACGAGGGAGGTGCCCGTTAGCTGTTATTTCTTCCACGCATACAATGGCCTCAGCCCGTCTCCAGAAGGTACTACTGGAGTAGTGGGAGTTTTGAAATCCATCAGAGCTGGAGAGTGAGCATAGAGCTCCCAAAAACTTGTTTTGATCAAGGGGCCTGGCACTAAATCCCACATGCTCTGATTCTACCTACATGTGCCGAGTATAAGAGCTTGAGAAGACGTTCATTATATCCATTTTCAAGGGGAGAGAGTAAGTCAAGAGATGGCGCCACTCGATGGTTCACACCAGTCACAACGCACGCCCAAGAACCATATTTGCCCATGGCTAGACTGTGGAGCCCTACATAGGGGTCACCTGTGTTTGTTTTTGTATCTCTAAATAGAGAATATGCACTCCTATCGATGACAACTACTTATGCAAACTAAGCCAAGAACATGAGAACTAAGGCAATAATAGAGTATGCATATGACAATCCTTCCATAAAAGGAAGGAAAAATGAACTCTAGATCTAATGAAACTAAGCTCAGATACCACTATTGTGTGAGAGCTTGATAGCATCCACACACAAACTAAGAAGACTAACTAACTAGGCTCACACTAGGAAGAGAAATGCATTTTCCACCCAACCAACCCCTCCAATATATAGCTCCAAGACCAAGAGAGTAAGTCTCTCTCAAGAAGACGTGTACCTTCCATCATGGGTCCCTAAGGTGGTCACATGGTTTCCAAGCTTAGGAAATCGCATGGCTTCTAAAAGAAGACTCTCCAAGCTCTCATGTACAAACCAAATGGTTAAGAGAAGCTTCCAATCAAGCCTAAGGTACTCAACCTTAGAGAATTAGTTCTAAGGTTCAAGACCCATCTAAAAGGGGTAAATAAATCATAAATCCCATGTTTTTACACCTAGAAACCCAAGGTCCGAACCGTCAGACCCATAAAGTTATACAATAGAGCCCAATTCCATCGTTGACCCATTGAAACATCGAATCCCATCAAAATACCTAATAGGCAGAAGATTTATCCCTTGGGGATCAATTGATAGAGGTGTTTATTTTGGAACTTGATGCCTCACAAAATGTACTTAGGCAACACCAAAAGGTATCAATGCTGGTCTGATCGTTATTCACAAAAGCATTCGTGTCATTGGCAAAGAGTCTCATGATCATTTGGTCTTGATTGAGGGGAATAAAGAGGCCTTGAATAAGCCCTAAATGTGTGTGATGTTCAACAAGGCAATTGAGGCCATCAGTAGGAATTGCAAAGAGAAGAGGGGCCAAGGGGCATCCTTTCTTGATAGAATGTTTTAATCAAATAGCTTGAGAAAGTTGGCCATTGATTTTTATCTGCACTACAATGTTGAGCTCATCTTGATGAATTTTTGGCCACAACCCAGGTCTTTCAGAGATTGGAGAATGAAGTCCCACTCGAATATGTCATAAGCTTTGTTGAAGTCAATCTAAGGGAAGAGGACATCTTGAGCAGACTCTTCAGTGAAAACCAAACCTTCCCAAACTTCAATGATAGCCTCAAGGATGGACCTCCCCTTGATGAACCTTTTTTTATCCTCACTAATCCAATTTTGTACATGGCAGGCAATTCGATTAACGCTTTAGCAACAATCTTGTAACCTATTTGTAACATTGCAATTGGATGCCAATTTTCAATCTTGTTTTTATTACTTTTAAAGAGTGGTGGGTAGGCAAAAGGGACAAACCCCAACCAAAGAAATGTGTACAATATTAAAGAAAAAACAGGTCAAGGAAAGCCTTTCTAATTTGATCTACAAGAATGGTGTTGAATGTAGGACAAAGAAGGAACATCAAGATCATATAGTGCAACATTTCACAGAACTCCTCAACATGACATCTCCTCTTTCACATTGGAGAAAGAAATGTATGGCAAATATTTCAAGAGTTAGATCCCAAAAGATCCCACCTATTGTGGCTTATTGCTTGGATGATCCACTTTTTGTGGGTGAAATCAAGGCTGCAATTGATTTTCTTCCACCAAGTAAGAGCTCTGGTCTCAATGTTCTAATGAGTTTTTTAAAGCATTTAAAGACTACCTCAATGGTCCTTTAAGTTTTGTGTGGAAACAAGCTTTTAGATTCAAAGCCCTCCCTCTTTTTTTGAATGAAAGAGTCATCAAGTTGATCTACAAAAAAGATAACAAGAACATAATTGAAAATTGAAGGCGGATAACTATGCTACAAGAAGGATACAAGGCCATTTCCAAGGCCATTTTCGGTCATATTACTAATCACCTTTGTGACTAGCTAAGCAACAATAAAAAAGATTTCATGAAAGGAAGGTCTATTTTAGATGCTATGATGGAAATCTTAGGAGGTCTTGAGTTTTCCAAGGAGTCTAACCAAAGCTTGGTGTTTCTCAAGATTGACTTTGACAAGGTTTATGATAGACTTGAGTGTGACTTCATTTTGCAATCCCTCAACGATGTATGATTCAACCCTAGGTTTGTGGGAACAGTAGCCTCTCTTCTTAGCAATTCCTCGTTCTGCATTAATATCAATGGAAGCCTTTTTGGCCCTTAAGATCAAAAGGTCAAACAAACAAGGTTTCTTTCTAGCTACTCTACTACTTGCTATTGTCATGGACGGTTGTTGTTGTCTTGTTGAAAATGAGGTCAATTCCATAAATATTAGAGGCCTTTTGAATCCTTAGAGGCAATACCAAATGGTGCTAAGAATTTTTACTAATGACACTAATTACTTTCTTTATAATGAGGCAAGATGTATCTCCAATTTTTGTTCATGCCTAATATCTTCTGTTCTACCTTTGACTCCAAAATTAACCACTCCAAATCTTCCTTCAAAACCATCTCTCAACCACCTCCCCAGTTCCTCCATGAACAAGGGTTTCAAGAGCTCATTTCAGTAGATGATCTTAGGCCAAGCTTCAAAGAATGCAAAGAAATATCATATTTTAGATGCTTGATAGTTCAAATTAACGAGAAGAATTAGAGAGATCTAGTTACAATGTCAATATAAGACATCTTAGAACATATCTAGAATATAAAGGAGAGAATTTTAGAAGGATCAAGAAAACCTTTAAGGTTTGAGATCCAACTAAAGATCCATAAGGCTTAAGTATTGAAGAAATGGTTGGAATAATCTATTCTTACTTGCGAACTTAAAGATAGCATGATCTTAATCTTTCTAGAAGAACAAGTAAAATAGATTTTAACCAATTAGAGTCTTCAATAGTTATATTGATCCCTATGGGTTCAAGTCCCTTAAAGTGGATTCTCAAAACTACATAAAGTTTTGAAAGAATATTGAACCCACTTTTTGTAAGATATACAAACTCTCTCCAAAAGTGAAGAGGATGTCTCTTAGAACTAGATAGATAACCCACCTATATCATTCTATTAGTTGGGCAAGGATTTTAAACACAGATTCCCCTCTATTTCGGAGGTGAATTGCAAACAGGAAAATCCACCCATTTTACTAATCCTAAAGGTACAAAGTATGTGTACATATAAGAGGAAGTGATTTTGGCAAGGATTATGATAGATTCATCTTCCTTTCAAAACAAGATGGATTCTGACTTGACAGTAGAATATGATAAGAAAATTCTTGAGCAGTATTCATCTATTTTTCTAGGTTCATGCACAAGTGGTGCATCAGGATGGACTAAGATAGCAATCTAGCTAAAGACACTTTGGATCCACCTAATTCACATGTCTAAGCTATGGAGGCCCAGATGGCACATAACTTAAATAAGAAAATAGGCAGGGTTGTTCTCTTCCACCCTTTTTATTCATTCCATACTTTGCATTTTGAAATGGTTCTTTTTTCATGTGCAAAACCAGATGGAGCTTTATGTGATCGGAGTAGGGATCAGTCACATATGGATTCTCCTCTTTTAAGATTCAACCAGATAAAATCCTCCTTCTGAATAAAGAGATGAACTAGAGAGATGAAGACCATGATCTTTGAGATTGATCAGGCTAAGTAATCAGCAATCCTTGCATGCCAAGCATGAGGAGCTTGTTTAAGCCCATACAAAGCCTTTTGCAACCTACAAACATATTATCGGTGCTTTGAATCCTCATATTCTTATGGTTGGTCCATGTATACTTCTTCCTACAACTCACCATGTAAGAAGGCATTCTTCACATCCATCTCATGCAAAATCCATCTTTCGTTGTAGCCAATGCAACAAGTGCTCTAACAGTAGCCAATTCAACTACAAAGCTAGATGTTTCTTCATAATCAATGCCATATGTTTGTGCATATCCTTTTGCTACCAATCAGGTTTTATACATGCTTATGATACCATCAGTATTGTGCTTCACCTTGCAACCTATGGGTTTCTTTCCTTGCAGCAATAGAACCATCTTCCATGTTTTATTTCCATAAAGTGCAGACATCTCCTCATCCATATCTTTCTCCCAATGTACATTTCGGATTGCATCTTCAAAACAAGAAGGTTCAGCATCTGGTATTACCTTGTTCATGTAGGCACAATGATGAGCCACGTAGCTATCATACGTCAACTGTTGCATTGAATTTCCCATCTTCCTAGATCTTCTTGGTTCTAGGTCACTTCTCCTTGTATCATTTGCATGTGCCTTTCTTACTCCTGGAGTCTTCAAAGAGGGCAATCTAAGTTCCTCATCAATACTCTTTTCTAAACTGCTTGAATCTCCATCAATGTCTTCAAAACCTGTAGATGTTTTACTACCAGCAAAAAGTTTTTCTTTACCTTTCTTGGATGTAGTTGATGAATTTTCTTGACTAAATTTCCCATGCAGTGTTCCACTCCATGGATTTGATTTGGAACTATTACTTGTTGATGCATCAATTCCATTCAAAACTTGAGATTCTGCACTTGATTTTTTAGCATTTCCTTTGTCATTTGAGTCAAGGTTAGGTCCTTCTTTGGCATCTGCATAGAAGCTTGACATTTCATCAAACACCACATCTCTGCTTACCTCCACATGTCATGTGAGTGGTTTCTAGCATTTATATCCCTTTTGTTCAAGGGAGTACCAAATAAAGATACATTTTTCTACTTTTGGATCAAGCTTCATCATCAACTCATCTGGAACATGTAGATATGCAACACAACCAAACTCTCTCGTCTGTGACAAGTTTGGCTTTTTACCTATAAACATCTCTTCAAGTGTAACTTGATGTACAACAACAGCCAGAGTTCTATTCATGATGTATACAATGATATGCATAGCTTTTACCTAGTAACAATGAGGCATATTCTTCTCAGCCATCAAAGCTCTTGTTATTTCTGCAATATGTCTATTTTTGCATTCAGCAATGCCATTCTGTTGAGGTGTGTACTTGCATGAAAAGTATCATTGAATTCCATGACTTTTTAGAAAGCTACTGAACTCAATCGACATGTATTCACCTCCTCCATCAGATCTTAAAGTCTCAATATACTTCCTTGTCTGCTTTTCCACCATAGCCTTGAAATTCTAAAAGTGAGTAAACACTTCACTCTTGTCTTTCATGAAGTAAACCCATAATTTTCGTGTATGGTCATCAATGAAAGTGACATAAAACCTGCATCCTCCCATAGATATAGTCTTTGCAGGACCCTAAACACTTATATGTATTATTTCTAGCACATTGTGACTAACATGCTTGTCATGCAAAAATAATGCCCTTGATTGTTTACGAAATTGACATGCTGCACATACCTTCTGCATTTCTACAACCTTGAAATTTGCTAGTCCATTGACAAGCTCCTTTCACTGCATCAATTTCAGCCTCTGTTAATTTGCATGTCCAATTCGCTTGTCCCAAATCTCTATATCAGTAATAGCACCTACACCTTTTGCAAACATGGCTGCATTCATTTTAGGAATTTTCACATTTAACGTGAACATCCTACCCACTTTGTTTCCTTTGTTGATCAATCTTCCATCTTGTTTGTACTCTTCTACATATAATCCATCAGCATTGAACCTCACTTTGTAATTCCTGGTCAACCATTTGTCCAATAGAAATCAGATTCTTGGTTATATTTGGAACACACAGCACATCAACAAGATGTTTTAACTTCCCATCCTCCATAGATAGTGCTTTGTTTCCTATATGCTCGATAGGATGTGATATGGCATTGCCTGTTTCAACATATCCAGGAACTGATAATTTCTACAAACCACTAAACCATTTTGCATGAATGGTCATGTGATTTAAAGAACCTAAATCAACACATCATACATTACCATTTGATTTCAAAACATCAACAGACATCATATTCATCATATGATGTTGGGCCATGAGTAGCTTCTTAGAATCATCTGCACTTGTGGATGCATAGTTGTTTTGTTGCCTTCTATTATTTTGATTCTTCAACCTACACGTTCAAAGTATCCAGGTTCACCACAATTCAAGCATCCTTTATTATCATTACCTGAATCATTTCTTTGGAAAATTATGTGGCCTCTTTGGCTCCCCTGCCTCAAAATTATCCTCTAGCTCCTTCATGATTTTGTTGTTGACCATGGTCTTGGTTACTATTTCCTCTTCCACTTCCAAAGTCTCTACCTCTGCATGTTCCTCTACCACAGTAGAATACTTGCTAAGAACTAGGTTTTCCTTGGGAGTTTGAGTTCTCACCAAGATTCTTTCTTCAATAATCAGCATGAACACCAGATCAGCAAAATTCAGAATATTTTACCTGTTCTGAATAGAAGTTCTGAACTGCTTATATGCAAATCCTAAACCACAAAGAAACACTTCCACCTTATCATCATCATCTACATTCATGCCAATAGATGCAAGTGACTCACATATGCTTTTGACTTTTAAAGCGTAGTCACTTATTCACATTCCCTTTTTCTCAAGTATATGCAGCTCATTCTTAAGTTGCAATTTTCATGCCTTTGTATTGGTCTCGTACAATATGAACAAATTGTTCCAAGCCTCTTTTGGAGTCTTCATATCCTGTATGTGCCCAATCATGCTATCTATATGCTAAAAGATAGCCAATACATTACATTTCATACTCCTTGATTCCATTCTTCATATGCTCGTAATCGGTCTACAGTACGATTCCTTTTTGGTAATTGTGAAGCATTTTCATTCTCTCCTTTGGTGTACTCATAGTAGCCTTTTCTCATCAAGAAATTCATCATTTTGAATCGACAAGTGTGAAAGTTGTTTTTGTCCAACTTATCATTCATAAGTTGACTCATTCCATTAGCATTTTCCATTTCTACAACAATTCACAATACTGCAAAAACACTACAAGCAATACCTCTGATTGAACTTTGTCACACTATGACGTGACAGTTTGATCTCAAAAAAGCATAGTTTTTGTGTATCAACAGTATGCAAAATTGCTTGAAATTCTGGATCTAGAATATTTGAGTGTTGGTGCAAATAGGATGCAAGTTATAATTTTGCAAATTGACCTAGTCTTTTTGTGGCCCCTACCTTGCAGGCTTGAAATGGAGGTCTAGATGGCTTTGAAACAAAATTTTGAGAAAAATTGGTGACCCTAAAGGGATAACTTTCAAAAATATGTTGATGCCTTCTACCTTCGCATCAAATTTTGTGATCTGAGGTCATTTGTGAAGCAGGCATTCTCCATGCCTTCTCACATACTCTTAATTGTTGGCCTTCTCCACGAGCTCTCTATAGCAACACTCGGCTTCAATACCATGTCAAGAGAAAAGAGATAAGGAAGAGAGCTCACACACACATTCTCACACTCAAGAGGAGCACACACAAATTGAGGCAAGGAAGAAAGATCTTCTTCTTCATCATCATCATCATCATCATCATCATCATCTTCTTCTTCTTCTTCTTCTTCTTCTTCTTCTTCTTCTTCTTCTTCTTCTTCTTCTATTACATAAAAGGACTATACAAGGATGACCTAATACAACAATACAACTAGTTCTGTTGGAACATCAAGCTTACACTATGCTTGATGTGGATTTTATCTACATCAAAAGCTATCGCTCGGATTACATCGAAAGAATATCCATTGGAGAGTTCTTTTGCTTATGCTCATTTATTGAATTTTTAAAAAAGATTTTTTATGGATCTTTTACCATTGTAAAAGCCTAGAGCTTTACACATGTAAAAGTACAAAAAGAGAGATAATCTTCCATGAATTTCTGGTGGTTGAGTTGAAATCAATCAATCAATCAATCACCTAAAAGTATATCAAACTAGATCTTCACTTTTCCTAGATTAAAGGAAGAGAATTGATTCCCTCCAACAACCTTTACCGCCTTCATTTGAATTCAAAATCCACTTGTCAAAGTCATGGAGCACTTCAAGAGTCTATATAAATACTTTAAATCACTTTCACATTACACAGAAGCAATATACATACACTTGTGGCCATCATTGTCTTGCTCCTTCATTTTTTTGCATCACCTTCTTCAACAACAGTAAGCTTGCAGAGGTTGTAGCTCTCTCTACAGAGCTTCAAATTGGATGCAAGAAGACTCATTGAAATGTATTAGTATCTAGTTTGTGCTTGTAAATTTTCAAAGCATTTGGTTTTGTAGCTTGGGAGAAATCTCAGTTTTTCTTTCTCGAGGTCAATCTCTGCATATTCTTGAAAAATAGGAGGTACCACTATTGAGTGTTTGGTTCATTCTGAAAGCATATTTTGCTTATTCATTGTACTCTTGTGTATTCTATACACTCAACACAAAAGGATTCTTTCTAATTGTAATCACCCTGGTCGCTATGAGCATTTGAAGTTCATTATCTCATCCAAAGATAGTAAGTTTTTTGAGCTAGTCAATGTGCAAACCTATCTGTCTTGTATCGGCTCTTTCTCTTTGATGCTCCAAAGTGCATAGTGTATTTTATTGCACTTATCACATGCATATAAAGTCTATTTGAGTCTCCATAAGATCAAGGGCTAGTCTTGTGCCGGTTTGTTGGACCAAACTTTCTCGCTTCGCAACTCACTTTTCTACCTCCTACAAGCTTCTCCAAGTTCTTTCAAGTGCAATATATGAAGAACAATAAATAAAGAAAATCCTAATGTCCATGAATGAGTGAGCTGGCAAGAAACAAATATGCCCCCAAAAATAAAGGCCTTGTGGCACCGCACAATTTCCCCATAGAAGCTTAATGGGGGGAGTGCAAAGGGGAGCTTGCCCCCTTCTGGAGGGTCTAGCAGGTCTATCCCCGTGGCTTGTAGGGCCAAGACAATAGGACTTCTGGTCATGGAGATATTGTCGAATTATATATTTTTCCGACTATTTCGTATCTCCTAACTAGGTTTATCTATACTGACTTCCCTTGTAAAAGCTATATAAGCACAGCCCATGTTGACCTTTACATAGCATTGCGCACTAGTAAGCCCTTCATCTAGAGTTTGGCTAGATTTCCATATAAGCTACACATTGGGAGTGCACAAGTGGACAGTACCATCGGTGTAGCTGCATTACTCTTGGCAATTTGAGGTCTATTTCGTTGTGTTGTTATTTTTTCTTACAAAGTACTCATCACAAATATGTGGAAATTATTGATGCAGAGAGGAGGACCTCTCCCACATTTTTAAAGACTATTGGCATGCTCAAATATCTAGAAGACTTTTGGGTAGATATTGCAGTAAAGTTGGGATTCCTAAGCTAGCCATGCAAGAGACTCTCCTTGGTGTTCGTAGTTGGATGGATATTCCATTATGGCATCTTTGGAGATCCACCACTCTATGGAACATTTGGTCTAGTAGGAACCATAAAATTTTTAAGTCTAGTCAGAAAGACTTCTTGTATTCCTATGAAAAGGATAGCCAAGCTCTGTATTGATTCCATCAAGGATACTCCCCTAGAGAACTTTAGTTCTTATGCTCACTTTTGTAATCTTAATATCCACATGTGAAGGGATAGTCTATTGTCTATGTATTATGTTCCCATATTTGACATGATGTACTCCCTTGATTAGGGATCTCTTTCTTTGTTGGGGGGATGCCCTAGGCATAGTCTAGGCAATGTTTGTATCAATATAATTCTTTTTTTGCTTTGTTAAAAAAGAAATCTTATCATTATTTGAAAAATATCAGCACAAGTGACTTTGGGAGAGGATTTGTATAAATGCAGGCACTGATATTCCTAAGAGTTTTGATTTTGGCAAGAGTCTTAACATTTCATATCAAACGAATTGAAGATGACAACTGAGTCATAAAACATAACATACATTAGATAATTGCCTTCATTGACTTTTAGACAGACACATTTTTTGTCTACCATGTCTATGGTACGCGAGTCGAGAGGGGATTCGTATTAAAATAGTATGTTTGTGTGAAAGATGAAAGCTCAGTTTCATGCCTAGGATTCATGTACATTTGTGTGAAGCCCTGGGCTTCAAATTTAAGTCCTAGTGATACCTTCTTAGGGGCTTCCAGGTGGCATTAATAGGCAATGAACGTTGTCGGAAAGTTTTCAACTTTCCAGTTGATGACCAGAGAAAATGAAAATAACTTTATTGGTGAACTCTAACCTTTTATTTCACTGTTGATTAGTTGTTCTAGATTGAATTAACTACTTTTGAAGTGTTTGCAGGTACAAGAAATGATAAAGAATACATGTTCATATTAGGGTTTACCCTAATTACTCATTTAATGAGTATTTTATATTTATACATGCAAGATTCATGGGTATTCAACCCTAGAATTTCATAAGTTGATATGATTTTATGTCAGTTGGGTTAATCCAAAGGGTCTCAAAAGATTCTAATGGGTTAATGCTAGGGTTTATTTAAGTGTTAATGGATTAATGATAGGGTTCAGAAGAGTTTTAAAGGGTTTTCATGGGTTTTTGAAGGGTTTTAATAGGGTTTCAAGGGTTTTAGTATGTTTCAAGGGCTAGAATAGTTGTTATTCAAATACATTAATCTATACATTAAATATTTATGTATTACAAATTAAACTATGCTATTAATAATTACTTTAATCTTATGTGTGCATTTAAATACTAAGGTTCTAATTAATTAAATTCTTATCCTAAGCTTAACTTACCTAATTTATTTAATTAAGAAATTTAGGGTAATTGAATTAAATTTATAAGTCAAGTGGATAAATATCTAGTGGTCTATGTGGATGCTAGAAAAAAGAATGGTATGTGAGTAATGTGGAATTAAAGTGAATTAAGGAGTGGTCTGAAAGGAAGATGCACTTAAAGTGAAAAAGTTGGTTGACAGAAAGGAGTGGAGAGAATTAGTGAAGATGAAAAGAGAGGAGTAGAAATTAAGTGTAATTAAAGTAGTTAAAGGTAAATGAAAAGAGTGGTGATTAAGTGTGGGTTAAAGGATGGATGAGGAAATAAAGTAAATCCAAAAGAGTGGTAAAAACATGATCTCTGTGTGGGGTATAAAAATGTGGGCTTTGCTCCATATTGGGGTTCCGAATGTTTGGTAGGCCATTTCATGTTCTTTTTCTGGCAGTAACAGAAGCTGTCAAAACCAATTTGAGTTTCTTGCACTTACACAGATTGTAAGGAAGCTGCGCAGAGAGAGGGTATTCAAAGGAGTTTCTGTACCGGTTCGTACTATTTTGGAGGAGGATGACGATGGGCAGCACATGATATCTGAGTTGAAGGACACGGGGAAACACTCTGATGCTCTGTGGAGGACTGACATATAGAGGGAGGTGAGATAGCACGCTCATATCTGCGTGGGAAGGAAGGCCACTTTTTAGGATCTAATCGGAAAGAGAAAAGAGAATAGTAGGAGGAGGCGCGTTCAGTGAAAGGACAGCTTCGGACGAGGAAGCCAAGAGATGATTAGCGATCTTGTAGGTGATTGCAAAAGGAGAAGATACCCATTGTGCTGCTGTTCAGAGACTTGTGGAAAGGAGCGCACTTTTGTCTTGTTCAGAGATTGATGGAAGGCGACAGGAATTGGAAATTGTTTCAAATAGAAGTAGTTCGAGATCGCTAGCTCGTCAAGGCTGCAAAGTTTGTTGATTATAATTTACACAAGGAAATTGTGTGTGTGTAATGAAAGCTGATGCACTTAGTCCCAGCACAGGAACGGAGGCCAAGTCCATGGGATTTTTGATTGGCAGTTCTCAACCCTGAAGAAGGAAGTTTTATCAGATAAAAGGATGAAGACTGCGCTCATCATCTGATGCCGGCTCAAATGGGAAGCCAGAAATCGCTGATGCCTCCACGAAACCATCAACAAGACATTGAGATTTGAAGGAACTCTGAGGAGTGCGTATGATTTGAAGAGGAGAACTTTACCATTCATGATCTGACATATACTTTTACCTCCAACTTGCTCCATCGACGTCTGCGCTAACGACTGAATCGGCAAATTGATGGCTACTTTGATCAACTCAAAATGGATTCATACGGTATTCTCTGATGAATGCTACAACGAAAGATGTTAGAATTATGATAGGACAATGAAAAACTTAGATTTATGTTGCACTTGCTTTTTCTGTGGTAGAACAACTTCTGTTGTTATCTCTCCGGAATTATGTCGCCACTCTGTTCAACTTTGATCCAATCTTCTATGCTAATAGCTTCAACTTGGCGCTGATGCCTCGGATCATTTCATATTGTTTTTTTTTCTTGTTCATAGTTTCATGTAGAAAGAACCAGATTGATCATTTGAGTTGACATTATCGCTCCTTCTACTAGACTGATAAGAGTCGATTTAATGAAACGTTGAGATATGACATGAGATAGAAGAGTTTAAAAGTCATTTCGAATGCACATAGGACTTTAATTCATAAGAGAAATGTTGATATTCACTTTTCATGCGCACTTGAATATGAAAATAAAAGTTCACAGGTGTATGCGTGAAAGATGCAACTGCGATATAATCATGCATAAACCTATGTCCCTTCCTACCATGCATCGAATGTGTTATTTCTTCTTATATTAATAGTTTGTGGTAATTATGACTCTTCACATGATAATATTATGATTTCATTGTCCTATGTATGCCTCTTTCTATGAATATTGTGTTCTCTTGATCTGTGCGGATAGACATAAAGCTGATTTCTGAACTGAAATTCTTTGAGAAAGAAGACATCGAAGCATACAAAAGAATATCACTAAAATTATTTAGTTCCTTATAGAAAAGATAGGCTATAAAAATTGTGTCTTGATCAAACATGTGAAATCAGTTTCTCGACTTAACTTTCTCTGCAAATTAATTGATCCATCTCTTTGAGTTTTTAATTACCTGAGGTTGCTCCAAGCACCCCGCGTGCGCCGTAATTTTTTTTCTTGATAAATTGAAGTCGAAGGTGATCCTTGTTCCTGAAAATGGTTGTAATTGGGCTAAAGTGAATTGAAACTGGAAACTTTTATATCATAAAGAGTGTTTTGCTATTTATGACCTAATCTTTTGTTGATTTTCCATCTTCTTTGAGTCTCTTTTCTATGCACCTGAGCTTGCTCCAAGCACCCTGTGTGCACCGTATTCTCGGCGATTGCCCTGATCCAGCAACCGTCGCTTTCGCGCCGACAACTTGGTGAACCCGACGTGAAGGAGCGGCATAGCAGCTCAAGGAAATCTGATATTTGTGACATAGTTTTGAGTGGTCAAGAGATAGAGCTTTCATCATGGACCCTTACCTAATAGAAAAAAGAGTATGGAAATTGATTGATGACCTCAAAATAGAGAAGAAAGAGTTTGGTGGTAAAGATGTTACTAGGTATATCAAGGAGTATGAACATTTAGCTTATCAATACGGCATACCTAGGGATAGTTGGGTTTCCACCTTTAGGCGTATATCAAATGGAGATACCCGAGATAGAATAAGCCTTAGGTTGGGCTCGTCCACTATACCTTGGGATATTTTTAAGACCCAATTGCGACAAGAATTTTGTTTCGAGGATTCAACAAAAAGAAATCATGAAACGTTTCAAGCTTGGGTAAATACATCTAGACCAAAAGAGAACTTAATTGAGAGTTTTCAAGAGTTTGAAGAACAGTTTAGTGACTTACCGGAGCAAGAACAAACTTATCTAGAGCCTTATAAATTATAAATTTTTTAACTATCCTTGATTACTCAATTCGAAAAGACCTAGAGCCTCTTTTAGAAGAACACAATACCTCAATTGGCCTGACCAATGATTGGACATATGTGCAAAAGCAAGTTCATCGCCTTGCTCTTAGATATGAACGCCAAAACCTCAAATATTTTCCTCTTTCTAAAAGCAACGATTTAGATTGTACTTATCAAAAGATAAATGAAGAAAACAAATTTGAAATTACAAACAATGAATTAGATGATGCTACACCAATGATGAATGATGAAAACCAAATTACAATTTCAGAACACAAAACATTAAACAAACATGAGTGTGAATATGAGAAACCTTTGTTTGATTCTTCTAAAAGTCTTCCCAAATTATTCATTGAAGAAGTGAGTGATGTAAGTGGTAAAGAAATCCCACTCATCACAATAGCTTCTCCTAAAATTATTACTCACATTGATTCTTCATATAAGGAAGAACAATATGAGAAAATTATAAACAATGATATTTATACATTTGAAAAATATGAATTGAAGGGTTTCAATATAAATGAACACTTGTTTTGTATTAATGATGTTCATATTGGTTTTTCTAATCAAAATTTTGAGTGCTTTGATGTAGGACAAGCAAGAATGGAGGATTTAATATTTCAGTGGAATATCATGAAAGCCACAAAGTTTGATTTAATATTGCTTTGGTTTTTACAGAAGGACTATCGAGAAGTATTATCTTGGATTGCTACCTTTTGTATAAGTTTGCTAATAATTATGTTTCTCACAAGATTTTTGAGTTGAGTTATTTTTCAGGATTAGCATGAAGATTGGGAGCTGATTGATGAACTAAGATTTTCTTCAAAAATAGACTATGAATGAAGTGCAGGAGATTGAAGATAGTACATGCAGTTTAAAAATTCCAGCAATAAAAGCAATATTTGGATGAAAGGCAATGCTAAAGATGGAATCAATATAGATCAGGTGAACAAGTTCTAAACCGGATTTATGTTTTAATTTATTATGAAAGTTCATGTATTATCATAATTAGAATTGTACATTCTTCAGCTAGGTTAAGAAACTTTTTAAAATTATGAAAAGTAGAATTTACACTGAAGTAGGAATGTGCTTGAAGAGAAGATAGGGATTAGAGACCTATGGCTGTCATATGAATAGTTGAAGGAACCCTTAACTTGCAACTCCTAGTAGAAGTAGACTTGTTTTATATAGGTAAGCTTCCTTTAATCTGACCCATTTAGCAAAAGAGATCCTAGTTCCTGCTTTAGCTTACATCTAGATCCTTTGCTCTGATTAGGGGTTAAGCCTTTCCCCTTCATCAAAAAAGTTGCGAAGAAAAATTGAAAGCAGTACATTAATGGTTGCTGTATATGAAAAAAAATGAACAATGACAAAAAGGAAAAATTATGATAAAAAAATAATAAAAAAATGAGATTTAAAAAAAATCAAATAAATCAGTTGTGGTCTCGAAATCACTTCTGATTTGAAAAGCGGGCTATATAAGGCGGATGTATGCTAGAGGGGAGTTAGTTTTCTGTATCTTAATGGCAAATGGTTAGGAGATGAGGGTCGAAGGCTTATATAACATATGCTTTACTTATGAACAGAGTTAATAGAAGAGTTAGTACGAACACTATTTGAATGACTTCTATAGTTTCCTTCTAAAACCTGTTTTCCAACTCATGCATTGATCGAAAAGGTTGAAATTCAAGCTTACATAATTTTATAAGTTTTCTTTGCTATCAGAAGATGTACTAATAATAGAAGCATTTTTTATATACAGACAATTTGAATTTGAGTCATGAATAAGTTTCAAAAGAATTTGATATTGCTTTCTATGATCTGCAGGTTGGCCCATCGAGGACGATGTGCAGGTTTGGCCGGGGCGAATGTCGAAAAGTTTTCAACTTTCCAGTTGATGACCAGAGAAAATAAAAAATGATTATTGGTTAATTCTAATTTCTCATTATTACAATGTTTTTTCTTGGAACTAAACTCTTGTTAAGTGTTTGCAGGTTCAAATGGATGAAGAAAACAAAAGTTCATATTATGGTTTACCCTAAACTGCTCGTAAAATGTGTGTTTAGGCCATAGAAACATTGAATTATGGGTTTAAGACCCTAGGTTTATATTTAATCTTGTGCATTTAAGTTAAGAACCTTAATTCCTGGTTAATGTTAGGGTTTAACTAGGTTTTCAATTAATTTCCAAAGGGTTTCAATGGGATTCTGAAGGGTTTTTAGTAGGTTTTCTAGGGTTTTATTATGTTTCAAGGGCTAGAATAGTTGATATTCAAATACATTAATCTATACATTAAATATTTATGTATTAAAAATTAAACTATGCTATTAATAATTACTTTAATCATATATGTGCATTTAAATACTAAGGTTCTAAGCTTAATTTAATGGATTTATTTAATTGAGAAATTTAGGGTAAATAGAATTAAAATGATTAATTAAAAGGATAAATATCTAGTGGTCTATGTGGATGCTAGAAAAAAGAATGGTATGTGAGTAATGTGGAATTAAAGTGAATTAAGGAGTGGTCTGAAAGGATGATGCATTTAAAGTGATTAAAGTTGGTTGACAAAAAGGAATGGAGAGAATTAGTGTAGATGAAAAGAGAGGTGAAAGTAAGTTGTGTGAATAAAGCTAATTTAAAGTGTGGTGAATGTTAATGGGAAAAAATGTGGATGAGAAATACAGTGGAAATCAAAAGAGTGGTAAAACTCATGACTTCTCTGTATATAAATATGTGTGTTTAGCTCTGTTCTCTCCTAATGTTTTCTTGCAGGTATTATTTCAATTTCTCCACTTTTTTTGTTTCTGTTATCCGTGTGCTAGAGAGAGACTATGTGTTGTTTTCGTATGCCATTTCAGTGGATCTATATACATGATTCACATTTGCTTCCCATGTAGCATTGTATAGTTAAGGGGACTATGAGTCTCTTGAGCAAATTAACTGTCTGATACTGAGCATCGGAGAGGTTGTGCCTACTTGGAGATAGACAACTTCTTTATGGCGTTCAGAGAACGTCTTCAATGATATCTCTTTTCCAGACAATTTTCTTTTTGTTCACTGTTTTTTGTCGAGGGAAGCATCACGTCTCTATGTATGCAGAAGTACCGAAATAGACTTCCTTTAATAGATTACGGATCCGAACATTGTTGTAGCTTGCCCATAATTTGCAGGTTCATAAGGCTATGACAGGTACTTCTCTGGAGTCTACGCATATCCATGTGGAAATGATCACTGTTGCAGATATAAAGTCACCTAATGGAATTTGGCAGTTGTATATGCTGCCAGAGCCGGAAGAGAGTGATTCTTGGGTGGCTGATCTCCAAAATGTCGGCGCGAAAGCGACAGTTGCTGGATCAGGGCAACCGCCGAGAATACGGTGCACACAGGGTGCTTGGAGCAAGCTCAGGTGCATAGAAAAGAGACTCAAAGAAGATGGAAAATCAACAAAAGATTAGGTCATAAATAGCAAAACACTCTTTATGATATAAAAGTTTCCAGTTTCAATTCACTTTAGCCCAATTACAACCATTTTCAGGAACAAGGATCACCTTCGACTTCAATTTATCAAGAAAAATAATTACGGCGCACGCGGGGTGCTTGGAGCAACCTCAGGTAATTGAAAACTCAAAGAGATGGATCAATTAATTTGCAGACAAAGTTAAGTCGAGAAACTGATTTCACATGTTTGATCAAGACACAATTTTTATAGCCTATCTTTTCTATAAGGAACTAAATAATTTCAGTGATATTCTTTTGTATGCTTCGATGTCTTCTTTTTAAGTAAGATAATCTCAAAGAATTTCAGTTCAGAAATCAGCTTTATGTCTATCCGCACAGATCAAGAGAACACAATATTCATAGAAAGAGGCATACATAGGACAATGAAATCATAATATTATCATGTGAAGAGTCATAATTACCACAAACTATTAATATAAGAAGAAATAACACATTCGATGCATGGTAGGAAGGGACATAGGTTTATGCATGATTATATCGCAGTTGCATCTTTCACGCATACACTTTTATTTTCATATTCAAGTGCGCATGAAAAGTGAATATCAACATTTCTCTTATGAATTAAAGTCCTATGTGCATTCGAAATGACTTTTAAACTCTTCTATCTCATGACATATCTCAACGTTTCATTAAATCGACTCTTATCAGTCTAGTAGAAGGAGCGATAATGTCAACTCAAATGATCAATCTGGTTCTTTCTACATGAAACTATGAACAAGAAAAAAAAACAATATGAAATGATCCGAGGCATCAGCGCCAAGTTGAAGCTATTAGCATAGAAGATTGGATCAAAGTTGAACAGAGTGGCGACATAATTCCGGAGAGATAACAACAGAAGTTGTTCTACCACATAAAAAGCAAGTGCAACATAAATCTAAGTTTTTCATTGTCCTATCATAATTCTAACATCTTTCGTTGTAGCATTCATCAAAGAATACCGTATGAATCCATTTCGAGTTGATCAAAGTAGCCATCAATTTGCCGATTCAGTCGTTAGCGCAGACGTCGATGGAGCAAGTTGGAGGCAAAAGTATATGTCAGATCATGAATGGTAAAGTTCTCCTCTTCAAATCATACGCACTCCTCAGAGTTCCTTCAAATCTCAATGTCTTGTTGATGGTTTCGTGGAGGCATCAGCGATTTCTCGCTTCCCATTTGAGCCGGCATCAGATGATGAGCGCAGTCTTCATCCTTTTATCTGATAAAACTTCCTTCTTCAGGGTTGAGAACTGCCAATCGAAAATCCCATGGACTTGGCCTCCGTTCCTGTGCTGGGACTAAGTGCATCAGCTTTCATTACACACACACAATTTCCTTGTGTAAATTATAATCAACAAACTTTGCAGCCTTGACGAGCTAGCGATCTCGAACTACTTCTATTTGAAACAATTTCCAATTCCTGTCGCCTTCCATCAATCTCTGAACAAGACAAAAGTGCGCTCCTTTCCACAAGTCTCTGAACAGCAGCACGATGGGTATCTTCTCCTTTTGCAATCACCTACAAGATCGCTAATCATCTCCTGGCTTCCTCGTCCGAAGCTGTCCTTTCACTGAACGCGCCTCCTCCTACTATTCTCTTTTCTCTTTCCGATTAGATCCTAAAAAGTGGCCTTCCTTCCCACGCAGATATGAGCGTGCTATCTCACCTCCCTCTATATGTCAGTCCTCCACAGAGCATCAGAGTGTTTCCCCGTGTCCTTCAACTCAGATATCATGTGCTGCCCATCGTCATCCTCCTCCAGAATAGTACGAACCGGTACAGAAACTCCTTTGAATACCCTCTCTCTGCGCAGCTTCCTTACAATCTGTGTAAGTGCAGGAAACTCAAATTGGTTTCGACAGCTTCTGTTACTGCCAGAAAAAGAACATGAAATGGCCTACCAAACATACTACTGGAATCCATAACGTATGTTATGTTATCTCTATGAAGCATCAATATACTTTTAGGATTATGCTTATAGCTCATCCAACTTCTTTTCCTATCCCACTTAGGATTTATACAATCCTAATGGTATATGCAAGTCTCCTCATGCATTGGGGTTCTTTGAGAATTCCCAATCTCTGAGAACTTCAATTAGTTGGAAGATGTAATGAAAGATATATGAAGTACTAGAATACAAGGAAGTACTTCAACTTTTATTTCTTTCTTGCATATCTTTTACCTTTTAATACCCTATTCGGTCTTTTCAAGGCATAAGATGCAAGTTCTTGGGGACTTTCTCCCCTCCTTAAGAGTTTTCGTCCTCAAAAACTACCTGAGAGTAAATTGAAATTCTTTTCGATTTACTTTATTTCCTCATCCATCACCCACACTTAATCACCACTCTTTTCATTTACCTTTAACTACTTTAATTACACTTAATTTCTACTCCTCTCTTTTCATCTTCACTAATTCTCTCCACTCCTTTCTGTCAACCAACTTTTTCACTTTAAGTGCATCTTCCTTTCAGACCACTCCTTAATTCACTTTAATTCCACATTACTCACATACCATTCTTTTTTCTAGCATCCACATAGACCACTAGATATTTATCCACTTGACTTATAAATTTAATTCAATTACCCTAAATTTCTTAATTAAATAAATTAGGTAAGTTAAGC
Organism: Ceratopteris richardii; assembly: GCA_020310875.1. Lineage (NCBI taxonomy): Eukaryota > Viridiplantae > Streptophyta > Polypodiopsida > Polypodiales > Pteridaceae > Ceratopteris > Ceratopteris richardii. The sequence continues at coordinate 263,624 of MU260099.1, forward strand.
TTAGGATAAGAATTTAATTAATTAGAACCTTAGTATTTAAATGCACACATAAGATTAAAGTAATTATTAATAGCATAGTTTAATTTGTAATACATAAATATTTAATGTATAGATTAATGTATTTGAATAACAACTATTCTAGCCCTTGAAACATACTAAAACCCTTGAAACCCTATTAAAACCCTTCAGAAACCCATGAAAACCCTTTAAAACTCTTCTGAACCCTATCATTAATCCATTAACACTTAAGTAAACCCTAGCATTAACCCATTAGAATCTTTTGAGACCCTTTGGATTAACCCAACTGACATAAAATCATATCAACTTATGAAATCCTAGGGTTGAATACCCATGAATCTTGCATGTATAAATATAAAATACTCATTAAATGAGTAATTAGGGTAAACCCTAATATGAACATGTATTCTTTATCATTTCTTGTACCTGCAAACACTTCAAAAGTAGTTAATTCAATCCAGAACAACTAATCAACAGTGAAATAAAAGGTTAGAGTTCACCAATAAAGTTATTTTCATTTTCTCTGGTCATCAACTGGAAAGTTGAAAACTTTCCGACATTCGCCCCGGCCAAACCTGCACATCGTCCTCGATGGGCCAACCTGAAGATCATAGAAAGCAATATCAAATTCTTTTGAAACTTATTCATGAATCAAATGCAAATAGTTTATTAAAAATGCTTCTATCATTAGTACATCTTCAAATAGCAAAGAAAACTTATAAAATTATGTAAACTTGAATTTAAACCTTTTCGTTCAATGCATGAATTGGAAACAGGTTTTAGAAGGAAACTATAGAAGTCATTCAAATAGTGTTCGTACTAACTCTTCTATTAACTCTGTTCATAAGTAAAGCATATGTTATATAGGCCTTCTACCCTCATCTCCTAACCATTTGCCATTAAGATACAAAAAACTAACTCCCCTCTAGCATACATCCGCCTTATATAGCCCGCTTTTCAAATCAGAAGTGATTTCGACACCACAATTGATTTATTTATTTTTTTTCTTTCATCTCTTTTTTTTTTTTCCATCATAATTTTTCTTTGTGTCATTTTTTTCCTTCTTTTCATATGCAGCAACCATTAATGTACTGCTTTCAATTTTTCTTCGCAACTTTTTTGATGAAGGGGAAAGGCTTAACCCCTAATCAGAGCAAAGGATCTAGAGGTAAGCTAAAGCAGGAACTAGGATCTCTTTTGCTAAATGGGTCAGATTTAAGGAAGCTTACCTATATAAAACAAGCCTACTTCTACTAGGAGTTGCAAGTTAAGGGTTCCTTCAACTATTCATATGACAGCCATAGGTCTCTAATCCCTATCTTCACTTCAAGCACATCCCTACTTCAGTGTAAATTCTACTTTTCATAATTTTAAGAAGTTTCTTAACCTAGCTGAAGAATGTACATTTCTAATTATGATAATGCAGGGAAACAAAACTTAAAACATTAATCAGAGTTAGAACTGTTTCACCTGATCTATATTGATTCCATCTTTAGCATTGCCTTTCATCCAAATATCGCTTTGATTGCATAAATTTTAAACTGCATGTACTTTCTTCAATCTCCTGCGCTTCATTCATATTCTATTTTTTGAAGAAAATCTTAGTTCATCAATCAGCTCCCAATCTTCATGCTCATCCTGAAAAATAACTCAACTCAAAAATCTTGTGAGAAACATAATTATTAGCAAACTTATACAAAAGGTAGCAATCCAAGATAATATTTATTGATAGTCCATCTGTAAAAACCAAAGCAATATTAAATCAAACTTTGTAGCTTTCATGATATTCCACTGAAATATTAAATCCTCCATTCTTACTTGACCTGTATCAAACCACTCAAAAATTTGATTAGAAAAACCAATATTAACATCATTAAGGCAAAACAAGTGTTCATTTATATTGAAACCCTTCAATTCATATTTTCAAATGTATAAATATCATTGTTTATAATTTTCTCATATTGTTCTTCCTTATATGAAGAATCAATGTGAGTAATAATTTTAGGAGAAGCTATTGTGATGAGTGGGATTTCTTTACCACTTACCTCACTCACTTCTTCAATGAATAATTTGGGAAGACTTTTAGAAGAATCAAACAAAGGTTTCTCATGTTCACACTCATGTTTGTTTAATGTTTTGTGTTCTGAAATTGTAATTTGGTTTTCATCATTCATCATTGGTGTAGCATAATCTAATTCATTGTTTGTAATTTCAAATTTGTTTTCTTCATTTATCTTTTGATAAGTACAATCTAAATCGTTGCTTTTAGAAAGAGGAAAATATTTGAGGTTTTGACGTTCATATCTAAGAGCAAGTCGATGAACTTGCTTTTGGACATATGTCCAGTCATTGGTCAGGCCATTTAAGGTATTGTGTTCTTCTAAAAGAGGCTCTAGGTCTTTTCGAATTGAGTAATCAAGGATAGTTAAAAAATCTATAACTTTATAAGGCTCAAGATAAGTTTGATCTTGCTCAGGTAAGTCGCTAAATTGTTCTTCAAACTCTTGAAAACTCTCAATTAAGTTCTCTTTTGGTCTAGATGTATTTACCCAAGCTTGAAACGTTTCATGATTTCTTTTTGTTGAATCCTCGAAACAAAATTCTTGTCGCAATTGGGTCTTAAAAATATCCCAAGGTATAGTGGACGAGCCCAACCTAAGGCTTATTCTATCTCGGGTATCTCCATTTGATATACGCCTAAAGGTTGAAACCCAACTATCCCTAGGTATGCCATATTGATAAGCTAAATTTTCGTATTCCTTGATATACCTAGTAACATCTTTACCACAAAACTCTTTCTTCTCTATTTTGAGGTCATCAATCAATTTCCATACTCTTTTTTCTATTAGGTAAGGGTCCATGATGAAAGCTCTATCTATTAATCACTCAAAACTATGTCACAAGGTATATAAATACTAAACACATATTCTTTGTATCAGACGTCCCTGAGCTGCTATGCCGCTTCTTCACGTCAGGTTCACCAAGTTGTCGGGAAGTTGCGGACATAAGGCTGGTGGATCAGTCAGCCACTAAATCCCTCGGCACACGCAGGGTGTCTGTAGCGGACTCAAGCTTATGAAAATAAGGGTTCTAATGACAAAACAATTTAAATTACCTATTTCTATGACTGAAACTAAGGTCTTTAAATAGTTTAAATAGCTATGGACCGTAAGGACGGCCAGCCCTGTATCTTTCTATAGCTTCTATTTGATAAGGTGAAACTAAGTTCTCACCGGTAATTTGATCTTTAATCATGTCATTTTCTTCAGTTTCAATTTGATCTGAGCTCGGTTTTCGAACTAATTTAGGTGGGAATAAGTCTTCGTTGTCCTCCGGTTCTGGCAAAACTATAGTAAATAACGGTAACAGTCGAGAAACAAGACGATCGTATTCTAACGTGCGTAAAGACTCGTTCACTATTTTATCTTTAATAATTTCAGGTTCTATAATTTCGTTATTATATGAATTCTCAATTGGAGATGGTAGCAATGTTCCTATAATTAAGTGATCTAATTTGTGCTTAATATCAGAATCATTTTTAGAACTACTGGTAGTTCCTATTCTTTTCGACATACGAATGAAAAATTAAGATCTCAATAAAGTTGCAGAAAAACAATATGAAGAATGTCAATCTCAAACTATTTCAGTCTATACAAAGGCATATATTCAGTGCTACTATAATCTTCTAATCCTATACAACTTAGTAAGTTTGAAATCGTGAAATCTTGTATGCTTGTTTCTTTATCAGCACTCCTTGACACTTCGCAATGGTTTTAATTCGAAAATAAGATTTAAATGAATCTTCAATCTTGCTGCTTCTCGTCACTTTACTTCATTAGCTTGAACTCATCAATGTTTCTGAAAAAAAAACATTAGGTTCACTGCACTTCATTTGCTCTTCAATTGCTCATTAATCTTCAATGCTTCTCGACACTGCAAGAAAACATTAGGCATATTAGTAATCTAACAAGAAATTAATGAAAAATATAAAACCCATACTTTACATACATCATACACATGCTAACATACTTTCATGCACTTCTAAATACATATAATCATGCACATACATCACTTCTTTTGGAATACATAAACTCATGCAAATATAGTATTAATATGAATTAACATGCATACACACACTCATTAGCTCATACATATGCATTCATACACATTCTAATATAATTTTTCTATCACATATATATACTCACTTATATGCACATGCTAACATAAAGTTCACATATGCAAATATGCATTAACACTAAGGTGAAAGCATACACATTAACCATGAATTTTTATGCTCAATCAAAAATTTGCATATGCTAATGCATTTAATACTCATTTATGTTCATACGCATACATAACATACACTCATTCATACTTACACTTTGAATGATCATGCTAAAGGCACATTCATATGCTAACACACACTTATCATTAAATAAATATGCATGCTAACACTTGTGCATATACTCTCATGCATCTACCTTATATATATATATATATATATATATATATATATTCAAATAATTATGTTAATACACTTCTCATGATTATATTTATGTTAACCTATTAATTAACACCATTATGCATAAGTTAATATTCATTCTTACATATGCTAATGTATCTCATATACATGCATCCAAATTCATGCTAAATTAATCACATTCATAGTTATCAATAGCAATTAGAATAACAAAATAATTCGTTAATCTTAATTATATCGAACAATACATTAAATAAAATCTAAATCTATCTACTTATCCCCTAACAATTATATATTTAATTAGATTTAATGATTTTTAATTGAAATAATACAATCTTAAATTAAATTGAATCTAATTAACGTTAACCTAACATAACTCTTCTCTTTCTTTCTCTCTCTCTCTTTCTCTCTCTCTCTCTCTTTCTCTACGCGCGCCTCATTGCCAATTGCTCTCTCTTCTGGATGTTAGCGCCGCTAGAGCCTCTACGTTTGCAAATAGCCATCTCTCTCTGACGAAGTTCTGTGCACAACTACAGCTACCCGACTCTCTCTTGATCACAACAGCGCCACTCTCCACCGATGCACTGATGAACAGCATCGTCGACCATCGATTTCTCTCTATCTGTGTATGAATCAATCCATCTCTGCAACTTTCTCTCAACTTTCGTGCAGACATCTCTAATTTTCAATCAGTCAATCTCTAATTTTCTCTCTCTCTCCTGCTGCAGATCAATATATTGATATATATTTCGAAAGCTTCAGAAGCAGACCAAGGTCCTCCTCATAGCTTACAATGTCTCTCAGCATCTACTCGTCCTTCTCCTCCACACGCACATGCAACTTCCAAACGACAGCGGAGAATTCTCTCTCTGCGCCTGTCGGCCTGTCTAGAAGTCACCATCAACCACCCAAGAATCACTCTCTTCCGGCTCTGGCAGCATATACAACTGCCAAATTCCATTAGGTGACTTTATATCTGCAGCAGTGATCATTTCCACATGGATATGTGCAGACTCCAGAGAAGTACCTGTCATAGCCTTATGAACCTGCAAATTATGGGCAAGCTACAATAATGTTCAGATCCGTAATCTATTAAAGGAAGTCTATTTCGGTACTTCTGCATACATAGAGATGTGATGCTTCCCTCGACAAAAAACAGTGAACAAAAAGAAAATTGTCTGGAAAAGAGACATCATTGAAGACGTTCTCTGAACGCCATAAAGAAGTTGTCTATCTCCAAGTAGGCACAACCTCTCCGACGCTCAGTATCAGACAGTTAATTTGCTCAAGAGACTCATAGTCCCCTTAACTATACAATGCTACATGGGAAGCAAATGTGAATCATGTATATAGATCCACTGAAATGGCATACGAAAACAACACATAGTCTCTCTCTAGCACACGGATAACAGAAACAAAAAAAGTGGAGAAATTGAAATAATACCTGCAAGAAAACATTAGGAGAGAACAGAGCTAAACACACATATTTATATACAGAGAAGTCATGAGTTTTACCACTCTTTTGATTTCCACTTTATTTCTCATCCACATTTTTTCCCATTAACATTCACCACACTTTAAATTAGCTTTATTCACACAACTTACTTTCACCTCTCTTTTCATCTACACTAATTCTCTCCATTCCTTTTTGTCAACCAACTTTAATCACTTTAAATGCATCATCCTTTCAGACCACTCCTTAATTCACTTTAATTCCACATTACTCACATACCATTCTTTTTTCTAGCATCCACATAGACCACTAGATATTTATCCTTTTAATTAATCATTTTAATTCTATTTACCCTAAATTTCTCAATTAAATAAATCCATTAAATTAAGCTTAGAACTTTAGTATTTAAATGCACACATATGATTAAAGTAATTATTAATAGCATAGTTTAATTTTTAATACATAAATATTTAATGTATAGATTAATGTATTTGAATATCAACTATTCTAGCCCTTGAAACATACTAAAACCCTAGAAAACCTACTAAAAACCCTTCAGAATCCCATTGAAACCCTTTGGAAATTAATTGAAAACCTAGTTAAACCCTAACATTAACCAGGAATTAAGGTTCTTAACTTAAATGCACAAGATTAAATATAAACCTAGGGTCTTAAACCCATAATTCAATGTTTCTATGGCCTAAACACACATTTTACGAGCAGTTTAGGGTAAACCATAATATGAACTTTTGTTTTCTTCATCCATTTGAACCTGCAAACACTTAACAAGAGTTTAGTTCCAAGAAAAAACATTGTAATAATGAGAAATTAGAATTAACCAATAATCATTTTTTATTTTCTCTGGTCATCAACTGGAAAGTTGAAAACTTTCCGACAACGTGTTAGACACTGTCATCGTCAATGCACATAATCACTCCTTCTTCATATATCTGGGGTGCAATCATTAACTTGTGATGGCTTTACCACTAAAAACAGCTATCTTTGGTAGCCCTCTTAAAGAATGTTCAATCAAAAAATCTTTTTTCCTTTTAGGCAAAAGAATTTCCGATTGTAAGAAAGCAACATGGAGTATTTTTCCTTGAGAGTAACAAGATTAAAAAGCAAGTGGGTTCCCCATGAGGGGGATGAAAAGGTTATCAACCTTCTTTGTAATGTCTTTTAAAAAGTTTTAGAAACCCTTGCTTTGTGGGATTCGGGGGGTCCCATGAGTGTTACGTCCATTCACTTTTAGAGTTGTTATTTAGATTATTAAAATTTGAGAGAGTAGGCTATTGCAGGAATTCCTTTTGAAAAAAGAGGCTACCTACACCTCAAATCAATCAAACCACTCTGTCGTGACTATCATGCATTAGCTACAACACTTGATGGCTCTACTTGTACCATTAAAAGCATGAGTGTGCATCCCAACCATCATTGCACACATCCCCGGGGTCGGAATCCGGATGTTTTCATTTCGCCTTAAGTCTTGTGATCAAATGGTACTATGCTCGAAGTCCTTCATAATGATTACAAATGGGCCCAATGAGCGTCCCATCTATAGATTTCTTCTCTCCCTCATACTTGTCGATTTATGAAGGATGCCAAATCTATTTTGTTTGGACTTATGCCTACTCATGGAGTGCGCTAAGCTACAACATTCCCATTTAGTCTGCGTCAACAACTAACTCAAGACTCCTAGTTATTTGTGCATGTAGATGAGCACCTAAGTTCTAACCAATGTGGGATGTAGAGCAACACAGATGATCTGAAGACTGCACCATGTTTCCTTGGACATGAATCTCACTTATTTCAGTTGGAAGCCTCCCAAAGTGACGAAAGACACTTATTGCATACTATCGGATGCTGCACATTAATATTGGATACTGTCAAACAACACTAGACTATTATCGAAATGGACATGTCCTACACACGCGTTATCTCTCGTCTACAAATAGCGCCCCACCTCTCGCACACACAAGATGTGTGGACGGTAAGCAATTCCTTGTGGGATGTCATACCTTCATCCACTCTTCTAAGGAGTTGCATAGGTCTTACTGCCTCTTTCTTTCTGCATAAAGCACCGACTTCCCTCGATGGCTCCCTATTCTCTCCTTATGCTACCAAGATTTCACACTCGATTCCTTTCTCCTGCCGAATCTTTATGTTACATAGTGCAAATGCACATGAGCAGCAGTAGTGGAACTAACTACCACTCTATGTCCTTGTAGATGTTTTAAATGCAGCATCATTTTCCTTTTCTCACATGCGCTCACTTCTAAATGAGATGTAAACTAAGACTCACACAATCCTTCATCCTCTATGCCTATGTGATTTGAAGTCCCTCCTTTTCATGCGTTGAAAATTGGAGAGACACATCCCCCCAATACAGTTGATTAATGTCACTATGCATCTAATCCCATTATGCTAATCATGAAAATGCATATGTGAATGAAGTGAAATGAGAATAACTAAGTGCAAAACATAAATAAAAAGCATAACTGATAACGATTGAGATGATGATTGATTTTTTTTCATTTTACGGAGACATGTCAAACCCTACTATTCCTATCTCCTCTAACTACCTACACGGAAAAAAAAAAGCAATATGTAAAAGATGAAAAATGAACTTCCAATGCACCATCTTGCAAAAATGCAAGTCCACAAGCAAGATGACCAATGACGTGCTTCCCCAGCAATGGCACCAAAGTGTTTGATGTAGTGTCACAAGCATGACACATATACAATGCCAATGGCAAACGACATATCGTCACCCATGAATTGTCAAACCAAGAGATGATGTGTATGGAGACAAACTTCATTCATGAACAAAGAGATACCATGAAACTCACATAGGCTAGAGGGTGTCACGAGGAAGGAGATAAAGGAGAGAGCTCACACACACACTCTCACTCTCAAGGAGAAGCACACACACAGATTGAGGCAAGGAAGACTGATCTTCTTCTTCTTCTATTACATAAAAAGGAATGTACAAGAATGACCTAAAAACAAGAATACAACAAGTGCAATATATAAAGATCAATACATAAGGAAAAACCTAATGTCCGCGAATGAATGAGCTGGCAAGGAACAAATGTACCATCACTCTCGGTAGATAAATCTAATAAAGCTCAATGAAGTATCCCTGACATATACTGGCGTGACCACTATACATGTCGGAGAAACAAAAAACTGGTACATGTCATCTTGGATCATCACATGTTGAGCTTGATATCTCAACACTCCCCCTTAAGCTCAACACCATATCCTGTAATCCAAGCATCTCCCGAAACTTCTTCAACTTCTCAGCTCCAAGTGCTTTGGTGAAACTTCAACTTCTCAGCAACCTACTCAACTGTTCTCACATAAACAAGATCAATATCATCTGCTAATACCTTCTCTCTGATGAAGTGATAATGTGCCTCGATATGCTTTGTTCTAGCATGGAAAACAGGGTTCCATGCTAAATGTATGCTGCTAAGATTATCACAATAGATAGTGATAGGCTTTTGTACTTCCACACCTAAATCTACAAGTAACATCTCAAGCCATGATGCCTCACATGCTTCCATTGTAGCACCTCTATACTCAGCCTCTGTACTCGACAAAGCAATAGTGGGTTTTCTTGCTGCTCCATGTAACAGCTTCACTCCCAAGTGAAAATAGAAAACCACTAGTGGATCTTCTATCTGGAATGCTACGAGCCCAATCTGCATCGGTGTATCCATAAACGTGCAAATCTACACCAGCCTCATAAAACAATGCATAATCCAAAGTAGCACTCACATAACGTAGAGTGCACCTCAGAGCATCCAAATGTGGCTTCTTGGGAACCTGCATAAATTGACTTTCAAGTCCAATAGTATAGCTTAGATCAGGCCTTGTAATTGTGAGATATAATACTTCCTACAATTTTCTTGTACATAGTAGCATTTTTGAATGCTTCACCTGATGTAGTATCCAACTTCAAATTCTGATCTAATGGCGTAGAAATTGGCTTACAATCAGCCATACCATACTTTTGCAGCATATTCAAGGCATATTGTCTTTGCGACATCCATATACCTATTTCTGTATGTATAAACTCAATGCCCAAGAAATAGCACAGCACACCAAGATCTTTCATGTCAAATTCCTGCATAAGAAGTTGTTTTACCTCTTTGATGCTTCCTTCATTATCACCACCTACAATCAGGTCATCAACATAAATAGCCACAATAGTGATGCCATCATCATATATACTTCTTCTTGTAACTCACCATGTAGGAAAGCATTCTTCACATCCATCTGATGCAAATTCCATCCTTTTATCCTTTTGCTGTAGCTAATGCAACAAGTGTTCTGACAGTAGACATTTTAGCTACAAGGCTAAATGTTTCCTCATAATCAATGCCATATGTATGTGCATATCCTTTAGCTACCAATCGTGCTTTATACCTGCTTATGCTACCAGCAGCATTATGCTTTACCTTGTAAACCCATTTGCAGCCTATGGGTTTCTTTCCTTGTGGCAACGGAACCATCTTCCATGTATCATTTTCATAAAGTACAGCCATCTCCTCATCCATAGCTTTTTCCCAATCTGCAATTCCAGTTGCATCTTCAAAGAAAGAAGGTTCAGCATCTTGTATTACCTTTGTCATGTAGGCACAATGATGAGCCATGTAACTATCATATGTCAATCGTTGCACTGAATTCCGCATCCTCCCAGACCTTCTTGGTCCTAGGTCACTTCTCCTTGTATCATCTGCATGTGCCCTTCTTACTCCTGGAGTCTTCACAGAGGGCAATCCAAGTTCCTCATCAAGACCCTTTTCTGAACCGCTTGAATCTCCATCAACGTCTTCAAAACCTGCACATGTTTTATGACCAACAGAAAGCTTTTCTTTACCTTTCTTGGATGTATTTGATGAATTTGTTGGACTGAAATTTCCACGTAATCTTCCACTCCATGGATTTGATTTGGAACTATTGCTTGGTGATGCATCCGGTCCACTCAAAACCTGAGATTTTGCACTTGATTTTTCAGCATTTTCTTTGTCATTTGGTTCAAGACTCAGTCCTTCTTTGGCATCTGCATGGAAGCTTGACATTTCATCAAATACCACATCTCTACTCACCTTTACCTGTCGTGTGAGTGGCTTATAACATTTATATCCCTTTTGCTCAAGGGAGTATCCAATGAAGACACACTTTTCTGTTTTTGCATCAAGGTTCATCCTCAATTCATCTAGGACATGTACATATGCAATATAGCCAAAAACTTTCAGATGTGATTTGGCTTCTGTTGTGGTGTGTACCTACATGAAAACTGATGCCGAATTCCATGATTTTTTAGAAAATTGTTGAACTTGTTTGACATGTATTCACCTCCTCCATCAAATCTTAATGTCTGAATGTACTTCCCTGTCTGCTTTTCCACCATACCTTTAAAATTTTGGAAGTGACTGGACACACCTTGCTCTTCTCTTTCATGAAATATACCCATACTTTGCGTGTATGCTCATCAATGAAAGTAACATAAAACTTGCAACCACCCATAGATGTGGTCTTTGCTGGACCCCAAACATCTGTATGTACTGCTTCTAGTACATTCTCACTAACATGCTTGTCATGTGGAAATGATGCTCTTGACTGTTTACCAAATTGACATGCTGCACATACCTTTTGCATTTCTGCAACTTTGAAATTTGGTAGTCCACGGACAATCTCCTTTGACTGCATCAATTTCAGCCTTTGCAAGTTTGCATGTCCAATCCGTTTGTGCCACATCTCTATATCTGCAATAACTCCTGCACCTTTTGCAAACATGGTTGCATTCATTTCAGGAATCTTCACATTTAAGGTGAACATCGTACCCACTTTGTTTCCTTCGGCAACCAATCGTCCATCTTGCTTGTACTCTTCTACATATAATCCATCAGCAATGAACGTGACTTGTAATCCCTGGTCAACCATTTGTCCAACAAAAACCAGATTCTTTGTTATATTTGGAACATGCAGCACATGAGCAAGATGTTTTACCTTCCCGTCCTCCATAGACAATGCTACGTTTCCTGTATGCTCAATAGGATGTGATGTATCATCACCTGTTCAACATATCCAGGAACTGGCATTTTTTGCAAACTACTAAACCATTCTGCATGATTGGTCATGTGATTTGAAGCACCTGAATCAATATACAAGACATTATCATTCGATTTTGAAATACCAGCAGACATCGTATTCATCATGTGATGTTGAACCATGAACAGCTTCTCAGAATCATCTGCACTTGTGGATGCATAGTTGTTTTGTTTCCTTCTATTATTTTGATTCTTCAACCTGCAATCACGTTCAAAGTGTCCAGGTTTACCACAATTCTAGCATCTTTTACTATCATTACCTGAATCATTTCTTTGGAAATTTTTGTGACCTCTTTGGCTCCCCCTGCCTCGAAACTATCCTTTTCCTCCTACATGATTCTGTTGTTCACCTTGGTCTTGGTTATTGTTTCCTCTTCCACTTCCCAAGCCTCTACCTCTGCCTCTTCCTCTGCCATAGGAGAATACATATTCAGAAGTGGGCTTTCCTTGGGAGTTTGAATCTTCACCAAGATTCTTTTCTTTAATAATCAGCATAGATACCAGATCAACAAAATTCGGAATATTTCCCCTAGTTTGTATGGAAGTTCTGAACTGCTTATATGTAGCTCCTAAACCACGAAGACACACTTCCACCTTATCATCATCATCTACATTCATGCCAATAGATGCAAGTGACTCACATATGCTTTTGATTTTCAAGGTGTAGTCACTTACCGACATGCTCTTCTTCTCCAATGTATGCAGCTCGTTCTTGAGTTGCAATTTCTGTGCCTTTGTATTGGTCTCGTACAATGTGACCAAACTGTTCCAAGCCTTTTTTGGAGTCTTGGCATCTTGTATGTGTCCAATCATGCTATCTTGTATGCTAACAGATAGCCAGTACATTACCTTTCGTGCTCCTTGATTCCATTCCTCATATGCTCTTACCTGATCTGCAGTCCGATTCCTTTCTGGTAATTGCGGAGCATTTTCGTTCTCTCCTTCGATGTACTTCCAGTAGCCTTTTCCCATAAGGAAATTCGTCATTCTGAATCTCCAAGCATGAAATTTGTTCTTTTCTAGCTTATCGCTCATAAGGTGACTCATTCCATCTGTGTTTGCCATTTCTGCAGCAATTCACAACACTGCAAAACACTACAAGCAGCACTATGACGTGACAGTTCGATCTCATAAAAACACAGTTTTTGTGTATCAACAGTACACGGAATCACTTGAAATTCTGGATCTCGAATATATGAGTGTTGGCAAACACAACGCAAGTTACAATTTCTGAAACCGACCTGGTTTTTCTACGAGCCCCACCTTGCGGGCTCGAAACGGAGGTCGAGATGGCTCCGAAACTTCGATTTGACAAAAACAAATGACCCTAAAGGGATAACTCCCGAAAATATTTCGAGGTCTTCTACCTTCACGTCGATTTCCATAGCAAACGGAGTTCGTTTGTGAATCCCGTTTTCTCCACGCCTTGCTGCGTACTCTTCACCGTCGCCTTCTCCACGAGCTCTCTACAGCCATGCTGGCTTTGATACCATGTCACGAGGAAGGAGCTAAAGGAGAGAGCTCACACACACACTCACTCTCAAAGAGAAGCGCACACACAGATTGAGGCAAGGAAGAATGATCTTCTTCTTCTTCTATTACATAAAAAGGAATGTACAAGAATGACCTAAAAACAAGGATACAACAAGTGCAATATATAAAGATCAGTACATAAGGAAAAACCTAATGTCCGCGTGAGTGAGCTGGCAAGGAACAAATGTGCCATCACTCTCGGTAGATAAATCTAGTAAAGCTCAATGAAGTATCCCTGACATATACCGGCGTGACCACTATACATATTAGAGAAACGAAAAACTGGTACGTGTCATCCTGGATCAGCACATGTTTAGCTTGATATCTCAACAGAGGGAAAGAAAAAGAAGAACAAAATGAAGCTTAGTAGTGAGTGTGAGTTCACTTGTATAGGCCTCTTTTAAAAAGTGACCTTGTCCACACTCTTACATTCATCCTAATTAAAAATAGGCAATAAATTCCCATTTGATGTCCGATTCTAGTACAAGCAAAATCTTGTTAAAGCTAAAGAGTTAAGGAGTCAATAACTCGACAAGTCAAACACTCCCTAGATTGCATAAAAGTGGAGTAAAATATGATATTTTGGCATGTGGGTAACTTTTAAGGGTGGATCTTCATATGAAATGGCCAACTTTGAAGGTGTTTTTGAGATATTTTGGTAGCCCACTTGGCTTCTACTTTGCTTGGGCATGTGCAGCTTGCTTGATTGCTTCAAATCATCACAACCTTGAATGTTTTTTGCCTCATTTAGTCATCAAAACTAACTGATAAGTTTCCACCTTCAACAATGTAACATAATCGTAGCAAGTATGTACAAAGCTTCATTGGTTTTAAAATGCATGGCCATTCATGAGTTATTTAACTTGTTAACTATAACTAATATAAAAGGACCACAAATAAGTCCATTAAGGCTTCAAACCATATGTTACAATGGCAACAAGCAGCTAATGAACATAATATTCACCGATTTGAGCTTATGTATCATCTATTATCTTTTTATAGAGAAGCATCGAAAAATAGTGCAAGTTTTAAAGGTTTTGTAATAATATTATGGAAAAGACAAAGACCTTTCGGTAATGAAGTAGTGAAGGCAACTTTTGTTACGAACCAGAGAGAAATTTCAAACTTAGAATCATTAATTCTTTTTAGTGCAAAACATAATGTGGCACACATAAGTACAGCTCAGAAGGGTGTCATAGAGGAAAAAAAACTGGGAAGTAATAGAACTTAGTGAACAATACGAATCTTGGAACTAGAAAAAAAATCCAATTAAAATCCAGACTTCAGGCTCATTCTTCAAGATTTAAATTATATAGAACTTATATAGTTTAAGAATCGCCTAAAGGAGTGGAATGAGCCCCTTATTTCGTTGTTTATTATTGAACCGAAAAGAACAAAACAGATGTCTAAAATGTAATTGAAAAAAAAAACATTTATGTCTATTGAGTTCTTGGTTCTCCAATGGATTGTCCTGCAATAATAACAACAAGCTAAATCTAAAAGAAAAAGCTATAAATATAATAGAGTACTCATGTAGAACCAAAAGCTAAGCAATAACCTACAGCATCTTAGTTACTAATGTAGTCTAAGGGCATCAAGAAATTTCCAACCTAGTGCATGGTCCAAGAGAACACATCACATGGATGTATAGAAAATTATGTCAAATATATAATTTATTAAACTCCAAAGGCCAAAACCAATTAAATATAAAAATCTAAGCATACTAAATGGAGAACCAGTTCACAACATAAGCCATGGATCCACCTGCCTCAGACTACAACGAGATCAAGGACAAGGAAACACAATGCAATATTACCAAACAAAATCGGCATGGCAAAACCCAAAAACATTATAAGTTCAAAATCAAATTATTGGAGGCTAAAAACTTGATAATGGTCAAAATATCAAATGTGCTCCGTGCGTTTAATAGATAAGGAAAACAATAAATATCAGTTTGACTTGATCGGGCTCAAAAAGCTCTCTATTAGAATAACAATTTTTTTTTTTGGCAACCCACTTGTTTTTCAGCTTCTTGTTTTCTACAATGAACACCTTGTGGTGCTTAGAAGAGAGGACTTCTTACAATCACAAATCCTTCTACCTAGAAACCCGAGGGATTTCTTAATAGACCACTATTTGGGCTGCTTGCCAAAGGTGATTGCAGATCTTTCCTTCTAGATCCTCCAGAGTGTTTCCCTCCTAATGGCATTCCACAAAGCAAATGAGCACCCGATCACATCCCCCTGCAGAGATTGCTTCCAGCTAACTTGATTAAGCAATAAAAGGAGCTTGCTAAGTCATTGCGAAGTTGGAAAGGTCCCATTAGAATAACAATATTGACTCTATAAGCATGAACTTCATTCATAACCAACTGTAGCAATTAATAGAAACGAAACTCTAAAATACATGGCAAAAAAAAAGTATGATCATAAGCACCATGCTCCCCTCTGCAACCTATTCGAGGGGAGCAATTAATAAGAAACTAATCTCTAAAATACATGGCAACAAAAAAAACTTATGATCATAAGCACCATGCTTCTACAACCAAGCTGACCATCACAATCAGAGGAAGGTACCCTTACCTTGGTGGAAGCTAAGCTATTCCCACCCATTATGCTACAATTAAAGATATAACCTAACACACAAGTAGACTGCAAATATACCCGATTAAGGTAGACCAAAGAGTAAATGTAAAGTAGGGACATCAGTCATCTTAGATATAATTGCAAAGTGACCGTGCCAGAAAACCATTCGGATGTTTAATAATAGAATATTATCGTTTTTACTAAGATTTACGCAACATAAATTCAACCGACTAGTATCGCACTGTGAGAATTAGCCAAAAAAAAAAAGCTCGCACTCTAAAGAGGTAACAACATGAATTCAAGACATCTTCTCATGATCAAACATGATACCTCAGGACCAAGGCCCGTAAAACTCAAGAACTCCATGACCTAAATAAATAGATTTCCCCCTCAGCCTCCCACCGTATCTCATTTTCCTGCGAAACCTTGGTAACGGTTCTCCTTGCATAATCTTTGAATATGTAGCCAGAAACACCATTCTTCTCAGTTCCTATGGCATGATATCAATTTAAAATAGTCTCCGTTGGCCAAGGCATATCTCCCATCCTCTTTGAAAATTCTGGGCCGCTTTTGGAATCCTTATTTTACTTACTGAAGACTAAAGGAACCGGACATGTGTAGCAGGCACTTGCACCGGTCGCAATCCAACAGGTGGTATATATTGCATTGTAGACAGCCCCCACCATGTTGCTGGGCATATCTGTACTTTTTTGAGGAATTGTACAAAACCTGTTCTGATTCAATGTTCAATCCAGTAAATTAAACATCAACTTTATTTTCACTTGGTCTTTAAGACTGTAAAAACTACGACAGGATAGGGAGGCCCAGTAGAGCTCATAAAGACCTAGAGTCCTGCCCCAATAATTTTACTTTTAGTACTATAAAATGATCCACTCATGCATACAAATTATGCTGACTCGATTGGAGCGTTGTCCGCCAATGATCTTCACCCATTCCAAATGTAAGAACGAGATGAGTCCTTGTTCTATTGCAATTTCAAGTTCAAAGTCAATCAATTTTTTTTTTACTCTGTATAACAAAATAAAGGGCTTTCCTCGACATGATATCGAATCGGCCAGAGAAGCTAAAATACAATATAAATGAAGTTCAAAATGAGCTCAAAATGCTTGGGTGTGCATGATGTCTCCATTTTTTTAATTACATCGAAGCTAACCATGTTAAGAGTAAGTGATTTATTGCGAAGTCTTGTACACGAGCATATGGCATAGCTCCCTTCAAAACAATGATAAATATATCTATACGCATCATATCATCAACATCGCACGTGATACTTAAAGTCATCCTTCACAAGGTAGGTTTTCTATTATTAAGAGTTGAGCCACGTGTCAAACAAAACCTTCGCTGCACCTATCCTTGAGATGTACTGGTGCTATAAAGCCTGTAATAGGTAATAAATATAAGTATGTATTTGAGGCTTGTGAGCGTTTGGTGGAAGAATCTCACATCAAGGCTGTTGTGATACGAACAAACAAGGACAAACTCCTGAATCAGACAAGGAAGCTTAGGAAAGCCTCCAACCACTTAATTTACAGTTCAACACCAATAGAAAATGTTTGCTTCCAGAAAAAAAAAAAAGAGAGGGGGGGGGGTATATCAGGCATATATAACAGGGTTCATGGCAAAGACTCCATCTAGTTGATCATACAATCCTCAAAAACCCATGTCACTGCAAAATTCACATGCCAGCCATCAACGGTGAAAGCAATTTTAGACAGAAAGCAACCGCTTCTCAAACATTCTAGTTGCATAAAAAGCCAAGTAATGTAGTCAAATCTATAGGATAAAACTCTTAAAATTTCAAATGCTCTTGGCTTGAAACACTCATCGAAAAATCACCAAGAGAATAGTGCCCTGTTGGAATTCAAGTTTCATTTCACCTCAGTACCCATACATTCCAATAAAGTAAATGGGAAAAGTGATTCCACTTATAGCAGCTTGCGCATATTGCTTGTGACAATGCCAAATGTACTGGTTAAAAATAATTCTAAGGCTGAAATAAAAACCCACCCACAGGAAAATGTTTTGTAATGCAAATTCAAATTTTATTGTCTCATCACAACAGGCTAGACTTTGACTCGAAGATGGGAAGGACAAGGAGGCTCTGTATTCAGCAGGTTGCTAGGAAGGGCTGCAGCAGCAAAAGTATTGACTTGACCAGTGTTCAAATGTAAAATGCACTGTTCCAAAACACTCTTCATCCACTCATAGCGACACTTCTCCATGGCCTCTGCAACAGAAATCTGGCATACAAAGTACACCTTTGTCAAAAACCCTTGGCAACATAAACATGGCCATGAAAAACAGAAAGCAGCCTCTTCACTAGAAAAGATTTGCCTGTGAAATCACGCACCCAACATCGTTCTCTGGAATCCTGTTCAGGCCATGAAGCGAGCTCTTCTTTGACAATGAGAGCGAACATGTAAGCCCTACATCGACCTTCTGGGCTGTGCGGGCTCTGAAGGCGCTTGCTCTTGAAATCCCAAGAACCTAAGTAACCCTGTACAGCAAGCATATGAGCATTACTAGGAAGGCAAACAGTTCATGTATGGGCACGAGTTGAATAGCTCCATTGAGCAATCATCTCGTTTCACCAATCCATTCACAAAAATCGACATTTCAATTCGATTTTTTTTTTTTTTTTTTTGGGGGGGGGGGGGGATCCTTGTTACTAGGACTCACATTTTAACAATCGAATGGCTTGAAGTCTATTATGAGTGCTATAATGCAAACTTGACAGTGAAGAATCTCAGCATAATCTATGGTTAGTGATTAGAATCAATTAGATATCAGATGACCAGAATGCTCAAAGGATATTGAAAAAGCCATAAATGTAACACAGAACAAGTAAGAAAAAGAATGACCATAATGCTTATAAGAAAAAGCTTGTGTGTACAGTGGAAACAAAGGTCTTGACCTTTAAGTCGCCCCGAACACCTGCCTCTTCATAGGCTTCACGACATGCAGCTTCCTCCGCAGTCTCATCCGTCTCCCAACCTCCCTGGAGTCTTCAATATTGAAATCAGTTCCATGAATGAAACCAAAACTCTCATTTCTGCAAATTCATGTAGATGTCACTGAAGAAACCAAACATGACGTTACTTCATTGCGGGAGATTAAGAGAAGGAAATGTCCATCAATGCAATATGGCAGTAGACTTTCATTTCTGCGCATACATTCAGATGATACTGAACAAATAAAAAAGTACTACATATTGAGTGAAATGCAGAGAAAAAGAAACGCTGCTACGCTATAAGCATTGATCAAGAAAATAGCAAAGCTTATAAACAAGAAATATGCAATATCATCCTTGACTCGTCAATGCCTGTGAAATGATACAAGAATAGAAAAGATCTAAACAAAAATTAAATGCTTGAATTTTGCACCAAGTTCAGCACAAACACAACTACCTCTTTACCACACGAATGTGATCTTTTTACAGGTGGAAATCTACTGAAACGACATGTATGGAGACGATATAACTCAAAGATTAAAGAACACTTTGACTGCAAATGGAGAAACGTTAGGATAAACTTGCTGGAAAATTAAAAACGACTCCATTGGATATAAAATTTTCACCATTTAATATAAGTTCTCACCTGACGTTTTGTCAAATGTGTGAGAAAATGAGAAAAAAAAAAGGCACGATGCTATAGCTAACCTTGGGGAACAAAAGTCCGGGACCACCCTGAGTCGTAACCATTAATACTTCGAGGTCATCCTGCATGTCCTTGTCAATGGAACAGCCATATCTGTACCGAAAAGGCACACATCTGCACAAATTTCACAGAAGAATTAAACTTGGCCAGAGACCATAAAAAGCGGGCCATTACAACTTAAATCCAGGTATCTCCGTGGTGAAATGAAGAAATTATCCGGCATTGAAAATAGAGTAACGATATAATGCAGATAAAAGAAGACTTACCCCGCAACCAAGCGATAACCATTATCATAACGCTGCTGGTAACGCCCTGTCCTTGCCACCAATGATGGCAAGTCACCATTACTTGCAGCAACGCCATGCAGTCCAGAGCAGATATTATCCCCCATCGTAATGTCAGTTTCACTAAAGTGTATCCCGAGTTATGAAAAATACATCCGAATCCTCTTTGTTGAGAAACGCTTCAAATGCTGGAAAGAGTTGAAGAGAACTGAAAGGTCGCCCATGGCATGCCACACCTTCGATTTCAGAAAAATCTTCAGGACCGCACCTGCGTTTCGGGCCTTTCGCTCAAATTCTTCGCATGGAAGCGATGGTACAATCGATTAAAGAACACGAAATTAAACGAACACAGCCCCCGTTAAAAATCCTGAGCAGACGTAATAAATGAAGAGAGAATGATATAACGTCAATGGCTAGAGAAAGCTGCGGGAAAGGAAGCGGACTCCGGAGTATGAGTGTGTGTGTGTGTGTGTGAGAGAGAGAGAGAGAGAGAGAGAGAGAGAGAGAGAGAGAGAGAGAGAGAATTGCCAATTGGATGAAGAGCGTGCACTTCTGTTCAACCCTAAGGGACGTTCACTAGTGCGCACACATATGGAGTCCCGACTGCCTCTGGCCATGTCGTATGGACCCACACGATCTAATTGTTGTTTGTCAATAATGCACATCCCATTGCCTCGGTGCTCAAGCTAGAGCCCACACGAAGGAGATTCCAAGGGAAACAACTCTCCAGAAGAATCTACATAATATCCAATGTGTCATGGATCCAATTCCACTTTTGTGGATTATCGCCGAGTTCACATGGGACCCAACCGGATTTGATTATTTTAGCAAAACGACGAACCAAAACAAAGGAAGGTAGTATAAGTGAAAGGAGGGGAAGAGGCACCTCAGCTTACAATTAAAAATTAAGATACAAGCAAGAGTAAGCCATTAAAAGCTTGCTATGAGAGTACACGAAGAACGTCATATTTGTCTAAGTCTAGTAGTTTAAGTGGTTGGGTTTTGGTCTATTGAGACTCAGGTCTAGAGTTCAATATCTGGATTGGATATGTAATGGCTTTGGTCAATTTAAACGAGTTGAAACTAGTTGTAAATTTGTCTAACTCATGTGTTGTGAGATACAAGGAGGTTCCGTGGGCACTATATCTATTTATCTATAGAGTTGATATTTCAAAGTCAAAGCTCAAGGAGTATACGCTTGCCAAACCTCCATGTATAAGAAAATTAAAAAAAAAAAGTCATGCTTGTGTCCATAGTGGATCTATACATTATTTTTTAATAGTAGAAATACATTTCTTTGAAACAAATTCGTTCGAGAAGAAACAAAATTTAGTAGTTTGCTTAAGATCTTGAAGTAAGGTAACATGAGAAACCGAGAATCCTAGTATTAGTATTATTCGAGAATCTAGGTTTCGTGAGGGCTTTCGAGTATTGTGGCCCTCGTGTATCGTGAGAGCACCCTCTCAATCGTAGCATTGGAGTCAACTCTCAAAGGCTCTTTTTTCATAGATAGATGGTAAATTATTTTTCCATGGATAGATGGCAAATTCTTGAGGCCTTTTGATTGAAGTTTCTTGGCCCTTGAAAGTTTGACCACTTTGCTTCTTCTCAAAAATTTTGGCCTTCAAAGGAACCTTGTAGGATGATGGATCTCAAAGGCTTAGGGTAGATGGGCTAGGGGCGGTCTCCTTCATGAGGATTTAAGTTTGGTTTTGGGTGGCCTAAGATCTCCTTCATGAAGGTTCCTTCCCTAGTGTTAAGTAACCATGGAAAATCCTAAAGAATAGTCAAGCAAAAAATAGCTTTTTCTTTTAGGGGAAAGAATTTCCAATTGTAAGAAGCTCCCCTCCTTTTTTTAGACATCATAGAGTGTTTTTCCTTGAGAGCAACAAGATTAAAAGCAAGTGGGTCCCACATGAGGAGGACAAAAGCGTTATCAACCTTCTTTGTATTGTCTTCTATATCTTCTATGTCTTCAAGCAAGTTTTAAGTAACCCGTGCTTTGTGGGATTCAAGGGGTCCCATGGGTGCTACATGTGTTCACTTGTAAAATTGTTCTTTCGATTACTTAAAGTTTGGGAGAGTAGACTATTGCCGAACTTCCTTTTAAAAAAAAAAATAATCATGGCCCTCATCTAGGGGAGAGTAGTTCGAGTTGTAGGGGTTTTGCATTTCTTTTTGTGTCTCCCCTTCAATGGTCTCCCTTCCATGCAATGAAGTAAGAAATGTTCAACACAACCTCAGGAAGTGTTTCCTCAACACACAATGCTTTGGCCTCCGATAGTCTCTCAAGGAATGGAGGCGTTGGTTCAAAAGAGAGTGGTTCCCTCTAGGCATATTAAGCTAAAAATGACGATTCCTCTCAACTGACCACGTACTTCTAATTTTCAAAGATGACAACATGACCTTTCAAGCATTTGAAACACAATATGGTAGATAACGAGCACTGTCATGTGCCTCTTCAGATGGTATCCAATGTTTTACCCAAACAACACTCAAGCAATGAAGTACTTATACCCACTTTCGCTTGAGATCCCACACTTTTACCTACACCGATTTATCAATGAAACACCGTTTCTATTTCCAATGAAGATGTTGGGAGGGCAAAGATTTACGAAGGTGCAAACCAATGGCACCTTCAAGTTTGTTTGTGTGGAAGCATACTTTTCCAAAGATCCCCCTAGGATTATCAAGATTAATCTAGGTGTAAAGTTGTCCATCTAGTAACTTACATAATGTGTGCTTCCATTGTGGAACTCAAAGACATAGAATTAAAGCCTACCTTTTGAGTAAGGGACCCCAAAAAAGTGGAGGTGTAGCAACTAGAAACCTTCATTAAAACTTTCCTTGGAAACGAATTTACCTTTTGAGTAAGGGACCCCAAAAAAGTGGAGGTGTAGCAACTAGAAACCTTCATTAAAACTTTCCTTGGAAACGAATTCAGAGTTCCTAGCATACCCTTTCCCTCATTGAACCATTCTTGGGGAGTGGAGAACACCTTCAGCATGATTTCAAACAATCAAAAGGATGACGATGGGTTCACCTTAGTCAAAAAAGGAAAGGGAAAAGAATCAAGAACCCAAGAAGGGACACAAAAACCATAGAAAATGATTATGCTTGCATTGAGATGCAACCCTTTGATTTGGAGAAGGAAGTTAGTATCATGGATTTCCTAGATGGTTATAGTCGCAAGGTTGAATCAGTTACTTCACCAACAAGGAGGATGATCTAGATAGTGAGAGCCCTATGATTGGCTAGATGATCTCTAATACTTATGCAAAGAAGAGAGGGGATATTGAAAGAAAAAGAGGGTAAATTTGCCATGCGTAGATGTGGTCGCACATGGCAATAGCTAGCCCAAGTAATCTTCCCCAAGAAAGTCAAGAAGAAGAAAGAGACAAGAGGAAGTCGAATCCCACCCCAAAGAAAAAATCATGAAGATCATATCATTCAAACGTTTGAAGCCTTTGAGATATAAATACGGCCTTCGTTGTTAACCGATGGTTAAGAGAACAATTTCAACCCATAACTTTTATGCATACAAGAGGTGAAGGTTGATGGAGTGGACTTGGTAACACATCTCAAGCATGTCCCTCCGAACCACACATGGTTTACTATGAACTACCCTTCCACTACATGGGTGGCCATTGTTACCCTTCCACTACAAGGAAAAGATGGGTTTTTTATGCTCGCAAATTGAATTAAAATTAATGGGTGTAACTATTTTCGTTGGCAACAAAATTATAGATCCATTATTTCTTTTGGTGAACATATTTCTTTCGGTATAGCCATCAATGTAGGCATCGGGTAGATTGCTTTTGTATTTTTTTTATTGTGCTTGTTGATGTGTATACTCACACTTTTTTTTTACTACTTATATAATATAATCATATTGACACTTATACCAATGCATGCATTGATTTTTTGAAAAAGAAGATTTGCATATGTACGGCAATTTGCAAAAATGTTTCGAAAGTGCACGCACAATAGAACAAACAAGACTATATTTTTTTCTCTATCACGCTTACTTTCATGCATGTTTCTTCTCCTTCTTATTCTCTCTCACTTTCTCTTACTCTCTTTATCATTCTAACTCGCCATTTCACTCTTTTTAACTCTCTTTATCATTCTAACTCGTTATTTTTGTTTTATTTTTGTTTTATTTTTGAATTATTTTAGTCTAATTTGAAGCAAATCAATGGCAATTTAGCTTATAAGAGCTTCAGATCTACATAATTTTCGTTATAGAACTTCACATCTATGCTTAAGAAGATTTACATTCACTTAATGTCTCAAGTACGTGGAATTTTTTAAATATTTATGTTTTTTTTATTTAAATTTCTAAACATTTGTTTTAATAGTAAATACAAATTCAATGGAAATAGTTAGAAAAAAAAAACAATCAAAGAAAAAATACAATTAATCAATTATACAATTAAAGAAAGAAATTAATCAATACACATATACACACGTTGTGTACCTGAGTATCGACTTAAGGACTTGTGGAGAAAGAGACTATACCTGAATCCCCTTCAAGTGCATATAGTGGGGATTCACGCTTTAATTATCAATCCAATGAGTATCAAAACCTAACCGAATGTATGAGGACATGCATTCAAATGATGGTCAATGCAAATGAGATCTAGCAAAGTGCAAGCAATTATAAATTCATCACATTCAAGCTTTCAAGGTCAACTATGGTGTCACGACACTTAGAACAACAGTCAATAGTAAATCGAGCTTTTCTCTCATCTGTGAACTCAGAATATAGTGAGTAGTGGGTTCCTTCAGAAGCTCTCGAGAAGACGCATCTAATGCTTGTCTCTTCACTCGATTTTGACGCTCTTGCTTCAAGTTATCAGCAAAATATTGAGTCGTGGGAATGATCTTCCTATGCTTCAGCACTTCCTACCCTCAACACACACCTTACCAACAGCAAACAAGCGCTTTCATGGATAGACAACACTTCTCAGTACTCTTTTCAAGCATCACACATACATGCAAGCTCACAAAGAAGAAGATACAAAGAGAAGAAGACACAAATTCAAAATTCTGTGCTCTTGATTCTCACAATGGAAAAAAGTCTTTTCAAATATTCACAAAATGACTTATATACTTGTGCCGTGGAATTGGTCATTTCACACAAGAGACCGGCAATTTATTGAATAAAAGAATAATGCCCTACTAATTTACAAAGGTAATGATACAAATCTCTATGGGTATGCATCTAGAGGACTCCTCTAGTGGATTTACATCGGAAAATATATTACAAAATGACTACGGTACAAAAATAAAGTGTCCAAATCGGAAAAATTTTGGGCCCCTTCTTCTTCTCTGCATCTTTGCTCTTCTTTGCTCTGCAACACTCTCCCCCTCTTTGTCTATGTCGTCCCTTGATAGGCTTCGCTTCTCGCCTCTAGTTTTGTGCGATATAATTTTACCAGTGGTCAAGGAATTGATCATAACTCGATACCTGTTGCATTGGTTTTGGCCTCTTTTTTTTTCTTTCCACTACATGCAACCTGTGAAGATGGACTACATCAGATTTGTAGTCTAGCTCACCAATAACCTCTTTAAATCTGGGTTGTTAAGTCGGGCTGCCACGCACGCAACCAGTGGAAGGTATGAAGGTCTGGATCTTCAGCCTTTGATCTGGACCTCCCAAAGATCAAGAGGTTGAAGCACCTTCCTGAGGCTCTGGATCTGCAGATATCTTCTTGCACTTCTTCATGGATAATTGCTGGCCTTGATTCGTCCTTGCCTATTGCATACTTCCCACTGTTAGGCCCCTGCGGAGCTTTGTGCAGAGATGGGTGTTGTGTGCCCCTGCGGGGCTTTCTACAGAGATATGTCTTCAAATATATTCTTTTTAGTGAAGATTCTTCCTTGTTTTTCTTTGTTTTTTCCTTTTGCTTGACTCCCCCTCAACACTTCTACCCCCCTCCTGAACTCTGTCGTCCCCGACAGGCTTTGGAATGCGGCGGTAGTATGTCCTATGGACCTTTTGCTCTCTTTCATTAAGTAGATTGGCTTCATGTATCATAAGTTGCTTCCATTGTTCCGTTGTCACACCATCATGTGGTGCCTGTCGATGGTCTGCAAAGAAGCTTAATTCATACGCAAGTAGTCTGGCATTCAGATTAGTTGACATCTTTAAGAAAATTTCTGAGTCAATCTCAAAAAATCCCATAAAAAAGGCTTCTTCAAAATTTTGCATGTATGGGCTCGGCAAAAACATAATTCTGGAGTAGTTTGCCGCGACTAGGCATAATTGATAGATAAAAAACAAGAATATCGGTGCCTTGGTTAATGCCGATGAAATTCAAAAATGTGTATGCCGCATGTTTTAAAAACTTTGAGTACTATCAGTCTCATGCTGAGGATTTTATTGGTCATCTTTATTGTGAGATCGGGTATTGTCACATAACGATTTAACCAAAATTCGATGGATCTCACCATGTATTCTTTAGTCGGTAAATAGTTGTGGGGTGGACTTGGAAGTGGTGGGTAATTCAACCATTGTTTATTGAGCTTACCACTTTTTTGCATTTCCAAAAATTCTTGTGCATCACGTCGATGAGGCATTGGGCAAAAAGAGGGATTTACCTGTAATGAATATGGTGCTGCTTGCCAGTGCACCCACAAAGTAGGATTCTTTTCCAAAAATTTTCTTCTCCAAAGTGGTTGTGCTGCCTCAAATTCCTCTTGAGTGTAAGTGAAGGTGTTTGCTTTGAAGTTCAACTGATCATGAGGATCTTTTTGCATGGTCTGCTTTATATACCGTCGTGTTTGCTCTTTCAATATCCCATAAGGTATGTTGAATGGCTTTATGATCTGATCCAAATCTTTGTCTTTAATCTTTGCCTCCTTCATTACTTTGACTACTTCATTTTCAAATTTTTTTGTCAACCAGGACACCAATAGTGCCCGTTCCTTCTAACCTATTTCTACAGTATACGGCATGGGATGATCATCACAAGGTTCTGCCATCTTCTCTTTTATTGGTGAATGATAGATCAGGGGAGATAGAGGACGTACCTCTACCTCGTCAGTAGGATTTCCTTGTTGCGGCTCTTCTGGTGTCCTGATTGTGGCATGTTGTTTTATTTGAGCTTCTAATTGTGCAATGAGTTCTTCCTTCTCTTTGATTTCGTTGAGGGCCACTGTTAGCACATCTTTGCCCGTCAAAAGTTCCTGGCCGATGGCTGCTAATTGGTCGGCGTCTTCATTATAAACTACTAAAAGTTTGTCTTCAGCAGATTTCCATTGCGTTCTAAGTTCATTAGTATCATGCATATACTTTTTTTCCCATTTTTCTCGGGTGGTTTGCTCTTGTTTCAGCAGATTTTCATACTTTACAATCTGGTCTTCCAATGCCTTTGTGTCTGTTGTGGTTGTCCCTCGTGCTTCTATAGGTTGGTGGTACAGTATGGCATGCATAAGTTCCTTATTCCTATTTCGTAAATCGTCGGTTACTAGTTTCAATTGAGCTACATCTACGTTTAACCATGTTTTAGGTATGTTAGGTTCTTCACCTGTGGTAGCATCTTTTCCTTGTGCCACATGTAGTGTTGTGTCGTGGGGCTGACGAATATGGAGTTGTATCATTGGCTCAGCCTCTTTGGTTACTTCCTTACCTTGTGGCTTCAATCATAGTTTTGTCCATATTTTGTTGTGATAGCCTTTCTTTTTCCAGGTTTATTTGTAATTCTTCCTTTATTGGTGGTACCACATCTCTTTTTGGTGTAGATACTTCCTTTATACTGATCTTGGATTGTGTATTCAACTGGATGAGGTGTCTTCCTTCAGATTGTACTTCTTGATCTTGTACTTGTGAGTTTTGATTGCCAGGGGTGGTTTCGATTTGTTGAATCTCTGCCCATTCTTCATCATTCATCTCTATCCTTATATCTGTGTCCAATGTGTCATGCTCATGACTAGATTCTTCATTGGAACTTGAGTCATGAAGTCCCAATTCCTTGTATCTGGCGGCTTGTGATGGGTTGTGTGCTTTGTGTCCCTTCTTCTGTAATCGTCTGGACTATCTGTATTGATGCCCTTGGACAATGAGGTTTATTTGACCCCGCATGTAAGTATGTGTTTCTTCTAAAGCCATTGAGAGATCTCTTTGTGTTATCGGAGGTTGGGTCAATGAAACCCTTGGCATTAGATGTGCTCGCTTCGATTGTGGGGTTTCCCATGTGTCTTCTTCTCTGGCTCGCTTAGCCCCCGCATTGGCATCTTCAAACTTGTTCCCACTTCCTCTTTGGATATGGATGCTTTCTTTTTCTTTGGAATTGTTGCAGACTTCATGTATTTTGCCATTTCAATGGAGGTTGGCATTAATCACTGACATTCCTTCATTTATAGTGGTTCATAGATCAATAAGGTCAATGCAGAGCTTCCATTAAAAACTTCTTCTGATTCCATTTCTTCTTAGCTTCAAATAAATGTTCTTGTATGTATGGCGTAAAGTTGACTTGGTTCCCAGTTTGCTTCATAGCATGAGATAGCAATTGAACTACAATCTTTTGAGGCATTGTATATCTGTTCATGCTTGGGAAACAGAAATGTTGATGCACCATACAAACTGATTCTTCAATATCCGTCCTGTTAATTTCCATAAATGTCTTCTTTTTAGCATCATGACATTCCTCTTTGAGATTCATGAGGCCGTCCTGACTCCATCCAAAAGCTTTGTTGATGAGTTCATGCGTAAATCGAATATTTTTCCATGCCCCCCGTTTTGTTAAGAACTTTAGCTTCTGGAATTGAGGGCTTATCCGCTGCTACCTGTAGCGTGTTCATAACTTGAGTGCATCTTTGAAAATCCAGTAAATAAATTCGGAGTCGTAGAAACTTGTCAATTCCGGCCCTTGTCCAAATTTCCATGACGCTTGGCAGTCTTTGTAGTATGGTTTGTGTTAAACGTGAAACTAACCGTCAGAGACGCGTTTAAACAATTAGTGGGTTCTTGGGAGTGGAAGGGGTTTATTAAACAGAGGCCCTATGCTTGGTTTCCCAAACTAGCCACTTCACACACATCAATATACTAATGCTCAAGAACTCTACCAAGAATCTGTTACACTTACAATCTTACGGTACGCAATCAAACTCTTCCAAAGTTTACCGAACACACACTAGCTAATACTCTCTTCAGCGTACAGCGCAAGAACTATTCAGTCTCGTAATGCAGAATTACTTGATTAACTCAAGCACTGTCCCAAACACAACTATTGTAACAATAGAGACAATAACAGTGACTTAATCTTTACCGAACAATTACATATAATCAAGTAGGACAGCAGACGTAGAATGATTCAGGATTCTCAAACACGCAGTACTGAAACTGTCATTACTAGAGTATAGACTTCATCAAACAACTTACAGAACATCACAAGACAGAGAGATACCATAGTACGCGTAATTAGCAGAACAATCACAACAGAAACCTCGCAGAACGACTCGCCCAGACAAACAGTCTGGCGATCTTCTTGACGTTGATGTAAATCACAAACCGAACGGTATCGATAAACAAAACAAGACAGAGACGACACAGAATACTCAGAGTTAACCAACGCACACCACAGTAACGTCAGATCAATCACCCAGACAGACAGTCTGGTGATCCCAACTGATCGTCACCGAGCGTCTCTTTTTCATTGATTTATATAAAGATTACAACCATCTTTGTAACAACCTGTCGTACGTGCGGACTAGAAAAAGATTCAGTTTTTACAATCGCCAACCCGACGGCCGACTAACACTGGCATGCACGGTGGACTCGAACCCGGAGGTTTTACAACAATTATGGCTCATCTACAATGCCTTCTAAATACATCGATCGAGCTAATCTAAAAGTCCGGGCAATTTTCTTCTTTAAGGCTTCTAACATCTGTTTCAAAATATCTGGTTCTACTAATTGGGCATCTGTTCGTACAGAACTTAAAGAAATGACTTCGGTCATCAAAACTTCTGCTTGTGTCTGCAGAAAAGCTTCCTGTTTTTAAATTGTTTGATAAGGCCGCATCACGAGTTACCTTCATATCTGCAATTTTCTTATTTATTTGAGCTAATATTTCTTTCTGTACATCTAGTTGATACTCCCTTCTTTCTATTTCATGATTTCAGATTGTTTTGTAATAGGCATTGCGCTCTCGACGGGCACTTGCGATATCTTTGTGTAATTGCGCTTCCACGTTCAATTTGCATTTAAGAATATTGTTGACGTCCGATATATCAATTTTGGTTCTCTGAAGTTCTTCATTAGTCTTCTGAGCTAAATTGTACATTTCTTGCCCTTTGTTGACCACTTCTTCTAACTATACTCTGGTTTCTTCTAATAAATTACCTAAAGCTACTCGTGCATCTTCTTTATCTTGGACTAACTGCTTCAAGTTGACTAACTCTGCATCTGCAACACTTAGTAATTCATTTGTCTCTTTGATTACTGTTAGAGCCGCATCTCTTTGATTGATAATTATTTCCTATTCTACAAGTCTGGCCTACAACTCTTGAATTTGTCTGTTTAACGCATGATTTTCTACCTTGACTGCCTGTAATTCTTCCTGGAGAGGAGTGATGTCTGCCTCCAGCACATCAACTTTGTGTTGAAAGTCATCTCGGATAGTATCTGACACTTGCTTCATTTGTTCAGGTAGTTGTTGTGATAGCTAGATCAGCATGTGACCCATTGATGCTAACTCCGAAAACAAGGGAATTGAAGGAATTGGAGGATGAGAACGGGGTTGAGATGAAGAAGCGGTGAGGAGCTGCTGGGAATTCAGTGGAGAGTAATTTGGTGATGAGGATGAAGAAGCAGTTGGTTTGTCGGGGACAATGGGTGGAATAGGAATAATGGGTTCAGTTGGAGGTTCCGGTGGATGAGTAGGAAGAATAGTAGTTGTGTTGGTTACCTTTTCAGTTATTGGTTGTGTAGTGTCATCAAGGCCGGTAGCTGTAGACTCCACTGCTTTAAGCAGTTCTTCGAAAACCTCTTTAATGACATGTTCTCCATCCTCTTGCTTTTTGTGCTCAAATTGCTATTGAGATGCCTCTTTTGACGAGCTTGTTTCAGATTCGGTGGTAGCATGCTGTTCTTGTTGCCTTTCTGAAGAAGACTGTGCTGATGATTCATGATGCATTGATGTTGCGGTGTCATGGAAGGTTTCTTCGTCCTGTCCTTCTTCTTCTTTGTTTGCTTGATCATTTGCGGCAGACCCTTGTGCCTGACTATCTGATGAACTAATTTTGATTCTTTTCCGACGGAGAAGGTGGAAAATCTCTTCGTCATCCTCTTCATCATCGTCCAAGATTTGTGCAGACTCTTCATGGTGCAAAACGGGTCCTTGGGGTGGCGGTTGTGCTGCTAGAATGGTCGGAAACAAAAAAGATAGGATGTGCGGCAGCCTGAACCTTGGCATATCTCCTTTGTTGACCTGCTTGATGATTGACACGCATTCTTTGTGAATGTGGCGGAAGAAATACGAAGCAAAGTTGACAGGTTCTCGAGCAGCTAAATCTATAGCGGAGTAAAAGGGACGAGATATTCCATATGTGCGCTTTTGGAGATTCAAACTGGCAACTAAAAATTGGAGTGCTGATCTCTCAGGTTCAGGGCGAAAGAGGATTGCATATTCATTGGATGAGTGCCTAGGGAATAATTGCTTCATTGTGGCAATCGGCAGATTTGGGCCATTTTTCCTACCTTGCAGAGAGAGTCGAAATGCATCAGAGAAGGTCTAGAGAGTGATTACGGTACGGGATGGCAGGGAAGTGATAGGCCAACTCTGCTGTGTAGCAGGTGTGGCAGCGATGGCGGCGATGAGTTGTGCGTAGAAAGGGTGGCAATCCACTGAATGCCAAGGCAATTCAGCAAAATTGGCCAACCCGCGGACGCGCAGGAACTCACCTACATCAGCAGGAGTCCACGGAAGGCGGCGAAGTTTGCCAGAGCTTCCATGGCGCACAAACAATAGCAAGCACGGTAACACAAGCGTAAGGTAGACAGAGAGCACAAATACACAAATCACACAGACACAATAGCGATTAACAGCGAAACAAAAAAGATTAAGTAGATGCTTGGCAACGGGAAGCCATTGAAATTACTAATCATCGCACGACGTTGAGATGATAACCTCATAACTTCGCTGTGCATGCATGAACAGAACGATAATGCCGGGCGGTTGTTGACATAATTAGGTATCAAAACGAGGATATTTATAGACTTATTTTATTAAGCTCATAAAAACAAAAAGAAAAGAAAGGAAAAAGATAAAACGAAAAATACGCGGTTAACCGCGAAACATTTTAGTGCGGATCAGATGCTTGCTCATACGGTCGCAACTTTGAACCATTTATCACCTTTGGAAGAGGAATGCCTGTCAAAGTAGCCAACCGAAAAGTGGCTGGGCCCACCTGTTCAGAAATCCGGTATGGACCAAACCATCGTAACTTGAATTTTCCGGTAGAGCGATTCGATTTTGCATTGTAAAAGAGTACAAGTTGCCCCACTGTAAAAACTAGAGTTTTTAGATATCGATCATGAGTTCGAGCTTGTCTTAACTGTACTTCCTGAATAGTCAGAAAATTGTCCCACCGATGCTCGTCTAATTCTCTGAGTGTATCCAACCGAAATGATAGAGATTCTTCCGGTAACAGCTTCTGAGTGAGAGCTACACGTAAACTTGGCACAACAATCTCCATTGGTGCTATGGCTTCCAGTCCATAAGCCAGTTTGAAAGGTGTTAGTCCTATTGCTACCTTGTAGGTAGTCCTGTACGCCCATAATACTGCAGGTAACAGTTGATCCCACCTTTCCGGTGATTCCAGAATCAGTTTTCGAAGCATATTCAACAAGGTTTTGTTTGTACTCTCAGCCAAACCATTAACACGAGGATAATAAGGAGAGCTAAAGTTATGCATAATCTAAAAAGAATGTGTGAGTGCTTTCATTAAGTTGTTAAGAAAATGCGTGCCTTGATCTATAACAAGGTCCAGAGATAAGCCAAAATGTGGGAAAACATCTTTCATTAGACACTTTGCCACCGAAACAGCTGTGGCAGACCTTAAAGCCCATGCTTCTGCCCATCTGGTAGCATAATCTGTACATGTTAGAATATAACGATTATTACTGAGGATTGCTGGAGGTGTAATAGGTCGAATAAAATCTAGACCCCACTTCTGAAAAGGCTCCAATGGCAGGATAGGTTGTAGGGGGAAAAAATGGCGTTGTAGAGGCTGTCCAGACCTCTGACAAGTATCACATTGTTTGACAAACTGAGATACATCCACGTACATAGTAGGCCACCAAAGTCCACTTTGCAGAATTTTCCGGTGCGTTAAATCTGCTGCAAAGTGTCCACCGGAAGGAATTGAGTGAGCCAGAGTAATGACTGAGTTAACTTCATGCAGAGGAATACAATGAAGTAAAATTCCAGTGTGATCCATATAGTATAATTCTCCAGCAATTAACCAGAATTTGCGACTGTACACTGCAATCTTTCTACGCATTGCAGGAGAGGTCTGAGCAGGAATACATCCATCAGTAAGAAAAGTTAATATCTGATCATAATATGTAGATGGCATAGGTGGTTCTGCATATTCATCATTAGTTGGTTCAGTAACATAAATCGCTGGTGTGGTGTCATCTACACCGACCGGAGCTTCACCGGAATCTAAGCGAAAAAGGAAATCTGCTAAGGCATGTGAACTGTCGGGCCGATGGATTACTTCGAAATCAAACTCTTGTAAAACTAGAACCCAACGCGCTAATCGACCACCTAAATGCTGCTGTCATACTAGATAAACAAGTGCAGCATGATCTACATGAAAAGTAAATTTGCGGCCAAGTAAATAATGCCTTAATTTCTTTACAGAATATACTAAACCCAGACATTCCCTTTCAGTTACAGAGTAATTCTTTTCAGCAGGAGCAAGCCTTCGACTTGCATCAGTTTGTTGCATTAACACACTTCCAATGGCTATATCTGATGCGTCTACGAAAACATGAAATGGACGTTCCCAATCAGGTGGTTGTAAAATTGGGACCTGCGTTAATAAACATTTTAGACGATCAAATGTTGTTTGACATTCTTGAGTCCAATCAAACTGTTTATGAGTACTCGTGATTAAACAATTGAGTGGAATGGCTAAATGAGCGAGCCACCGTAAATGGCGACCATGCCATCTCACTTGACCCATGAAACACATTACTTCCTTTGGTGTAGTAGGTACATGTGCTTTTAACACAGCTGCAACCTTATCTGGGTCGACTTGAATACCTTGTCCAGAGACAATATGGCCAAGTAACTTTCCACATGAAACCGCAAATACAGATTTGTTTGGGTTCAGGCAGAGTCTGTATTCTCTGCACTTCTCAAAGCAACACCGTAAATGGAACAAGTGTGCTTCCATTTTACCGAATAAAGAGAAATCATTAAGATATACTTGCATAAAAGAGGTAAGATAAGGGGAGAATATTTCTTGCATACACCTCTGGAAAGTGTTGGGGGCATTTCTCAATCCGAACCACATAATAGTACAAGCAAAAACACCCCAATTGGTAATGAAAGCGGTCTTTGGAATATCTTGTTCAGCCATTCTGACTTGATTGTAACCACTGTAACCATCCAGGAAAGAGTACATTTCATGTCCTGCTACTCTGTCAAGCATCATGTCAAGAAAAGGTAGAGGAAATGGATCAGGCACCGTAGCTGCATTCAGTTTCCGGTAATCCACACATAATTGCAGTTGCTTATTCTTTTTAGGAACAATAACAATTGGTGAGATCCATTCAGCGTGCTCTACTGGTACAATGAATCCAAATTTCAATAACCTATCCAGCTCTGGCTTTACTTGTGCTGCATAATTTGGATTCATCCGGTAGCTGGGTTGTTTGATTGGTTTTGCTTCCGGCTTCAGCATGACCCTATGTTGATAAATGCGAGGGTCCAAACCTTTCATGTCTTTGTAATCCCATGCAAAAACATCAGAGAATTCTCAAAGTAGGTTGATTAAATCTGCTTGGAATACTTCAGGTAAGCTTTCCCTTATCTTGACAAGAAGCAGATTTTCTTCATCTCCTAAATTATAGGTGATCAACTGATCTTCTGACACATAGAATTGTCGGGACTTCTCTGTATCATCAGCTGATTTTAAAAGTTGTTGTAGATCGGCGTCATCTATAGCAGCAGTACCTTCTTTCTTGTCTTCTTCAGTCACAGGCATCACCGTACAGACTGACGGATTCCAATTATCTACAGCATATTGTAGATCAACTGTTCCTAGGGAGATCAAATTTATATTATTCTTCAAAAACTCTTCTTCTTCATTATCTGACAAACCATCTAACATATGAACTGGTTCTGCAAAATAAGGTCTAGCATGTAATTCACAAGGCTGGATAGCATCTAACTTGACAACATATTTACGATTATTGTCCTTGAAAGTGAGTTTCTGTGCGGACCAATCTTGTATCACCTTAGCTTGTTTCAACCAAGGACGGCCAAAAAGCAGATTATAATCCAAGCTAGACTCTGGTAGTTCTAAGATGACAAAAGTCATCTTAAATGTTGTACCTTGCAAAGTTATGGGAACATCTCGTACTAGTCCCACTGGGTGGACTCTAGACTGATCAACCATCCTTACAAAAAACTGGACAGGCTCAATTTTCGTCCATCCTAACTTTTTACACAGTGCGGCAGTAGCAATGTTTACACCAGACCCTCCATCAATTAGTACTTGATTAATTTTATGATTTTTGTACCATACCGTAATCGATGGGACCGAATGATCCACCGTAGAGTCAGTTTCTGGTTGTACTATTCCCGTTGCTGGAATGCAGGCAGACTCAGTATTAAACTGTTGCTGGAATTGTTGACGGACTCTTGGTACTAGTGCAAGTAAACCAAGAGGAAGAGTAATGGATGCTTCAGATAAAATTTCCCATGCTTGATTTACTTGACTTGTACTTTTGATTGATTTTGAAGATGATGCATCTGTTATTGGAGTTGACTCTTGCTCCTGTGCAGTTTCCTTTGACAGTGGAACTTGTGTCACCGGAATAGGGTCTGGGAACACTGGAGGTTCTGTGGTGGTCCACTGACTAGCCTTGTCATATGTTCTTTGCTGTTCTTGAATGCCTGGTTCAAATATTTCAGCTGCTGGTTGTAACGGCCTACCGGATCTGGTCTGAACTACTGCAGCTTGTGTTTCTATGGGTGTGATCTGAACCATATTAGTCATTGGATTCTGATGTTCTTTTTTTCTCTGATCATATTCTACTGCATCTTTACAAAATCTTCTAATGTGGCCAAATTCACTACAAAAATGGCAGCGAGGTGGTGGCAAATTAGTATTTTCCTGTGCTGGTCCTGCCTGCCAACGGTTTGCATTGTAGTTATCATTTCTTTGTCCTCTGTAATTTCGATAGCCTTGCTACTGGTTGTTTCTCATTTGAGGAGGTACATAGTGATTGGCAGGCTGCCCTGGTTCTTGTATAATTGCATTCACTGTTGCTGTTCCCTGTACTTTAGCGTTGTATGCACAGTTTTTGGTGGAATTTCCTGTCGTATTACAGATAGCATAAAATAACTGGTTGAGGGCACAAGTGGCACTGGTATGCCCTGAATTCTTGCACGTGGTGCAGTACATCTATCTGGTCGGATCTTCTGCAACATTTTTACTCGCTTTTAACCATTCCAGGTCTTCTGTAAATCCTCCTACCTTGTTTTCCAGCTGCAAAGCCATTGCAATCACCGCATCTAGTGTCATAGCTCCCACACAGCGTATGATCATAATCTGTTTAAGTTGCGGAGCCAAACCATTGATAAACCATTGAGTGATAACATCATCCGGCAGGTTGGCATGGACTGGCGGTAATTGCCTCAAATGAGTTCTGAATAGGGTGGCATATTCCTGCACTGTTTGATTCATCTTCTGTCTATTGTTTTGCAGGTAATCGAAAATTTTGGTTGGATTCTTCTTTAGCCTGAATTTCTGCAAAAATGCATCCCTTACCGCTTCATAAGTCACAAAATGATTAAAGTCATATTCTGTAAGCCATCTGGCTGCATCATTAAATAACGTGGACTAGAATACAATAGCTTTATACGCCGCATCAGGTGGATGATTGAGCACTACGTAGCTTATCTCAAATGTGCGTACATGAACATCTGGGTCATCACCTGGAAATCCACCGAATTTAGTGTACGTTATTCTTGTTGGAGTCGGCCGAGGTGGAAATAGATGTTGCTGTTGCTGCTGTTGTTGTTGTTGTTGTTGTTGTTGTTGTTGCCCACTCATCGTGCTGGCGGTTGTATTGTGACTATCTTTTGTATCCCAAGGCTGAATATCTGAACTGTCGGAATCTGTATCGTCATCCTGTGCACTCTCTGGCTTGATATTATTGTTCAGTATGCTTCGGATTTCAGCTTCGAATAAGCTACCTTCCTCCTTGATATCAAATGTAGGAAAGCTTACTCCAAATAACGGTGATTGGATTGAAGATTCACCAAGAAATGGTAAACCGTCACCGAAAAACTGTGAACTCTCAGCAACTGGTACCGAAATAACACCTGAAGGTGTCGAATTTTCACCAAAGCAGGGTGCTTTTTCACCTTCACTGATTTCTTTGGTCAAGACATTTCTATCCATAGACAAATTCGAATCTTGACCCAATGGTGTTAAATTAACTTCATGCTGCGTCCTGGTAGACTCTGGAGTTACTATATCTTCGACAGACTGTGCCGAAATCGCACCGGAATCTGCCAAAAAGGTAGTACGTTCCACCGGAATACTACCGGAGTCACTACTTGCGTTCTTCAATGTTGGTGCAAACCAATCACCAATTGAAGTTTGGAAGACAAAAGATGAAGATAAGAACAATTCTTGAAGCATAGAAGAAGGATACATTCACAGAGTGAAAGACATGTACACATATGTACATTAGTTAAGACATAGGTTACTTATACTTATGCTTTGACATAAGTCTGTACATATTTGCCTATAAATACTTTGGAAAAATGTCGGGGCAAGGAGAGAAAAAGAGGAGAGACAAGAGGAGACAATAGGAGATCATGAGAATAGTGTATTGAGGAGTTGTAAGAGTCATTAAGTCTCTTAGAAGTGAGTTGAATTGTTAATCCTCACTTAGTTGTAAATCTCTGAGAAATAGAAGAAAAATTGCGCCCGATGTTTCTGTGTTTTCTCTTCGTGTAGTAGATCTTTTGTGAATTCCTTTTGGAGATATCTAAGTCCATAGTTAATCAATCTATGGCTAGAGTTTGAGAATCTAATTGTGATCAGGCTAAGAGAATTGTGTGTAGGAACATTCATATGTAAAGAATGTTCACAGTCTTCTGAAACAGGCGCAAATTTCGAGTTCAATGAAATGGACAGTGTTCAGTGCACAGTGTAAAGTTTTACACATGTGATAGCTCAAAATCTAAGTTGAGAGATAAGCTATCTACATCTAAAAGCATTTGATCAAACGGGTTCGACATTGGGAGAACTATAGCTAAGAAGTTGCAGGTG
This sequence comes from Ceratopteris richardii, assembly GCA_020310875.1. Taxonomy (NCBI): domain Eukaryota; kingdom Viridiplantae; phylum Streptophyta; class Polypodiopsida; order Polypodiales; family Pteridaceae; genus Ceratopteris; species Ceratopteris richardii. The sequence continues at coordinate 302,310 of MU260099.1, forward strand.
TCAAAGTTGCTACTGCAGAGAAGGTGATTTACACATAGGTAAATTGTTTGTGTGATTTCTCAGAGTATACTGAATCATTTGCAGAGATTTAAGTTAGAGAAGGTGCGCAACCTTAAGGCGAAGCAACCTACAAAGTTTTATCAAAAACTTTACACAAATGATTAGTCAATCAAGGATTAATCTGCAGCAAACTTTTCTCAGAAGCTGAATCCTTCAGAATAGTTAATTTTCTGATAAGTTGGTGAATGTTCTCTAAATTTGGTGGAGTCTGAAGTTGTTCTTGATATAGAGGTGGTCTAAATTCAAGGTCAACTTGTTCTTTTGGAGATTAACACTCTCCATCAGTGGTATCAGAGCAAGAAGCATCAGAATCAAGGAAAGGGGGACTCCGACTATTGCAGAAATACAAACTTTACATCTTGAAGGATCAAAAGGACAAAGATTGAAGAAAGCTTGAAGGAAGACACATTGAAGTTGTCAAAAGGATCAGAAGAAGTAATATTCGAAGTCAAGGTACATTTATTTCTCATAAAGCTTAAAGATCTGTTAATACAGGTGAAGGAAGATGGGAGATTCTCTTCAAATAGAGAAGTTGGATAGAGAAAACTATCCTGCATGGTCAATGAGGATGGAAGCTCATCTAATGAGCAAAGATTTGATAGCTTACGTTACAGGTGAAGAAGAAAAACCACAATTCAGAGATCCTAGTGTTCCAACTAGGGAAGAATTAACAGTTTTGAAGAATTGGATGAAGAAAGATGCTCAAGCTAGGAGTATCATTTATATGGCAGTCAATGATTACTTGCTACCTCACATTAGAGGTCTTGAAAGTGCAAGTGATATATGGAATGCCTTGGAAGAGCATTTCCAAAACACCACAAAGTCAAGGAAGGCATCTTTATGGGCAGAATTTACAACTTTCAAGAAGAAGGCCTCTCAATCCATTTCAGACTATGTAACAAGGATGAAAGACATTGCAGATGCATTAGGAGTTGTTCATGAGGATAAATTGGTAAGGCAAATCCTTACAGGTTTGAGAGGTGATGACAAATGGAAGCCATTCATTTTGTCTACAGAATTATCACTTGATCATTTCACTCCTGATTTAAACCAGTTGCTAGGTCATATGCTAACATTTGAGCAGGATGTTAAAGGAGATGGTGACAAAAGTACAGGTCATGCAATGTACTCAAAGGACAAGAAGAAAGCTAATAAAGGAAAGCAACAATCAGGTGAAGATGAAGGCACAACTAGTCAAGCCAACTTCCTAAGAGGTAGAGGAGGTGGCAAAGGTAGAGGAAGAGGCAGGAACAACAAAGATGGAGCCAAAGATGCTGGATTTGTGGTAAGACAAATCATTTAGCTAATGATTGTTGGCATAATAATCAAAGTAATGGAGGATACAATCAAAACTATAATTCAAGAGGAAGAGGTGGCAGAAATCAAAGAGGTAATTTCAGAGGCAGAGGTAGTAGGGGTTACTTTGGAAGAAATGCAGGTAGAGGTTTCCAAAGTCAACAATATAACAATACCTACTACAATTATGCTTCAGATCAAAAGGAAGATTCAACATTGATAATGAATGCAACTTGTGAAAGGCAGAATGAAGATCAAAGAGTCTTCTACATTGATTCAGGGTGTAGCAATCACCTGAGTGGTAATATAGCCTTAATGACTGATTTGGAGAATAAGGTATCTAATCATGTTGTTCAAACAGGTGACAACACAAAACACAATGTGAAGTCAATTGGATCAGTGAAGGCCAAGGATGGTAGCACCTTATTGAGTAAGGTCTTGTATGTTCCTACAATTCCTAAGAATTTGATAAGTGTAGGACAAATTGTGGAAAAAGGTTATGAAGTAAGGTTCACTAATGAAGGAGTGTTTGTGGAAGACCCTAGCAATGGGTATAAACAAATTGTTTCAGGGAAGAAAGAAGGAAGATCGTTCACATTGAAGATTCAAGGTAATGTTGGTCATGCCTTGTTCACCTATGGAGGACATAAGATCTGTGAGTTAGATCTTTGGCACAAGAGACTTGGACATTTCAATGAACGAGGTATTAAAGACATGATTAATAATGGTTCAGTGCTTGGATTGCCTAATGTTGCAGGTCAACATATGACATACAGATGTGAGGCATGTCAATTAGGTAAGGCTCATAAACAACACTATTCTAAGCATGGGTTTATGTATTCAGAGAAACTTGAATTGGTACACACAGATGTGTGGGGACCATTAAAGGATTTCAGTATCAATGGTTCAAGGTATTATGTGATTTATGTTGATGATGCTACCAGATGGATCACTATCTATGTGATCAAAGATAAGTCAGAAGTATTCAATACTTTCAAACATTATCATATGTATGCAGAGAGAATTACAGGACATAAGTTGAAGAGACTAAGGTCAGATGGAGGAGGAGAGTATTTCTCTAATGAGTTCAGTGATTACTTGTGGAATGCAGGTATAAAAAGAGAGGTTACTTGCAGGTACTCTCCTCAACAAAATGGTGTAGCAGAAAGGAGGAATAGGACTCTTGTTGAGTTTGCAAGGTCCATGATGAAGGAGAAAAATTGCCCAAATTATTTGTGGGCTGAGGCTGTAAATACAGCTACTTATTTGGTCAATAGACTACCTTGTAAAGCTTTGCAGGGAATGACACCTTATGAGGCATGGTGGGGCAAGAGACCTACACTAGACCATTGCAAAGTATTTGGATGTTTGGCCTATGCATATGTGCCATCACAATTAAGGCACAAATTGGAACCTAAAGCTGAAAAATATGTGTTTATTGGTTATGATGATAAGCAGATGGGATACAGGTTGTGGAATCCATCCACAAAACATTTTCTTGTATCAAAAGATGTTACATTTGATGAGCAAGGTACTTGGTATGCAGGTACTATCAATATTAATACAGATGATGAAGAAATTGTGAGCCAAAGGAAAGGTAAATCAAAGGTTCAGATATTTGATGAGCAAGAGAATAATGAAGTGCAGGTTGAAGTGGAAGAAACACCAAGATTTGATCCTGAATATGAAGAACCAGAAACCTCAAGAAGTGGAGAACTTAGGAGGTCTACAAGGAACAAATGGCAACCTACAAGGTATAGCTATGATACTTCATTTTTGGCTACCAAAGATTATGCTTACATGATTAAAGTAGATGAAGACCCTTCTACATATGAAGAGGCAAAAGGTAAAGAAAATTGGGAGAAAGCTATGCGGGAAGAATATGATGCATTGTTGGAGAATCAAACATGGGATTTGGTTCCAAAGCCAAATAGTCAGAAGATCATTGGATGTAAGTGGGTTTATAAGACAAAAAGATTTGCAGATGGAAGTGTGTCTAGGTACAAAGCTAGACTTGTTGTTAAAGGGTTTGCTCAGACATATGGTGTTGACTATGATGAGACTTATAGTCCAGTGGCAAAGATGACAACCATCAGGACACTTATAGCAATTGCTGCATGTAAAGGTTGGAAATTGTGTCAATTAGATGTGAAGAATGCTTTTTTGAATGGTTACATTTCAGATGAAGTTTTCATGGAGCAACCTCAAGGATTCAGAGATGGAAGATATCCAGATCATGTGTGTAAGCTCAAGAGAGCTTTATATGGCTTGAAGCAGGCCCCAAGGGCATGGAACTATAGACTTGTAAAGTTCCTAAAAGAACTTGGATTTCAAGTATCAAAAGCTGATAGTAGCTTGCTTGTCAAAGCAAGTGATGATGGATTTATTTACATGTGCATATATGTTGATGATATCATTCTTACAGGTACAGATGAGAAAGGCATACAAAGCCTAAAGAAGCAAATGGAGAAAGAGTTCAAAATTAGTGATTTGGGAGACTTGTCATATTTCTTGGGCATGGAGATTTCATACACTCAACATGGAGTGTATGTGACTCAAGAAAGGTATTTGAGGAACTTGTTAATCAAGTTTAAAATGGATGATTGCAGAGTAGAACCTACTCCAATGGAGGTGAATCACAAATTAAGCAGATTTGGAGGTGAAGAGTTCAAGGACATGAAGCAATATCAGAGTTTGGTTGGTAGTCTTATCTATGCTACATTAACTAGACCTGATTTATCATATGCAGTTGGGGTTTTGTCTTAATTTATGCATTGTCCTAGGAAAGAGCATTGGATTGCAGGTCAAAGAGTGTTGAGGTACATTAAGGGTACACTCAAGGAAGGTTTGTATTATGGTTTTACATCAGATACAAATATCAAGATCTATAGTGATGCAGATTGGGCAGATAATCCAGATGATAGAAGGTCAACCTATGGATACATGTGTTATGTGGGAGATAAGCTAATCTCCTGGTGCTCAAAGAAGCAACATACAATTGCTTTGTCATCTACAGAAGCAGAGTACAAAGGCATGGTTGAAGCTGCAAAAGAAGTGATTTGGCTTAAGATTCTCATGAAGAGTTTTGACACTATACAGAGCATACCTATCATTTATGGTGATAACATGAGTTCATTATATTTAGCTGCTAATCCTGTTTTTCATGCCAGGACTAAACACATTGAGATATAGTATCACTTTCTAAGAGAGAAGGTGATGGATAAGGAGATTGAAGTCATACATACTTCAACAAAAGATCAGATAGCTGATATGCTTACAAAGAGCTTGGATGGACCAAAGCTACAGAAGTTTAAAGACATGGCAGGCATAAAGAAGGTTAGAGAAACCTCAATTGATGATTGAGGGGGAGCTGTTGGTGCAAACCAATCACCAATTGAAGTTTGGAAGACAAAAGATGAAGATAAGAACAATTCTTGAAGCATAGAAGAAGGATACATTCACAGAGTGAAAGACATGTACACATATGTACATTAGTTAAGACATAGGTTACTTATACTTATGCTTTGACATAAGTCTGTACATATTTGCCTATAAATACTTTGGAAAAATGTCGGGGCAAGGAGAGAAAAAGAGGACAGACAAGAGGAGACAATAGGAGATCATGAGAATAGTGTATTGAGGAGTTGTAAGAGTCATTAAGTCTCTTAGAAGTGAGTTGAATTGTTAATCCTCACTCAGTTGTAAATCTCTGAGAAATAGAAGAAAAAATGCGCCCGATGTTTCTGTGTTTTCTCTTCGTGTAGTAGATCTTTTGTGAATTCCTTTTGGAGATATCTAAGTCCATAGTTAATCAATCTATGGCTAGAGTTTGAGAATCTAATTGTGATCAGGCTAAGAGAATTGTGTGTAGGAACATTCATATGTAAAGAATGTTCACAGTCTTCTGAAACAGGCGCAAATTTCGAGTTCAATGAAATGGACAGTGTTCAGTGCACAGTGTAAAGTTTTACACATGTGATAGCTCAAAATCTAAGTTGAGAGATAAGCTATCTACATCTAAAAGCATTTGATCAAACGGGTTCGACATTGGGAGAACTATAGCTAAGAAGTTGCAGGTGTCAAAGTCGCTACTGCAGAGAAGGTGATTTACACATAGGTAAATTGTTTGTGTGGTTTCTCAGAGTATACTGAATCATTTTCAGAGATTTAAGTTAGAGAAGGTGCGCAACCTTAAGGCGAAGCAACCTACAAAGTTTTACAAAAACTTTACACAAATGATTAGTCAATCAAGGATTAATCTGCAGCAAACTTTTCTCAGAAGCTGAATCCTTCAGAATAGTTAATTTTCTGATAAGTTGGTGAATGTTCTCTAAATTTGGTGGAGTCTGAAGTTGTTCTTGATATAGAGTGGTCTAAATTCAAGGTCAACTTGTTCTTTTGGAGATTAACACTCTCCATCATTCGATTCCTTGACAACTGGGTTAGACTTATCTGCGCTTCTACTTTCTGGATGCGTCTCTAGCAAATTAGGTATCGCCCAAGACTATTGGTTTCGTCTATGCTTTGGGTATGATTCACCGGAACGAGTAACCAACATATACTACGTTGCAATACTTTGCGTACTATTCTTCTTTACGATCGATTCACAATCTATGACCACTTTCACAATCAATCAACGAACACTCTTGATGCCATATTTGCACAGACAAATGGCAACAATCTCGTGCCACATTCCCACAGACGGCGCCAGTGTTAAACGCGAAACTAACCATCAAAGACTCATTTAAACAATTAGTGGGTTCTTGGGAGTGGAAGGGTTCTGTTAAACAGAGGCCCTATGCTTGGTTTCCCAAACTAGCCACTTCACACACAGCAATATACTAATGCTCAAGAACTCTACCAAGAATCTGTTACACTTACAATCTTACGGTACGCAATCAAACTCTTCCAAAGTTTACCAAACACACACTAGCTAATACTCTCTTTAGCGTATAGCACAAGAACTAGTCAGTCCCGTAATGCAGAATTACTTGATTAACCCAAGCACTGTCCCGAACACAACTACTGTAACAATAGAGACAATAACAGTGACTTAATCTTTACCGAACAGGTAGAGATAATCAAGTAGGACAGTAGACACAGAACGATTCAGGATTCTCAAACACGCAGTACTGAAACTGTCATTACTAGAGTATAGACTTCATCAAACAACTTACAGAACATCACAAGACAGAGAGATACCACAGTACACATAATTAGCAGAACAATCGCAACAGAAACCTCTCAGAATGACTCGCCCAGACAAACAGTCTGGCGATCTTCTGGACGTTGATGTAAATCACAAACTGAACGGTATCGATAAACAAAACAAGACAGAGACGACACAGAATACTCAGAGTTAACCAACGCACACCACAGTAACGTCAGATCAATCACCCAGACAGACAGTCTGGTGATCCCAACTGATCGTCACCGAGCGTCTCTTTTTCATTGATTTATATAAAGATTACAACCATCTTTGTAACAACCTGTCGTACGTGCGGACTAGAAAAAGATTCAGTTTTTACAATCGCCAACCCGGCGGCCGACTAACAGTTTGGAAATCTTGCGACATCAATGGAAAATAATGGTCCCTGTCCATAATCTTGATGGTGGCCAAAAAGATGAGGTCTGCCACTGGTTGGTCTTCACAAAACCAATGACCCCTTGCTTTCATAATTGATTCCAAAGGAAGAAGCAGGACTTCTTCCTCTTGCATAGCTTCTGAATCGGGTGATGCCATCTGCATTTAAAGTACACCACAATCAGTGTAAAAGTGGTTGCATGACTTATTTCCCACTAATCTCCATGAATCGAATAGTTCTCCGAGTGACTAGTGTTGTCCTTCCCCCGTGGGTGTGAGAAAGGTAGTACCTGGGAATTTTTCATTTATATATATTTTTTCTTATTATTTTTTTTCTGAAAGAAAACAAACATGTTAGTGAGTAGCCGAAGCTTAATTATTTTTCCCCAAGTGTATTGTACAAGTGCTTTCCTATTCCCTTGGAGGGAAATGTGCATCACTAAAAAATAGAGGAATAATTATGTGCCGAATGCATGGCCTCTTAATGTGGCCCTATTATGCACCTTCGAGGTGTATGGAACTCAAGATGTGTACACGCAAGAAGAAGTTGCTGGGAGTTTGTCGATGACGATCGCGATTTGGGTATCCAACTCAACTTTGTTTTGTTGTCCTTGACTGCATCCTTGTCTTTTGTTGTGCTATGTGTGGCTATCATTTTGTGATTCTTCTTTGCTATCCATTCATATCTTCGAGTTGCTTTCGTTGAGTACTTCGGTTTCTGCAATTTGAAGTCGCCACGTCTCTCTTGCTCCTTTGACTCTATTTTGGAGCATCGATCCTTAATCTGAGTCAAAGTATTCCTTTTGTCACCTTTTTGCAGCATAAATGTTGGCCACTACTTGTAACCTAGTTACATGTAGCTTCTCGATTTGGTCCAACTGATTAGATAACTCATGTCCAGTCCATTCGTAGTTCGAGGCTACTCTAAGAGTAGGCACTAGGAAATCAATTGGTAAGATGGCATTCTGGTCGTACACTAGGTTAAACGGAGTAGTTCCTATGGCTGTTTTGTATGTTACTCAGAATGCCCATAAAGCGTGATGTAACCGCTTATCCCAATTGGATCTTCCATTGTTAACAATATTTGTGAGAACTGTACACAAAAATCTTGTTTGAACTTTCAACCTGTCCATTAGCTTGCGGGTGGTAGGGAGCCGATTTTTTGTGAATCACTAAGAATTCATTCATTACAGCCTCTATTACTTCATTGACGAAGTGTGTGCCTGTATCACTTACGATTTCTATTGGCAATCCAAATCTAGTGAATATGTTCTCAAAGAGAAATTTAGCCGTGGTCCTCGCATCGTTCTTCTTAGTTGCCTTGGCTTCTACCCATTTGGTCAAGCAGCCCGTTGCTACAATTATATACTCGGCATGAGAGCCTTTCGCTGGTGGGCTAATAGGTCCTATGAAATCTATTCCCCATTTGGTAAATGCTCTAGCACTTATCATAGGTCTTAATGGCATTTCATATCTTCTGATAGGATACCTCGTTCGTTGACACGTGTCACATCTTTGGACATATGTGGCTTCATCTTGATATAGAGTTGGCCACCACATTCTAGCAAAAAGAATCATTTTTGCAGTTTTATCTACAGAAAAATGTCCTCCGATGGCTTCTGTATGAGCCATTTCTAAGATTGAAACATACTCGTCTTCATGGATGCACATTCTTAAGTGATTGTCCCTTCCTCTTTTGAAAACTTGTTTGCTTATGAGTATATAATCTTTGCTTTGCTCCTCAAGGGCACATTTTCTTGCCAAATTAGCTCCTTCTGGGTACTCTTGCATTTTCAAGAATTTTACCAGAGGCATACTCCACCTCGGTGCTATTGTAGAGTAACATAGAGTGGACTTCTCCTCAGGTGTTCTTTCTTGACAAGTGGGGCAAGTAGATACATAGTTATGTGTATCCCTCTGCATGGTTGGCCAATATATGCCTAATCTTGTAAGTGCTTGCCAAGTTCCATTCACACTTCGATGAGTTTTCCATTGATTCATGTGTGCTCTTTGAAGCCATATCTCTTGCTCATCTTCCTCCACACATCTCATAAGTACTCCACTTGGTTCTTGGTGTTATAGGATCCCAGCTAGGATGTGGATATTTTTAGTCTTCCACAGCTTCCGACTGTTGTTTAAATTGATGCGATGTTAAGGTCCATGCGTGAGTATGGGAATCAATTTTTCCACCCATTGTGGACATACTTCTAGGTTGAAAAGATAAGTATCCGGCATATCATCTGGCACTTCGGTGGGAGGTTCTCCATGTGTCATTCTTGAGAGGTGATCTGCACGGATGTGCATATTCCCTTTCTTGACTACTACTTCAAAACCGAATTCCATTAACAATAGAAACCATCGAACTAGTCATCCGATATTGTAAGGTTTATTGACTAGGTATAGTAGGGCTTGATGATCAATGAAGAATTTGAATTTGTTTGCCAACAAGTAGTGTCTAAATTTCTTTACGGCATATACCATTCCTAAGCCTTCTCGCTCCATAGTGGTATAGTTATGCTCGGCTTGGTTTAATTGTCTACTAGCAGAGGCTATAGGATGGTCTAGTTTTCCTGTCTCTGCTGGTTGTGCTAAGATGCAACCAATGGCAAACTAGTAACTCATAAAGGGGCCTCGCAATTGTGGCATACATGTGAATGAATTTACGATAGTATCCACAATGTCCCATAAATGCTTGCACTTCCTTAGTGGTCTTTGGTCTTTGCAAATCCAGAATCACTTTGATTTTGTCTTCATCAGTGGAAATTCCATTCTTAGAGACAATGTGTCCTAATATCTTCCCCTATTGACTCACATTTATCCGCACTTATTACTTCTCACTCTTGGAGTGTGTGTAGTAAGTTGATTGTCTAGGGAAGTGAGTACAGTGAGTAGAGTAGGAGGAAGAAGGGAGTAGTTAGGAAGTTAGAGTAGCCTTCAATCTTAGTCTTGTTGAGTCTTTGTAGTTAGGAGAACTTTTCAAAAGAGTATAAAAACCAAAAACTTTGCCTTTTTCAAATCACTTGTCTCCAAGGCGAGTATCGTGTGAGGTGGCTGTCGAGTATCGTTTACCAGAGATTAGGGCTTTTGAGCTGTGCAGAGCAAGCAAGAGTGATAGGGGAGTTGGAAAATAGCTTCCAAGGTGAGCACACTAATCCTTTGTGCATAACACCTTTTCAAATCAAGTTTTCCAGGAAAACGATCTGCGGTAAGTATTGTGGGGGTCTTTCAGGGTTAAGAAAGTTTATTTTTGATGAGACAGATGGTGAGGAGAGGGTAGATAAGCTTAAGAAACCTTTTATGCATTCAAAATCCAAAAACGTTTTCCACAAAGTGAAAAAGTGTCAAGTATCGTGTTCTCCCGCGGTCGAGTATCGCGATACCTGAGTATCGTGATCTCCTGTGGTCAAGTATCGTGATACCTGATCTTGTTGAATATCGTGTATCGTGAAACCCTCTTCGCGATACCAGTCAAGTGTCGGGTATCGTTGAACTGGGTCTGACGATACATGTGAAGTATCGTGTATCGCAGAAATCTGATAGCGATACCTGTCAAGTATCATCTATCGTGAATTTTCAATCACGATACCTGTGACATATCGAGTATCGTCAGAGTCCTTCCGCGATACTTGTTGGATATCGTGTATCGCTGGAGATCCTCGCGATAGTGGTCAAGTATCGAGTATCATGCTCACAGAAAAACGATCTTTGTCTAGTATCGACTATCGTGGAGAATCCCCTTGTGGACTATCGAGTATCGTGTATCGTGAGTCTCTGATTCATGATATTTGCGGGATATCGTGTATCGTGGGGGCAACCATCACGATACCTGACAAGTATCGAGTATCGTGGACTTTTTTGGGTCAAGTATCGTGTACCGAGCTCTTCAAGTATCGAGTATCGTGTCCAGTTAAGTGGTTGAATATCGTGTATCGTCTTGTTCACATGTCGAGTATCGTGGTACCCTTCTAGTGTGTCAGATATCGAGTATCGTGACATACTCTGTTTGGGTGAAATATTGAGTATCGTGGACTTTTTTGGGTCAAGTATTGTGAGTTGTGGATTCACGGTCAGTCCTATTCCAACCAAATTTTCTCTAGAATTCTGACTCAGTAAAGAACTCTAGGAGCCGGAGGTTGGTTAAGTTTGATCAGAACTTTTAAGTGAATGAACCTAAGATCGGGGAGAACCCTAGGAAGCCGAAGAAGTGTAATCTCTTCAGTGGGAAGTGTAGCCAAACCCAGTAGCCGTTCACATTACTCTGAAACCTCTAGTGAGTCAGAGGAAGAAATTCCCATGGCTTCAGAGGATATGCAGAACACTGTACCAATGATTGGCATGATGTCAATTATTGAGAGTGAATATTGGACATCTTTAGAATATGTGAACACTAATCAACATGAGATACCTATCTACCTAGATGGTCTAAACCGATCAGTGGCCAGACTAAAGAAAGCTTCATATGCCTACATAGTGCCTAGGCTAGCAGTTAAGTATACAAGAGGGTTTTATATGGACAAAAGAGATATCCAATATGTTGTTACAGAACACCCTCAAAACATCAATGAACATGGGGAAGAAGACAATGCTCACAACCTTAATGAAGAGGGACATGAAGGGCAAGTGACCACTCCCAGAGGGAGATCTACTGTTGTTAGGGTTTGGAGGGGAGACCTAGTTCCCCAAGATGACTCCTTGATGGATGTGTATTTGATCAATGGAATAGAGCATCTCCTTAGAGCCCACTCTTCACTATGGGAAGTAGCCCCTAACCTAGTTACTCTCTATGAATTACAAGATCCTGAATTTCCCACCATCATCACATATTTGGACAAAAACCATAGGAATTACTGGCCTCTAACAGAGTTAGAAAGAGCTGGGTTGAAATATCAGAACATTCGGGTATTCCCTCCTAGGATCAAGCCACTACTTCGCAAAATCCTCAAGGAACCTTTCAAGATAATTCATATCAACAGTCTGGACAAACACAACAAACACAAATCCCGGTTAGACCCCATGTGCAGTTTGCTATGCCTGCAAATAATCCGAACTATCGGCCTTAGCCCCTTGTTGACCCAAGGAATAGAATCCCTGTACCAGATAGACCACCTGTAGTAAGAGGACCTGGTATACCCATAGGAAGACCAGTTTTTCTGGTGATGCCTAGACCACCTGAAGCAGGAAGGAGATTAAGGCCTATTCAAGTTGCTAAATGCATGAGAAACCATTATGATGGCTCTAGTGAACCTTACAATCATATAGCTGAATTCAAGCAAGTTATTAGAGCCGAACAAGTGGAAGATTTCTTGATCCAATATGAATCTTTTGGTTTAACTTTGACAGACACATCTTTAGCATGGTTCCAGCCATTAGATCCTAATAATTTTCAAAACATGGAACAAGTCTATCAAGAAATGATTGAGGAATTCACTAAATCTCGGATTAAAAATAACTCTTCCTCATTGATCCATAGTTTTAAGCAAGCTCCTACAGAGTCAGTGAGATTGGCTGCAAGAAGATTCAAACAGTATGTGGATAGATGTCTAGTGGAAGAGAGACTCACTCAAAACAAGATGGTGTCATTGTTTTTGGAAGGATTAGTGAATGGATCATTAAGATCACTAGTGTATGTGAAAAGAGTTCAAACTTTGCAAGAATGTATTGACCTAGAGAACAATCTAGCGGAAGATATGAAAATACCTCAAGGTAGTGTGAAAAGTGAAGATTCCACCAGCAGCACATCAAACCCTAAGAACAATGTAGAGATAGCGGACTTAGTAGCAAAGAAACTGAACATTCAAGGACAGAGGAGCTACCCCAACAACCCAATGAGAGTGCCCATGCTTAGAAGATGTATGCATTGTGGAGGTGATCATCCCTCTCATTTGTGCACTAGGGGAGTAGTAGCACCACCTGCTTATGCTTACAATAGACCACCTATTCCGGGCCCTACAATATTGTGGCATAGAACAAAAGTACACCAACCATAGTACAGAAAACTCTCCTTACAGTCGGCAATCAAGACCAGTACAACCGCTCATGAGACCTTATGGATACCCTCAGAGAGATCAAGGAGGAGAAGCCTTTAGATATCCCACCTATCAGCAGCAGGCACCAGCACCACGACCCTATGCTTATCAAGGTTACACTCAACCACAACCGGTGTTAGGGCAACAACCACCCCACCCTCAAAATGTTGTCTCTGTGAAAGTAGCTCGACAGGAAGAGAATCCGGAGAAAGCAATAGTTCCAGCCACACCTTTGACTAGTAATGAACCATATGACTCATCCTATGACCATAATTAAGGAAACTATTCCACTTATGAGAGCACTATGATAGAATATGGACAAATGTGCGAACCATATGCATATGGCCTGGAAGCACCAGATAGTTCCTATGGATATGAGCATGATTATGTGTCATTGATGTATACAGCTCCTAGAGCACCCATACCCCCCCGACCTATGAATAGACCGCCTATACCAAGAGGACCATGTTATAGATGCGGAGGTGATCATTATATCAGAGAATGTACACTACCAAACCCACCACCACCATAGTGAGTTTGGGAAGGATACTGTAATGCTTGTGGTAAAGAACACCTCTTTAGAGATTGCCCCAAAAACCCCAACAAAGTTAACTCAAATGTGCAAATCAACGTGATAGAAGTGATAGAGTTGTCAGGGAGTGATAAGGAGTACACCGTGCCATTGAAAGCAATAACAAGAGCTAAAGCCAGAAAGACACCAGAGAAAACTGGGGAGAATGACCAAAGCGACAGAGAGGTGAATACACCCACACCTCACTCGGAAGAACCTGGAAAAAGTATCACAAGTAAACGAACCCAAAGATGGAAGAATCGTAGAGATAGGATAAAGGAAAAGAAATTACAACAACAGATGGAGAAGGAAAAAAATGAACAAGATCAAAAAGAAAATCAGAAACTTGAAGAAGAAAGTAAAAAAGGAAAATATAAAAAAGAAGCAGTAGGATCAGTTTTAGCAGATCCCATGCCAGAAGAGTTAGCCATGTGGATTCAGGCATACCAGGCACGAATAAGAGCAGGACTGACCATTGAACAACATGAAAAGGAATATTCGAGAGGTGACTTAAAGAATGAAAGGTTGGAGATTTGCAAGAAATTAATTGAAGTAGCTCAATAGACCTTAGAAAAACCTGTCTGTAGACTACCCAATTCCTGAATTCCCGAAAAAGAATTCCAAGAGTGTGTCATCCCTAATGATCCTGAGAAGGGAGAAGAAGGTGAGACACGTAATGAAAATCATTGCGAGGATAAAAGGGAAGGATCCATTGTCCCCGAAGTAGATGGGGAATGGCCTAGAGATTTATGGGCAAGAGTCCAAGAAGATAGATGGAAGAAAGTGGAAGGAATAGAACCACCCTTTGAAGAGCTAGAAGTAGGAGGTGAATCAGAACATTCAATACCTGAGCTGAATTCAAAAGGATTACTACTATTTGACCAAAGTGAAAAAGAAAATGACAGTGTAAAGGCTTTGCCAAATTACACAGGAGAGTACGAACATAATTTGGAATTATACTGCATTCCCTCAATAAGAAAAAAAGAACAGAACCCATCAGTCCAAACATCAGACATCATACAACACCTTAGAAAGGTAAAAATCCCTTGCACTCTGACATTGGAAGAACTTTTGTAGGTCAAACCACATTTGAAGGAGAAATTACCCAGTCAATTGGAGACAAAGGCTGAAGAGAAGTAAATGCCCGATGAGGCGACCACAGTCAAAATCCCAGTCGATAAGGTTGGAGATTTCAGTGAGGGAGATGAAGGAAACACGTGTCTTCCAATTACCTACAGGGGTTATACCACTAAAGCTATCTTATATTTTGGAGCTGGAGTAGGAATTGCAACTAAAGAAATCTGGGAGAAATGGGGAAAATCAGCCTTAAGACCAACGCGCATGAAGATACAAATGGCAGACGGACACACCGAACGACCCTTGAGATTATTGGAACGGGTAATTTTTACCACTTGCGGAGTTGAATTCGAGCACACCTTAGCGATATGTCAACTTGAACGAACAAGAAATTATGAAATGATACTTGGAAGACCCTTCATGAGACAACTAAAGGTAGTGCAAGATTGGGGAAAAGACGCAGTATACTTACAACATGAAGGAACCACAACAAGAATAAACCTCCACACATACACGTATCAAGATGTTCCTCCCTTGCAATGGAATCAGATTCATAAGGAGGAGGACGAGCAGTCGATTCACAGTATAGGTTCAAGCGACCAATCGTGGATGAACGAAGACACTCATCTATGGATATGCCAAACTGCAAAAAAGGAGGAGGATAGAAGGAAAGGATGGCAGCACAGGCAAGGAGTCGCTAGATTTGTACAAGATCCAGCGTACATGCCTCAAGTATAGAAGTGATAACCATGAATGAATGCATTAACGAGGAAGGATATGACGTTAGTCTATATGTGGTAGTTCTTCAAGAGGCGGAAGAAGGAGAAGTAGTTGAAACAGAATGGAAGGAGAATTATGAGAGCATTGAAATGGAGCAAGAGAAAATGGAAACAAAATGTGAAGATCAAGGAGTAAGTGTCATAATTAATGAAATAAATCAAGAAAGGACACAGGAAGAAGAGCTTGGATTAGATAAAGCAAAAGATGATGAAGACAACAAGCCTCAAGACCAATTTGAAGTGCCTGCCCACTTCAAAAAATATGAAGTAGAAGAGATAAAAATTGTTATTCAAATGCCAAGACGAGAAGCACAGTCAGGAATAGCATATGACAACAAAGAGGAGACCAAGAAAATAGTAGTAACCTTGGAGGAAGGAGAAGAAAGATGTACTTTTATAGGTCAAGATGTCTCAATGGAGGAAGAACAAGAGTTAATACGACTCATAAGGGAATATAGGGACATCTTTGCTTGGACATATAAGGATTTGAAAGGAGTAGATCCTTCTATATGTGCCCATAGAATCCCTATGACATCTGAAGCCAAACCCTCAAAACAAAGACCATACACATATAACGATGTTTACTCAGCAAAGATCAAAGAAGAGATAGATAAGCTATTGGATGCTGGGTTCATTTATGAGATTGAACACACGGAATGGGTATCACCTTTGGTGGTCGTACCGAAAAAGAATGGTAAGTTAAGAGTATGCATTAACCTGAAAAAGGTAAATGCTGCCACCATAAGAGATAGTTACCCATTACCCATCACGGATCATCTTTTGGAAAGAGTGACAGGGAAGAAAGTTTATAGTTTTTTGGACCGCTTTTCAGGGTATAATCAGGTAGCCATTGCTCCTGAGGACCAACATAAAACTGCCTTTGCAATTGAATGGGGAGTATACGCCTTTAGGGTTATGCCTTTTGGTCTAACCAATGCCCCAACCACTTTCCAAAGATTAATGTGCCATGTATTCAAGGAGTTCTTGAGAAAGAGTATGGAAGTATACGTGGATGATTTATACACTTATTCAGCGATACGATCAGAACATATCCATGAACTAGGAAAGATCTTTGCCAAATGTCGACAATATAGAGTATGCCTTAATCCAGAAAAGTGTGTCTTCATGGTTCGACAAGGAAAGATATTAGGACATATCGTCTCTAAGAATGGAATCTCAACGGATGAAGACAAAATCAAAGTAATTCTGGATTTACCGAGACCAAAGACTGCTAAAGAAGTACAAGCATTTATGGGACATTGCGGATACTACCGAAGATTTATACATATGTATGCCATAATTGCTAGACCTCTTTATGCATTATTGTCTCAGTTTAATTGGACTGAAGAATGTGAAAAGGCCTTTAACGAATTAAAGAGTCGATTAAGATCAGCCCCAATCCTTTGAGTACCTAATTGGAACAAACCATTTCACATTCACGTAGATGCTTCCAAGTTTGCCATTGGTTGCATCCTAGCTCAACCAGCAGATACAGGAAAGTTAGATCACCCTATAGCCTATGCAAGTAGACAATTGAATCAAGCAGAACGCAATTATACTACGACTGAAAGAGAAGGTCTAGGAATGGTGTACGCAGTAAAGAAGTTTCGACACTACTTAATGGCAAACAAATTCAAATTCTTCATTGATCATCAAGCCCTACTGTACTTAGTCAATAAGCCTTGTAATACAGGACGACTAGTACGATGGTTTCTATTGCTGAGGGAATTTGATTTTGAAGTAGTTGTCAATAAAGGGAATACCCACATTAGAGCAGATCACCTATCAAGGATGACACATGGAGAACCACCCATAGGAGTACCTGATGATCTGCCTGACACATACCTGTTTAACCTCGAAGTATGTCCCCAATGGGCAGAAAAGTTGATCCCAATACTCACATATGGACCTAAACAAGGGATCTCCACAAACCAAAATCAAGATTTATGGAAGACTAAAAACCTTCATATCATTGCTGGAAGCCTATATCACCAAGACTCAAGTGGATTACTCATGAGATGTGTGGAAGAGGAGGAACAAGAAATGTGGTTTCAAAAAGCACATGTAAATCAATGGAAAACTCATTTAAATGCAATCGGAACATGGCAAACATTGAAGAGATTAGGCATATATTGGCCAACCATGCAAAGGGATACACATAATTATGTATCAGCCTACCCAACTTGTCAAGAACGGAATCCAGAAGAGAACTCTAATTTATGCTACTCCACTGTGGCACCAAGATGGAACATACCTCTAGTGAAGTTCTTAAAGACCCAAGAATACCCAGAAGGAGCCACTCTAGCAAGGAAACGTGCACTTGTAGAACAAAGCAAGGACTATGTCCTTATAGGAAAACAACTCTTTAAGCGAGGAAGAGACAATCATTTACGAATGTGCATTCATGAAGACGAATATCTTGCTGTCCTAGAGATGGCACATATAGGAGCTGCAGGAGGGCATTTTTCTGCAGATAAAACTGCAAAAATGATTCTCTTTGCAGGAATGTGGTGGCCAACTCTACATCAAGATGCAGCAACATATGTGCAACAATGTGATACTTGTCAACGAACGAAATATCCAATTAGAAGAGATGAAATGCCGTTGGAACCCATGATGAGTGCCAGAGCCTTTACTAAATGGGGAATAGATTTTATAGGACCTATTAGCCCACCAGTTAAAGGATCCCATGCCGAGTACATAATTGTAGCCACAGACTATTTGACTAAATGGGTTGAAGCCAAAGGAACCAAGAAAAATGATGCAAGGACTACAACCAAGTTTCTCTTTGAGAACGTTTTCACTAGATTGGACTACCAATAGAAATTGTGAGTGATAGAGGCACGCACTTTGTGAATGAAGTAATAGAAGCCCTACTGAATGAATTCTTGGTAATTCTTAAGAAATCAGCCCCTTATCACCCGTAAGCCAATGGACAGGCCGAAAGTTCAAATAAAATCTTGTGCACAGTTCTCACTAAAATTGTTAATAATGGAAGATCTGATTGGGATAAACAATTACATCATGCTTTATGGGCATTCCGAGAAGCCTACAAGACCACCATAGGAACTACTCCTTTCAACTTAGTGTACGGACAGAAAGCTATTTTGCCAATTGACTTCTTAATACCCACTCTCAGAGTAGCAACAACTTATGAGTGGACTGGACATGAACTATCAGCTCAATTGGATCAAATAGAAAAGTTACATGAAACTAGGTTACAAGCGGTAGCAGGGATTTATGCGGCTAAAAGGCGATAGAAAGCCTATTTTGATGCTCATATCAAAGATAAAAACTTGAAGGAAGAGATTTAGTTTTGGTATACACTCTGAAACAACATGCTAAGAAACTGCAGAAAAGAGGATATGGCCCATTAATTATTTTCGTATATCTACCAGCGGAGCCATCAATTTAGCAACCCTAGATGGAGAAGTATTGCCAAACTATATCAGTGGATGTCGAGTAAAAAAATATTTAGAGCCATTGACATAAGAGATAATGTCACGATTAATAATGGGTAAAAATAGACGCATAGAGGAAGAAAGAATACGAGAAGAAGCGAGGCAAGAAGCACTAGAACGAATCAGAAAACAAAAAGAGTGGATGAGAGAGAGAGATGAGAGATATCGACTAGGAGAGGAACTCGTCCTAATGGCTAATTTTAGAGCCACTGAAACCCTAGGTCAGCAACTGACGCAACCTTATTTGAATTTGGGTGCTGGAACAGAGGAGTACCACTTAGTGGATGCTCTCATTGACACAGGAGCCGCTATAAGCTGTATCAAATTTTCATTGACCCAGAAACTCAAGGAAGAATTACATCCTTCTAAGGCACAACTGATAGGAATAGGAGGAACAGTCACTCAATGTATAGGTGAGATTACCTTACCTCTACATCTTGGAAACAACACGATGGAACAAAAACTTTTAGTATGTCATGATCAGGACTTATTAGAAGAACTCGTGTTAGGCCAAGACTGGATATATGAATATGAAGTGACTATACAGTTGGCCCTAGGATATATCTCGGCCAAGATAGGACACCGAGAGGTATTCAGCATGTTAGATGAACGACCGATCAAAACCAAGTGTATGGAACCGAGACCTCACTCAAACGAACATTCTGATGAATGCATGTTCACTCACACTGTGGAAACCCCTTCATTGAATACTTCATGTGAGGACACAACGAATCTCGAGTGCACACAATCTTTTAATCCAGTAAATCAAATGATTAGTGTCTTAGTCAATAACATCCTCAATAAGGAACCGAGCACCAAAGAGACAAGCCAACAAGACCACTACAAATCTGCACACATAAGGATATACCCCGTTCCTTACACTAGACAGGCTTGGATCCGAAAAGATCAAGTGAAGGCGTATCTTCAACAACAGAACTACTCACGACATGAGAAGGAACGACAGAATAAAAATACAAGTCATGTTGGACGCCCAGAAACATCAAAGGTTGTTAAAGTATGGATTCCGAAGAAGGTGGTAGCTGCCCAGCCGGCCTGAACACAAATATGGATTCCCAAGTCATGTACTCAAATAACAATCATAAAAAAGGACGAGTCCAGGCACAAGGAGAATCAGTATGATCTAAAGTCAAAACGACAGAAGATAAACCGCTATAGGATAGAGCAGGAGTCTACATACTATTCAAAAGTCATTCCAAGATTCAACAAGCAGACAAAGAGAAGCACCACATTCACCAGGAATGTTGGGAATACGACCCGCCCCAACAGAGTAAAGCAGATTTGGATGCCGAAAGGCAAGACAATCTGTATGCATCCACCAGATAATTCGAGTTGCACCCATTTGGAGTTACCAGAACACAAAGTATGCATGATAGGGCCACATTACAAGGCCAAGCATTTGGCACATTTTCCTTCTATTTCAGGATAGTGAAGCACATTTCCCTCTCGGGAAAATAGGAGAGCACTTGTACATAATCTAAGAAAATCACTCAAAAATTAATAATGCTTCGGCTAAGAACTAACTTTTCTGTTTTTCTTTCAGAAAAAAACATAAAAATATCTAAAAGCATGAAAAATCCCAGGTATTACCTTTCTCACACCCACGGGGAAGGGACGACACAATTCACGCGGAGCATTGCCAATCTAATGAAGGATAAATGAAGGATGATTTTTGATACCATCTTGCCACTGATTAATACTCTATATTGAGTGCAGATGGCATCTTCTAATTCTGAGGCTACGCAAGAAGAAGAGATCCAACTTCTTCCCTTGGAATCAATAACTAAAGCAAGAGGTCATTGGTTTCTGGATGACCAACCAGTGTCCGAACTCATTTTCATGGCAACCATCAAGATCATGGATAGGGATCACTACTTCCCTATCATGTCACAAGATTTCAAGACTATCATACAAGGATTACCGCGCATGACAGATGTCTGGACACAAGCAGGAATTGATGCATTCCTAAGACTGCCAATCTATCTGCCAGATTTCCAGAGATGTACGCAAGTGATGAATACACTCCAATCTACATCGAATAAGGCATCAATCCCAGAAGCAAGGGTACTCGACAAAATTGGCACCTGGAAAACAATTCAATTCACTGATGAGCT
The DNA here is from genome assembly GCA_020310875.1 of Ceratopteris richardii. NCBI lineage: Eukaryota > Viridiplantae > Streptophyta > Polypodiopsida > Polypodiales > Pteridaceae > Ceratopteris > Ceratopteris richardii. Next base: position 323,296 of record MU260099.1, read on the forward strand.
AATTAACAGAGCTTTTGGATGGAATCAAGAGGGACTCACGAATGTCAAAGATGAATGTCATGATCCGAAAAAGAGAACATTTTTGGAAATCAACAGAACGGATATTGAAGACTCTGTTTGCTTAGTTCACCAGCATTTTTGCTTTCCAAGTATGCATAGATACACAACACCTCAAAAGATTGTTGTGCAACTACTCTCACATGCTATGAGACAAGTGGGAAATAAAGTAAACATGACTCCATATGTTCAAGGCCGCCTATTTGAAGCAAAGAAAAAGTGGGGACAAAAAAAGTTTTTGAATGGTAGTTCGGCATTGACATTGCTCATCTATGAGGCACTAGAAATGAAGGAGTGCTTACGCTTGATGCCAACCTCAACAGAGCTAGCAAAATATGCAAAGGCAATGACTGTTCCAAAGAAAAAGAAAACAACCATATCTATTGAAGAAGTGGGAACCAGTTCAAAGAAACCCATGAGGGGGACTAAACGCCTAAGAGAAGAAGAAGCTCAAGCGACACCACAATCAAAGAGAACACATATATTGCCAAAGATCCAGGTGACAGAACAACCAATTACGAAAAGAGACCTCTCTGCAGCCCTGGAAGAAATGCATCAGTATATGTGGGGGCAAGTAAATTTAAACATTCAAGGTCACCATTACAGACAGACAAGCCAGGAAAAGAAACACAAAGATAAAGAACATACTCCAGAAAAATCTGTCAGATACAAAGAACTAGGGTTAGAAGATTCGAGCTCTGATGAAGAATCCAGCCCAGAGAAGGACACCTTAGACACTGATATACGAACTAAAACGAACAACGAAGAATGGATAGAAATTAATCAGGTTGAAGTCAACCTGACAATCAACAACAAAAAGCACAGCACCATGAAGTACAAGCTGAACAGGAACACTTGATTCAGTTAAATGATCAGTCGAAGATAAGCATCAAGGAAGCTTCAATAACTAATAAAGATGTAGTGCCACCCATCAAAGAGGAAATACAAACTCTAGTGGACCAGGAAGCAGGCCTACAACCAAATAAGGAGCCAATTGTGATTGAGGTACTTGATGATACACCTCAAGGTAAAATTGACCATAGGGAGGCCGAGCCAAGGATCCAACTTCATATTAGGCAACCACATTACATGTTGCACAAGGGAAAGATGTTACAACACGAGAAGAACCTAGTATTCCTACCACATGGTTAAATGTGGATGTAACTCAATTGAAACCTGTTGTCAAGCAAATGATACAAACAACCATGGACACACAACAACAAATGATGGACAGAGATGCGGATTACGACAAGGCCATGAGGGAAAATAATCAATTTCAAATCATGAGTGAACAATTGCCCGCACAGCTCATCCAGGCCCAGCAAGAGATTTCAGCCAAAGGAAGGGAGATAAAGTCAGTTAAAGAGCAATGTGATACATTGATGAAGCAGCATCATCAACTCCAGGCACAACTGACAGATTTACAAAGACTACATGAAGCCAGCGAAGCGGACAAAGAGAGAATGAAAGCTCGAAGTAATCTGCTGGAAACACAATTGAAAGTATACATGGAGGAAAATGATAGTTTACGTAGCAGAAATAAAGAATTGATGAAGGCATTACTCTATGACCAGCCTATAGGAAAACAAGAGACTTCTGGTACTGACCAGAAAGAATTAAGAGATCAGATTGAGAAAGTATGCAGAATTGCTAAAGCAAGAGCAGACTTTAAGAGAGGAATGGCAACGTAAGTACGTTCAAGAAACCACTGAGCTAAAAAAGCAGCTGAATATGGCCAATGGAAAACTCACAGTATGTTACAGTGAAAATATGGATTAGGTAGCAGAGATTGGTAATGAGTTACTTGCTACCAAAGAAGCACTCCGAGCAGCTATGCAAGAAGTTGAAGAGAAGACTGCACGCCTTGCACAAATTGCAACTAAAGAAGAAGAGCAAGTACCAATCGGGACACCAGTAGAGCCAACACGAGAGAATCCTACTGACGAGGTAGAGGTACGTCCTCTATCTCCCCCGATTTATAATTCTCCAATCAAAGAGCAGATGGTGGACCCATGTGATGATCATCCCATGCCATACACTGCAGAAATAGGTCAAAAGGAATGGGCACTATTGGTGTCCCGGTTGACAGAGAATTTTGAAAATGAAGTGATCAAAGTAATGAAGGAGGCAAAAATAAAGGGCAAAGACTTGGAAACCATATTGAAGCCTTTCAACATTCCGTACGGATTATTGAAAGAGAAGACAAGGCAATACATAAAGAAGACCACACAAAAAAATCCAGACGACCAATTGCATTTTAAAGATAACACATTCAATTATACTCAAGAAGAATTTGAAGCAGCACAGCTTGTTTGGAGAAGAAAAGTTTTGGAGAAAAATCCTACATTGCGAGTGCACTGGCAAGCAGCACCATACTTATTACAGGTAAACCCTTCATTTTGCCAAACACCACGTCGCCAAGAAGCAAGAGAATTTTTGGACATGCAAAAGAATGGTGTTATCACTAAACAGTGGCTGAATTATCCGCTACTTCCAAGCCCACCCCATAATTATCTACCAACGGAAGATTACATGGTAAAAACCATTGAATTTTGGCTGCATCGTTATGCAACAGTACCCGATCTAACTATCAAAATGACAAATAAAATTCTCAGCATGATCCTTATAGTTTTGAAGGTGTTCAAGCATGCGGCCTATACATTTTTGAATTTCATTGGCATTAATCAAGGAACAGATATTCTCATTTTTTATTTATCTATTATGCCTAGCTGACCCACAATAATGGCATATTATTCTAGGCTTATGTTTTTACCGAGTACATATATGCAAACATTCGAAGAAGCATTTTTCACAGGGTTTTTTGAAATTAACTCCGAAATTTTCTTAAAGATGTCATCCAATTTGAATGCCAGATTGGTGGCATATGAATTAAGCTTCTTCACTGACCATAGACAGCCACCACATGATGGTATGAAAGCAGAACAATGGAAGCAACTCATGATACGTGAAGCTAATCTGCTTAATGAAACAGAGCAAAAAGTATACAGAACATACTTGATGGAGAGTGTTAATCTCCAAAAGAACAAGCTACTCTTGAATTTAGAATACCTCTATATCAAGAGTAACTCCAAACCTTCACCAATTTAGAGGATCAATGGCCAATTATCAAAATTTTCACCAAAGTGTGAAGATGATGACTTTACAGAAAGTCTGCTGCACATAACTCTTTCGTTGACTTATCAAATGTGTAAAGTTTTTGATAAAACTTTGCACAAAGTGTCACCTATAGTTTGTGCACCTCCTCGAAGTTAAGTCATTCCAAAAGACTCAGTAGAGCTTGAGAAATGGACTTAACAAGTCACCTATGTCTAAAACTGTTCTTCTGAGAAGTCGATTCAAACACCTGTAACTTCTAACACTTGATTCTCTTAATCTAGAACCATTTTATGAAAATGCTTTTAGCCACAGGTAGCTTACCTTCCAACTTAAAGATCGAGTGCTTGTTTGCTCAAAATTTTACGCTGTGGAAGGAGAACTGACCAAAACATTAACATCAAATTTTGCGCCTGTTTCAGGAACCAGTGAACACTTCTTCACATATGAATGTTCCTACTCATAATTCTCACAGCCTCTTTACAATTAGGCTTTCAAACTTTAACCATAAACTCATTAACTATGGAATTAGACATCTACAAAAGGATTCTTGAAATGATCAAGCACAGAAGGAGAATACACAGAAAGATCGGGCGCAATATTTTCCATTTCTGAGAAATTCTTACATCTGAGTAATGAGAGAGATTCTACTCACTTCTAAAGGTCTAATGACATCTAATTCTCCTCAAATCTTGTTCTTACATAATCTCTCTACTTTGCCCCGACATTTTCTTTGTATATATAGGCAAATTTTTACAAGCTCATGTTCATACAAAAGTATATGATGAATTGACTCTAAAATAATGTACATATGTATACACATCTTTATCTCCTTGATATGCATTTCCTCCATGCTTCATGACTTGATCTTTTCTTCAGTCCTTGACTTCAATTCTTCACTCAAAACTTCAATTGTTGATTGCCCTGCACCAACAGCTCCCCCTCAATCATCAATTGAGGTTTTTATCTATCTTCTTTATGCCTGCCATGTCTTTGAATTTGTGTAGCTTTGGTCCATCCAAGCTTTTGGTTAGCATATCAACTATCTGATCTTTTGTTGAAGTATGTATGACTTCAATCTCTTTATTCATCACCTTCTCTCTTAGAAAGTGATACTGAATCTCAATGTGTTTAGTCCTGGCATGAAACACAGGGTTAGCAGCTAAATACAATGAACTCATGTTATCTCCATGAATAATGGGTGTACTCTGAATGATGTCAAAACTCTTCATCAGAGTCTTAAGCCATATCACTTCCTTTGCAGCTTCAACCATACCTTTGTACTCTGCTTCTGTAGATGACAAAGCAACTGTGTGTTGCTTCTTTGAACACCAAGAAATTGACTTATCTCCCACATAACACAAGTATCCATAAGTTGATCTCCTATCATCAGGATTACCTGCCCAATCTGCATCACTATATACCTTGATGTTTGTATCTGATGTAAAACCATAATACAAACCCTCTTTGAGTGTACCCTTAATGAACCACAACACTCTTTGTCCTGCAATCCAATGCTCTTTCCTAGGACAATGCATGAATTGAGACAAAACTCCAACTGCAATCCAATGTTCTTTCCTAGGACAATGCATGAATTGAGACAAAACTCCAACTCCTATGTTCTTCTCCTGCATATCTGCTTAACTTGTGATTCACCTCCATTGGAGTAGGTGCTACCCTACAATCATCCATTTTAAACTTGATCAACAAGTTCTTCAAATACCTTTCTTGAGTTATATACACTCCATGTTGAGTGTATGAGATCTCCATGCCCAAGAAATATGACAAGTCTCCCAAATCACTGATCTTGAATTCTTTCTCCATTTGCTTCTTTAGGCTTTGAATGCCTTTCTCATCTGTACCTGTAAGAATTATATCATCAACATATATGCACATGTAAATGAATCCATCATCACTTGCTTTAACAAGCAAGCTACTATCTGCCTTTGATACTTGAAATCCAAGTTCTTTCAAGAACTTCACAAGTCTATAATTCCATGCCCTTGGGGCCTGCTTCAAACCATACAAAGCTCTCTTGAGCTTACATACATACTCTGGATACCTTTCGTCTCTGAAACCTTGGGGTTGCTCCATGAAAACATCATCTGAAATATAACCATTCAAAAAAGCATTCTTCACATCTAATTGATATAATTTCCAACCTTTACTTGCAGCAATAGCTATGAGTGTCCTGATAGTTGTCATCTTTGCCACATGACTATAAGTCTCATCATAATCTATACCATAAGTCTGAGCAAAACCCTTCACAACAAGTCTAGCTTTATATCTAGACACACTTCCATCTGCATACCTCTTTGTCTTGTAGACCCACTTGCATCCAATGATCTTTTGGCTATTGTCTGATTCTCCTCAATGCATCATACTCCTCCTGCATAGCTTTCTCCCAATTCTCCTTACATTTTGCCTCTTCATATGTAGAAGGGTCTTCATCTACCTTTATCATATAAGCATAATCTTTGGTAGCCAAAAAAGAAGTGTCATAGCTATACCTTGTCGGTTGCCACTTGTGTCTTGATGACCTTCTGAGTTCTCCACTCCTTGAGGTTTCTGGTTCATCACACTCAGGATCAAATCTTGGCATTTCTTCAACTTCAACCTGTACTTCATTATTCTCCTCTTCATCAAATATCTGAACCTTTGATTTACCTTTCTTTTGATTCACAACTTCTTCATCACCTGCATTAATATTGATTGTACCTGCATACCAAGTACCTTGCTCATCAAATGTGTTAGTCGACCGTCGGATTGGCAGTTGTAAAATCAAGAATCTTTTTATATCCCTACGCACCTACGAAAAGTTGTTACACATATACCTTGTAATCTTATATAAAGCAATGAAAAAAGACACTTCAGTCGTTCGGAAAGATCACCAGACTGTCTGTCTGGGTGATTAGAGCTGAGCGTTACTATGGTGTTTGTTGCCTAATTTCTGAGTATTCTGTGTGTATCTGTGTCTCGTCTTGTCTGTTGTCTATTGGTATCTATTGCGGTTGTGAGTATCATCTACATCCAGTAGATCATTCGGTTTGTTGTCTGAAGTGAATCGTCTGCAAATCCTTATTGCGATTGTTGTGTTAAGTTCGCGTATTGCGTTAGTACTCGTTCTTGGAATGTTCTGCCAGTTGTTTGGTGAAGTCTGTGTAACTGTGGTAGTGTTTCTAACACTGTGCGGGATCGTGTTGTCTTCAGCATTGAGATCTGTCATCATACGGTAAGGGTTAAGCTACAATAAAGATTTCTTGGGTTGCGTACTGGACCTTCAGTACGGTGTATCTAAAACAATTGAATTCTCTGTGTCTTTGGATGTTGATCGGATTGTGGTACCTATTCGGTAAAGGTTGAACTTTTACTCTTGTCTCTGGTATTTCCAGTAAGTTTAGGTGCAGAGCAATATAGCATCTTAGTGTATTCGGTACACGTTGGCCGAGCTAAACCGTGAACTGTAAATGTCTAAGTACAACAGAATCTTGATAGAGCTCTCAGCATCAGTATATTGTTGTATCTGAAGTAGTTATTTTGGGAACCAAGTATAGGGTCTCTGTTTTTACAGACCCCTTCCACTCCCAAGAACCCAATACTCGTTTAAACGCGTTCTGACAGTTAGAACACAACGTTTAACACTGGCGCCGTCTGTGGGAAAGTGGCAACAGATCAGATTGTTGCAAACCAGTTGTGGAACCGTGATTGTAGATTGTAAATCGACATTACTAGTACGTGATTAGTACCAAAAGATGATACATGCCGGTTACTCGATCCGGTGAAACGTATCCAAAGAACAGATAGCCTTGGGTACCTAACCTGCTAAGGACGCCTCCAGGAGGTAGAAGCGCAGGAAGGTCCAAACTAGTTGACAAGAAGGTAAAGAACATTAGTAGTGATTCCGGTCATATTCCGGTGGAACGTACTACATCTCTGGTAGATTCCGGTACGATTTCGGCACAGTCTGTCGAAGATATAGTAATTCCAGAATCTACCAGGACGCAGCCTGAAGTTAGTTTAACAACATTGGGTAAAGATTCCAATTTGTTTACGAATAGAAACGCTTTAGCCAATTCAGTAAGGGAGAAAAAGCACCCTGTATTGGTGAAAAATCGACACATTCCGGTGATATTTCGGTAACAGTTGCTGAAAGATTGCAGTTTTCCGACGACAGTTTACCATTTTTTTGTGAATCTTCAGCCTAGTCACCGCTATTGGGAGTAAGCTTTCCTACATTTGACATCAAGAAGGAAGGTAGCTTGTTCGAAGCTGAGATTCGAAACATACTGAACAAGATTATCGACCCGGAAAGTGCGCCGACTGACGATACAGATTCCGACGGTCCAGATACTCAGCCTCGGGATACAGAAGATAGTCATAATACAACCATCAGCACGATGAACGGGAAACAACAACAACAAAAACAACAACAACAACAACAACAACAACAACAACTATGCCCACCCAGGCCGACTCCAATAGGAGTGACGTACACCAAATTTGGTATGCATTGTTCAATAATATACAACATGCCTCCCAGTTGACAAGCAACTGACCTCAATTGATAAAATAATTCAACACTCTAACAATTTATAATGCAGTGTTCAACATATTCCATGTGACAATCCAACAATGCATTGGCTATTTTATATTTCAATCCAACAATGCATTGGCTATTCTATATTTCAATCCAACAATGCATTGGCTATTTTATATTTCAATCCAACAATGCATTGGCTATTCTATATTGCAATCCAACAATGCATTGGCTATTTTATATTTCAATCCAACAATGCATTGTTCAACAGATTCCATAAGGTATATCATGCCCCGCAGTTGAACAAGAAACTGACCTCAGGTGATAAAAGAATAAACATAGATGGCAAGTCACATGTTTCATCACTGAATAAAAATAGGCATGTGCCATGTAAAAAAAAATACATGCATGGAAATGTTCATGGAGCTATTACATTAATGTGTTTGTGTATGATATGCAGAAATTAAGTGGTCATAATGAGGTGTTAATTGTGTTTTATGTATCCATTGACATTCTTCAATAGAGTGATTTTTGTATTTAATCAAATATCGATGATATTGAGTACCTGTGCATGTAGTAGTGACATCATAATCAATGATTTTCTCAGGAACTAAGATTTCAGATTGTTCTTCAATTAAAGGAGGGTCATCAAGAAGTGGAGCAAGTGGTAAAGTTCCTTTAAATGGTTTAAGTAAACTAATATGAAAAGAATTATGAATGGTCCAATGGGATGGAATATCTAATCGAAATGAATTATCATTAATTTTTTTCTATAATGCAAAACGGTCCATAATAGCGTGGTGCAAGTTTAATTTTAGGATGCTGCAAAATATTTTTGAGACGTCTTTTAATTATTCGCAACCACACAAAATCATTTTCCTTGAATTCTTTGGCTAATCGTTTAGTATTGATAATACATGTATATCGCTCTTGACTTTTCCTAATGTGCTCGTGAACATCATGAAGTATAGAAACGTGATCTTGAGCAATAGAATCAGCCATCGGAATGTCAATTTGGGTGAGGGACATGGGAGTGGGAAGCTTTTTACCAAAAACTATTTCAAAAGGTGCACGACCAGTAGTGGTGTGTGAAGTGTTATTGTAAGCAAATTGAAGCAATGGCAACTTTTCATCCCAGTTATTAGGATTATCTAATGAATAACAACACAATAAATCAAGAATAGTACTATTTGTAGCCTCACTCTGTCCATTACTTTCAGGATGAAATGCAGTGCTAAAATCTATTTTAGAACCAAAATGTTGAAATAAGGCAACCCAAAAATGATTACAAAACCTAACATCACGATCAGATAACATTACTTTAGGAAATCCATGATGTGGAAAAATGCATTTAATGAATAATTTTGCAGCTTGAGGTGCAGTCAAAGTTTTTCTACATGGAATGAAATATGCATATTTGCTAAACCTACCAACTATTTTCCAAATCATATTATTTTGTGATGAAGTGATAGGAAGACCTGTGATAAAATCCATAGAGATTTGTTCCCATGGTTCATTTGGAATAGGAAGTGGCATTAATAATCCAAATGGTTTACCATGATGACGTTTGACACGCTGACATACAATGCATTGAGAAACATAATGTGCAATGTCTTTTTCCATGTGTGGCCAAAAGAAGAAATCTTTGCAAGCAGAAATGGTGCTTTGTATGCCTCTATGACCCATGTAAGATGGTTCATGCATTTCTTTAATGACAAAATCTTTAAAAGCTTGGGTTATGCACAATCTATGTTGAAAATAGAGAAAACCATTATGAAATGTATAATGTTCATCAGATAAAGATGCAGCATTGTTGAAGTCATGCCATGCACGTGAAAAATACAAATCAGATGCATAAGTGGAAACCATTTCTTGAAAAGAATGAATTTGGATGGCAGAAATATTATTCAAAACAACAGAATGCAAAGGAAAACGGCTAAGAGCATCCGCTACAACATTAGCTTTACCAGGCTGATATTGTATCATGGGTTGGAAATTTTGAATGAATGATGCCCATTTAAGATGCCTATCAGAGATTAAGGGCTGATTTAATAAATGTTTAATAGCCTGTTGATCGGTTTTGATTAAGACCTCAGAGCCCATAAGGTAGTGTTTCCAAATTCGCAAAGCATGCACAACGGCTAACAATTCTTTATCATACGTACTATAATTATGCTCTGAGGGTTTAAGCTTTCTACTCTCAAATGCAATGAGATGGTCATTTTGCATCAGAACAGCACCTATTCCTGAACCACTAGCATCAGTAACAACATGAAAGGGTTGTGAAAAATCAGGTAATTGTAAAACAGGTGCATGTGAAAGTGCATGTTTAAGTTTGTCAAAGGACTATTGTTGGGTAATTCCCCATGCAAATTTTATTTTCTTTTTCAACAACATGGTAAGAGGCAATGCTAAATAAGAAAAATTTCGAACAAACTTCCTATAGAAACTAGCCAACCCAAGAAAAGAACGAACATCATTGACTGATTGTGGTGTAGGCCATTCTATGATAACTCTAATCTTTTTCGGATCCACATGCACACCTTCACTTGAAATAATATGTCCTAAATATTCTAGCTTACGCTGAAAGAAATAACTCTTTTCAGGATTAGCATAAAATGTGTTCTCTCGTAACAAATGAAAAACTGTTTCAAGATGCTTTTCATGTTCACTATCATTTTTACTGTAAATAAGTATGTCATCAAAGAATACAAGAACAAAAGCTTGGTAATCAAGAAAAATATTGTTCATCATTCGCGCAAATGTAGCAGGGGCATTAGTAAGTCCAAAGGGCATTACCATAAATTCATAATGGCCATTTTGAGTTCTAAATGCAGTCTTAAAAATATCACTTTGTGTCATACGAATTTGATGGTAACCCGATTTAAGATCAATTTTACTAAAGACACGAGCTCCTCGTAACTTATCTAAGAGATCATCTATTCGAGGAATAGAGTATCTATTCTTGATCGTGATCTTGTTAAGGGCTCTATAATCAATGCACATTCGATAAGTTTTATTCTTCTTCTCTATTAAGAGAACTGGTGCTCCAAATGGGGAAGAACTAGGCCTTATAAGTCCTTTTTGTAGTAGGTCTTTTACTTGATTTTCTATTTCCTTTTGATGTAGTGGGCCATGTCTATAAGGTGCTTTATGAGGAGGAGAACTACCAGGGACTAAGTCTATGCTATGGTCAAAGGATCCTCGAACTGGTGGTAGTTCAGAGGGATATTCATACATAAAACAATCCTTATAAGTACTCATGAAAGGTTTATATGCATCTGGAAGTGTATGAGTATAATCATTGATGACATTGACAAAAACAATGCATGAGTTGAATCCTTTCTTAAATGCACGTTTTACTTGAGTGTGACTAATCAATGGAAATGGCTGGAAATCATGCCGTGCAGACAAAGTAATGATTTGACCTTTGAAAGCAAACTTAAAGGTATGAGTATGGTAGTCAATACGTGGGTTATAATGGTGACGAAAAGGCATACATAGTATAACATCATAAGATTGCAAAGGTGCAATTAAAAATGTTCGTGAATCAACATAAGGGCCTATGCTAATCGTAACATCTTGCACTTCTCGTGTTACATTATAACGACTACCTTGAAATGCAGCTTTCACTTTATACAAAGAAGGAAACATTTGTAATTTAAGTTCTTGTACTAATAAATGTGAAATGAAGTCATGTGAACTACCATCGTCATGTAGAATTTTAACTAGTTTGTTATTTATTGTACCCTGCATGCAAAGAAGAGAGTGTAGAGAGATATCGTTACCCAAGGTACTTAAATCCTTCTCCAGTGATTCCTCTGTCCAAACAGGAGGAATTCCTTCATTATAGACCTCCATGTTATGCAATCGAGCTATAGCCGGTTTCATATGAAGAGGTTGCAATCTGCACCTTATCTTTGTATGTCCAGGTTGACCACAATTCCAACAAGTGATTCGTGGTCGCTTCTGTTGGGCATTCACTGCTGAAGTTTGAAGGGTAGGTGGTTTGGTTGGTTGGAGAGATGAAGCAACAGGTGGAGTTGAGTAATTGGATTGTGGAGGACGAGGAAAACTAGGGTAAGATGGGGCATTAAAATTACGCTTCATAGGAAATGAAGGTTTAATAGGAAATGGTCGTGGACGTGGTTGTTGTAGACGGAGTGACTTGGTTATGGACTGGAATTCTTTTTCTGCATCATAAGCAAAAGATATAGCCTCGTTGAGGGTTGTAGGTCGTAGGGTGTGAAGCTTAGCTTGGATTCCCACCTCCAAACCATCTTCGTAGTTCTGCTGCAAGATATCTTCTGATACATCTTCAAGCATTCGTACAAGTAGTAAATTTTGCCAGAACCGCTCTGTGTAGGTAGTAACCGTATCACCCTCCTTCCATGTAAGGGTCGTCCATGCTCGTCGAACATGCAAATGGTATTGAGGAGGAAGAAATGAATCCTTCACGTTTTCTTGAAAAGCCTTCCAAGTTGTTGGACGCTCCGTACTGTGCCGCAGGACATTCCACCAGAGTTGTGCTTTACCTACTAAATAGTTAGTGGCAAATTTAACTTTTTCACTTTCAACATACATTTCATCGGTATAAAAATCATCAAACTACGACAACCAAGAAAGTACTAAAGGCCCATCCTTTCGGCCATCAAATCGTAGAAACTGGTAGTTTCTATTACCAATCTTTGAATGAGTAACATCAGATTGGGCAGACACAATAGCTTTTACTACTCTCGTAAGGTTGTCTTCCTCAGCTTGCATCTTTTGGAGGATTTCATCACGTTGTCGGATCTCGTTCTGAGCTCCTTGAAGCTCATGCTGCAAGAGCTCTAGTTGTTGTTCAAGTGTTGCCGCAGGTAGAGGTGAATTACTGTAATCCTCCATGGTGCTCTTGGACCCTTGCTCTCAACCTTGGTGTATTGAACCTTCTTGTTTGCAACCTTGGTGTCTCGATCCCGTGTTCTCAACCTTGCTTGGTATCTTGAACACTCAATCAAGTGCCACCCAAGGATTTTGAAGGAATTCACACTTCCAAGCTAGCTCATTAGAAAGTTTGTTCCGAGAACTTTCCAACGGTATATTACACGCCTCAATCCGACCTACGGATTGAGAGATACACTTGATTCTTTCTTGGGTCCAATCTTGAAATCGACGCGCGTGCCTTCCACAAGTAAGAAAGAGAGAGAACTTGAGTACAACTCCAAGAGATGGTGGAGTGGTCAAAGTACTTCCCTTGAAAGTAGGAGGTTGTGGGTTCAAATCCTCCTACCTTAGGGACTCTAAACCTCTCTATTACCACTCAAAAATTAAAATTGCCTCGCGCGTAGCCAACGGTGGCCAAGGGAGCCTTGGGTGCCAATGTTGCCAATGTATTGCCTAAGTTATTGCCTAAGTTCTTTGCCGCCGAAGGAGTAAACGAAGGAGTAAACGTAGGTGAAAACGCAGGTGAAAACGTAGGTTCTGGTTCTGGAACAGGAACAGAAACAGAAACAGAAACCGAAACCGAAACCGAAGACGAAACAGAAACCGAAACCGAAACCGAAACCGATACCGAAGACGGAGATGGAGATAGAGATGGAGATGGAATCGGAATTCAGAATCGCGAACAGAGAACAGAATCCTCTATATTGACGCGTGCAGAGCTCTGATACCACTGTTGTCTGGATCTTGCTCACGCGCATACAGAGATTACGGACGCAGAAAAACACACAGAAATTAGAGGCAACAAGAGATGAGAACGAACGCAAGATTGGGTGCAATCTCCCCCCATGCACTTTGTTTTGACAGTCCACAGAGTGCATGTATTTATAGGAATTTTTGATTACGTCGAAAAGAGTGGTTACAAGAAGGCGGCTTTGAAAAGCAAGCGTGAAACTAAAAGTTGATAACTTTTACAGAAAGCCATTGCTTTCAATAACAAAAACTACGGTCTACAATGATCCTTATGCTAATCATTACTTTTTTAACAATAGAACCTTCTACGCAGGTTTATTTACAAGGTAAATAATAATTATTCGGATTATTGATGTCCACCCTTTCACGCCTTGCACGCTCCTCACGAACCTTCAGCTGCTATATCATAAACATCAAAAACATATTAATACAGTAATAATATAACACTTTAGCAATGCATTGTTCAATAATATACAACATGCCTCCCAGTTGACAAGCAACTGACCTCAGTTGATAAAATAATTCAACACTCTAACAATTTATAATGCAGTGTTCAACATATTCCATGTGACAATCCAACAATGCATTGGCTATTTTATATTTCAATCCAACAATGCATTGGCTATTCTATATTTCAATCCAACAATGCATTGGCTATTTTATATTTCAATCCAACAATGCATTGTTCAACAGATTCCATAAGGTATAACAGATATAGTATGATGAGAGACGAGTCAGGGCCATTCTTTGACCCAGTAAGAACATAAGATTACCCGTAACTGATATTGCAACATCTACTATCACCACTATCATTATTGATTCGACTACCACATCTACCCTTGTTTCGACTATAGAAATCGGGAGCCAAACCACTATTGAAATCACTATACAAATTCCTCTTGATTCACCTCGACCTATCCCATCACTTATAAGAATCCCTAAACTTCCTCCAACAACCACCACTATAGTACAAGAAACCAGTCCCATCACCATCACAAATGTACAAATAGCCAACGAACCTGTGACAACTTTGCTAGCCAAAACTAGTTTTGTATTTTGTAGTCCCGTTTCTAATAACCAACTCTTCTCATCACATGACAACTTGCTTTACATTACTACTACTACTACATTTGAACCTTCAAGTTTCCTATTTGAGCTAGTAATCATTCCCCCTACCACCATCGCTTCCTTTGTTACACAACCAATCACATCATTCCTCCTCTCCAACCATCTTTTGCTTCATTCGCCAACACACACCACCATCCCTTTCCAATCACATCTTATTTTCCTCCATATTCCATCAACAACCCACAGTTCCTTCTTGGCAGGATAATTCTTCACAAATTCAACATTATTTAGCACTTGATTTCACCACCACTCATGGCATTTCCCCCACCCCCCACAATCCCACCATCCCTAATTCTCCCTCTGCTAACATCACTTCCACTCACAACATTAATTTTCACTAATTACACCTCTCCCTTTCCCCTTCCCATCTGCCTTGCATCTTACACACTCCAGATTGCATCCATTGCACATAGTTCAACAATTGATTGGGCTTTAACTACGATGATAAGTTGTGCCAATCAACTACAAGTAGAATATAATCTAATGGCAGAGAGGGACACAACACTCAAGCACAGTCAACTCATCTACAAGAGAGGATTTTTTTTGAGTCTCATCTGGTTTGACTCAGATCACTTTATTATCCTAGAAGTTGAGCTGATTACACAAAATTTTAGTTCTTCCTTTCCTCTTTTCCAAACCTTGGAGTTGACTTTGAAAGAATACTTGAAGTCATTTCTAGACTAGGTTCAAATGGTTGGAATAGGTAATTAAATTAAATATCATAGTTGGATGTTCTATATAGAATCCACTTTGACCTCGTGTTTAAGAGAACTCATTCATCCATTGAGTATTGCTTCAAGATTGATGAATAAAGAAAGATTATACCATTCTCTCAAAGAGTTTGAGTAAAACTCTAGAAGAGAAATGGTTTCTAGTTCTAATGGTTCCAAAGAAGTCGAGTCTTTGAGGAAGTATCCTATTGCAAATTATTTTGAATTTGGTTGTCCAAAGAAGCAAATGAAACACTTCTTTCCTACATTCTAGCTTGGACTCTAAACCTCAATAGAACATGGTACTCCTATAGCTGGGAAAAGAGATCAATAGATGTTGGTTAAGAAGTGGGGCATAGTCAAAAACATCTAAGCTAGATGCTTTGGTCAACATCAACTTAAGGAGACTTATCAAAGTCTTGAACTAGTTAAAGATCCATCTATTTTGCTAGGTCCATACACAATTACTGCACACAAATGAATTTCGATTAGTTGGAGAATCTTAGAATACACCTACTTCACATGTTTTCCTAGTTTGCACATAATGAAACATTGAATTAGGCAGTGATGTCTGAGATCCACCATTATCATCGTTTCCACACTTTGCATCTAATTCAATCACTTACATGCAAAGCCAAATGTTTTTAGAATGATTTGGTTAGGGATTATCCCACAAGTAGATTCCCCTCTTTTCGAATCCAGTCTGAGATAAAATCCCCCTCTGATAAAGAGGCAAATCATAGAAATGAAGACCATGATTAACAAGACTAATCATGGAGCATGGGGGAATACTCACATAATATATTATACACATTCTAGATGATGAAAATGTTTAAAGGGGTGAAGAATATTGTATAACTATGGGTGCACATGGCAAAAGACATGGGTTATGAGGGTCCAAATTCACTTGAAGAAACCTTGGATTTTATTGAGAAACCCTTGGGAAAGTGTCTCCAAGACTATGGTTTGAACCCTTGAGCTATTTGGATTAACTTAATCCCAATTGAAGGGTTTGGACCCTTAGGATTGATATTACCTAAGGGTATGGTATTTAACCCTTAGGGAGGCATCTCAAGCATTTGGACTTTTACATACAATCTTGGGAGGAATCCTTTTAGAATCCATGTGATTTCATGAGACTTCCAAGTGGATGAGAATCCATGTGAAAAGGACACTTGGCAAGATCTCCTCATGTTTCCCTCCTTGTCTTATAAGTTTATATATGGGTGAAGTTCCTTGGGTGGATATGTGCATCTCTTACCCCTTGTGGGCTTAGATGATAGGATTTCTAGTCTCTGAGGTGATTATATTATTGCTTTAGTCTATACTTTTGTGTGGACACAACACCCCCTTTCCACTTTAGTCTAAATTTTATACTAATGTTTTACCTTTTTTTTTCACCTCCCTAGAATTTTGAAGTTTTCTCATATCGTGACCCCTAAAGTCAGATTTGGGTGATCAATAGTTTGAGATCAGCACTGTCAAGGTTCTAGAGATGATGCTTGGTTCAATTTGTTGCAATTCCTCATGAATTGGAACTTTTTAGCTTGTGGACATCTAATTTGACATAAGAAGACATAAGCTAGGTGTAAGGACTCCATGAACCTTAAAGTTGACTTTGGATCTATGGACCCTAACTTTAGGTTAGCATGGGGTGCACATGTGTTCATTGGGTGCACAAAGATAGGCATGAGTTAGTATATTCCTTTCACTCATGTATTTATTATGGAAGAGCATCCTCTCTAGTTGTATTGGGAATATCTTGGATAAATGTTGTACTTCAACATGTAGTGTGTACTAACCCTCAATTTTGGCCCTTGGATACCCTATATCCTGATGCTCCCCTTCCCCTTACTTCTCCTTTTTTCCTTACTTTGGACTTTTGTTTTCCTTCTACAAGATGTATCTTTTTTATCTTGCTCATAGGTTGGTCTTCCATACCTTCATGGATTTGTTCTCTTTAGTTTTCATGTCGCTTGTGACCCTAGCGTTGCTAATTTCTCTTCCTGGTGTTGTTCATGTTGATACATTTAGGTAGTGATGTGTGTGAACACTCTAGGACCACCGAGGCTCTTTTTTCCCTCTTTAGGAGGGTTTTTTTCCCCCGGCTTGTATATACGCCTATTGCCCTAATGGGCTACTTATCTTTGTACATTCTCTAGTAATACATTCAGTATTGTGTGTTGTGCTCCAAGCTTCTTCTTCTTCCTTGTGCTGTTCGCATGCTTCCGTAGATGTCTAACTCCAACAATTGGTATCAGAGCAGGTCGTCACTTCATCTAGGGGACCCTTGACACTCCTCCGATTGTAGTCTCAAACGAAATCGCGATCTGAGCTCGTTTCGAACTCCGAACACACTATCACAATGCTTGTGCAAGCTATTTCGTCTTTTTGTGCCAAAGGTATTTTAGTCACCGGCCATGGCTGAAAGTAGTGATGTATTCTGTATGTTGGCTGTTGAGGATAAGTTGGATGGTACCAACTACCCGTTATGGGCTTACATGATGCGACATGTGTTGGTTGCAAAAGGACTGTGAGAACATTGTGTAGGGTGTTGAAAAATGTCCTATCACACCTGAATTGTTACAACTGCACGTACTGAACCTGATGTAGAAGGTATCGAAGATGATGATATTCTGCATATTCCTGTTCGTGCTGCGATTTCTGCTGCACCTACTGCAGAGCAGATTTGTTGGGATGGCAGAGACGCCCAGGCACATGCATTGATAGCATTGTCTGTCAAACGTGCCATTATTCCTCACATTTGCTCTTGCAGAACAACTAAGGATGCTTGGGATACACTTACCTAGGAATGAGGCTCGTGTTGCTTACCTCCAAAAACAGTTAGAGAGTGAGCACATGAATGAAGGTGATTCTATGGATAGTTTCCTAACAAAGATCAAAGACTTGAAGGAACAATTGATTTCTGCTGATGAGGTTATACCAGATAGCTCACTTGTGCAGACCATTCTGAATGCTCTTCGTGATTCATATCAGAGTTTTGCTTCTACTCTTCGGTTGATGATGAAAGGCAATCCAAATGCCTTATCATTTGAGGAGTTAGTCTCAATTCTGTTACAGGAAGATCAGTCCAGGTAGAATAGGTCCATTATGTGAGTTGCAGATCAAGATTTCCTGGCTAGTCAGAAGGGCAAAGGAAAATGGAGCTCTTCAAGTAGTAAGCAAAAATCTGCTAATTCTGCATATTCGAAGAAGGAAGATAAAGATGAGAAGAAATCAGAAAAGCAGAAATTGTTTTGTAAGTACTGTAAAGGGAATGATCATATCATAAAGAACTGTCCAAAACTGGCTACTAAAGAGGCAAAGAAGAAAGAGGCTGGAATGGTTGTTGCAAAGGACTCTACACAAAAAACAGAGTCTGTTAATCTTGTGCAGGAAGAAGAATGGGCGTTTACTACTGTCTGTAGTTTTGACCCATCTTCTCATGAGCAGTGCATGTCTGCAATAGACTCAGATGTTTGATATTTTGACAGTGGGGCAACCAAACATATTACCTCACAACGTAGTTTCTTCTCTTCACTCGAGCCTGCCCCTACAGGGAATACTGTTACATGCGCCAACAACTCCTCTTATCCTGTTATGGGAGTTGGTAAGATCATTTTGACTACTGCTGATGGTAGGGATGCTTTGTCAGATGCTTTATTTGTGCCAGGGATCAAGAAGAACCTGTTATCAGTTTCTGCATTAGCCAAGATTGGCTTGGTTGTGAAATTTGTTGATGAGAGGTGTACAGTTCATGATCTGTCAAATGGCGATGTGATTATTGCTTTTGGCATTTTATGTCGTGGGCTGTATAAGCTCATAGACTATGAAAGATCTGTAAATGATTTGGCATGTGCAGTAAATGATCCTCAGGCTATGTCAGATGCAAAGCTTTGGGATGCACACTTTGGTCATCTAAATTTTGCTAGTTTGCTATGCCTGCAAAAATCTGAAATGGTATCCTCTTTGCCCAAACTTGAGGCACCTGGAAAACATGTTTGTGAAGGCTGTATTTTGGGCAAAATGCAGCGTTCATCCTTTCCAAAAGATGGTTCAGTTCGGGCTACTCAGAAATTGCAGCTTGTACATAGTGATGTTTGTGGTCCTATGTAGACACCTTCTTTGGGAATTATCCTTACTTCGTGACTTTCATCGATGATTTTTCCAGGCATGCATGGGTATATCCACTGAAGGCAAAGTCCGAAGTGTTCATGTGCTTCAAACAGTTTTTGGTTTTGGCTGAAAAGTTCTGATCGGGGGGGGGGGGGTATATGTCTTCGGATTTTAATACGTTTCTGGCTTAACGTGGGATAAAACACCAGTGTATAGTGCCGTATACACCTCAACAGAATGGAGTTGCTGAATGAAAGAATAGGTCACTCATGGAGATGGCGAGGTGTATGGTCAAGAGTCAGGCTTTACCACATAGATTCTGGCTTGAGGCTGTCATGTGTGCAGCATATGTACTGAACAGGTGTCCCACTAAAGCGCTGCAGTCTATCACTCCATATGAGGCTTGGCATGACTACAAGCCATCTGTTGCTCATCTGCGTGTTTTTGGTTGTTTGGCATATGCATTAGTGCGTGAACAACATCGTAGAAAATTGGATGATAAAGCAGTAAAATGTATTTTTGTTGGGTATAGTTCTGAAAGTAAAGGCTATCATCTATATCATCCATAGACTAAACACATTCTGGTTAGCCATGATGTTGTTTTTGTGGAAGATGCTATTTAGCCATTGCTTTCATGTACTAAGGAGACATCTGTTAGCTTCAAAGACATGTATCATACTTTGCTGCCTCTTTTTATAGGTGGACAGTCTAATGCTCATCCTAATGAGGCAACTTCTCAACCTTTGCAGGTTCCATGTGATGATGCAGATAATTCCATTTCTGATGCAGATGTCCATGATGCACTTATTGATGAGAGAGCTGATATTGAGGAGACAAGAACTATGCCAAAATGGCTGGTGCAGACTTTGCGTGACAGCAAATTAGATGCACCTCTGTCATATCGTACTCGATCAGGCTCTCATAGTGCCTCTTTTGCATCAGATCGCTATGCTATGGCTGCATCTAGTCTCTGTGATGAGAATGAGCCTGTTTTGTTTGATGAAGCACAAAATTCAGAAAATTGGATGGCTGCTATGCAATCTGAATATGATGCAATAATGAAGAATGGTATTGGTCTTTATGTGACTCACCTCCTGGGAAGAAGGCCATTGGCACTAAGTGGGTATACAAGCTGAAGCGTAAACCTAATGGTACAATTGATAGGTATAAGGCTAGGCTTGTTGCAAAGGGTTATGCAAAGAGGCATTGATTTTGATGAGACCTTTGCACCTACATGCCGTATGAATACTATTCGGAGCATTTGTGCACTTGCAGCCCATCATGGTTGGAATGTACATCAGTTGGACATTAAAACTGCATTTCTCAATTTGCATGAAGAAGTGTATGTTTTTCAGCCCCGTGGCTTTGTGCAGAAAGGGCATGAAAACGAGGTGTGCAGGTTAAAGAAGGCATTATATGGTTTAAAGCAAGCACCACGTGCTTGGTATGAGAAGATACATGCCTATTTGATTGCACATGGTTTTGAGAACAGTCCAACTGAAAGCACCTTATATGCTAAGCATGCTAATGATGTGCTTCTGATCAATGTTGTCTATGTTGACAACATGCTGCTCACTGGTCCTATTGAGAAGCATATTGCTGATTTTAAGGCTGATTTGCATGCCTCATTTGAGATTTGGGTCATTTGCATCACTATTTGGGCATTCAGTTTATGCAAGTTGATGGTGGAATGGCTTTGTGTCAAACGAAATATATTGACACATTATTGCAGCGTTTTGGCCTTGAAGACTGTAAGCCTATTGCCTCTCCTATGGAGACAGGTTTATGATTGAGTCTTCATGATGTTGGAGATGCATTTGATGTTGTCCTCTATCAGTAGGCTGTTGGATGCTTGATTTAATTACTAGGTCAGATATTCAGTTTGTTGTCTCACAGATGAGTAGGTTTATGCATTGCCCAGGTGTCAAGCATTGGTAGGTGGTTAAGCGCATCTTTCGCTACTTGAGTGGTACTCGGCTACTTGGGTTGTTTTATCCCAAGGGGGGATCACTACCACCAGATTTGCATGCTTTTTCTGACTCAAATTGGGCTGGTTTCTATGACACTCGTCTGTCCACTAGTGGCTTTTGCTTCATGCTTGGTAGCTGATGTATATTATGGTTGAGCAAGAAGCAGCCTACTGTGGCCACTTCTAGTTGTGAGGCTGAGTATAGGGCAGCTTTCACAGCTACTATTGAGAGTGTGTGGCTCAGACGCCTTATGGCTGATTTGGGTGTTGGTCAATCTTCTGCCACCACCATATTCACTGACAGTCAGAGTGCATTGGCAGTTGCGAGGAACCCTGTGTTCCATGCTCGCACTAAGCACATTGAGGTGCATTATCATTATGTCAGGGAGAGGTTCTCTACTAGGGAGATCAGCTTGGCATATGTACCCACGCAGGAGAACATTGCAAACCTTTTCACGAAGGCTCTACCCAGGGAGAAGTTTGAAGCTTTCCGCAAAGCTTTGGGCTTACTTCCTTTTGTGGAGTGATTTCCACATAGCTTGGCACTTCCTTATACATGAGTGCCAGCTACTTGTTCAACGCATCACTCCCAGGGGGGATTTGTTGATATATTTAGGTAGTGATGTGTGTGAACACTCTAGGACCACCAGGGCACTTTTTTCCCTCTTTAGGAGGTTTTTCCCCCCGGCTTGTATATACGCCTATTGAGCTAATGGGCTACTTATCTTTGTACATTTTCTAGTAATACATTCAGTATTGTGTGTTGTGCTCCAAGCTTCTTCTTCTTCCTTGTGATGTTCGCGTGCTTCTGCAGATGTCTAACTCCAACAGTTCATTCTAGAATTTGGTGCTATTGTTACTAGCATTTTGGCACACATGGCCATTTTAGTGCACAACTAGTGCACAAGGTATACTTGCAGTGATACGAACTCTCTTGTAACAAATTCTATGCGATGTATTATATGCCTCACAACCTTAGTCTTAATCAAAATAAGTGTGTGAGCTCTCCCATCAAAAATTTTATTTTGGCCATAAGCTCACTAGAGGACAACACAAGAAGCATTGGACACACATATGAATGTATGTAATCATGGATAATGTGACAAACCAATAATAAAGAATCACAATGGATTGGATAGTGTGTGCTCATGTTGGGATATAATGCCTATGGAGTGGGTTGTTTATCCTAAGCTAACACTTGGAAAAGAGGACATGGGCAAATAAAGAATATGTATGTGTATGCAAGGGAAAACATTTTGGAACACAACATTAGAGAAAAAACATGTTACAGAGAGAACAAGCACAACAAAAGATACACTTTCCATTGGTACAGAGGAAGGAGAAGCTTGGGTGCTCCCCACATGGAGAGAATGCTCAATTTAGGTGGCTTAAGGGAGCCAATGACCAAGTCATTTTGTACCTACAAGTATTATAATTATGTAATTGTTGATATCCATGAACTTGAGTGTGATTGTTGTCTTCTTGCACTGTTGTTCCTTTTGAGATGGCCATGAACATTTTCATTAATCTTTTTAGATGTAATGCAAATGTTAATGGACATCTACTTCACTTGCGAAGGATTAAGAACAAGCACCTTGTGTACTTTTTCAAGTTCTTTGTGTATTTTTGTCTATTCCCACATTTCACAAACACTCAGACAACTTTTCCAAAAGTCTTGCAACAATCAATAAGACCATTACTTCTAGACATTGTATACATATGCTTTACAATAAAATTTTAAAGTGCATGTTATTCACACGCATCCTAAATGGTCCATCTTTTTACAATCCAAACATGTGTATCAAAGGGCAAGTAACCAGGTATGATCAATCTTTTTCCACAAATACTAATCCATCACCTTGCGAACTTTGTTCTCCTCCTATAAGCTCACTTAAATGGTGGAAAACCTATGAAATTAGCCCGTGGCATCAAATCTTCAATATTCTATGTTTTTGTAAGGATTAAAATAGAAAGATAATCAATGCTTAAATAAATATTGGAATTACATTCTCAATTTTGTTGAAAACCATTGTGGATTCCAACCAAGACTTCCTTCACACTGAGGATTCATCCTTGGTTCTATCCTAGATGATTAAACAAGATAATAGAGAAAAAAATACGTAAACTTGTTCTTAAGAAAGATGGTTTCAATTATCAATTCCATATCTTGGAGATTTGCATCTCAATGGATCAAGGCCTACCTCCCCTCATGCTCAAACTAGTGAATGGAAGAAGCAAAGTCAATGACCAATATCTTAGAGTATAATCTTTGTCATAGGATTCGATCTTGATGTGAACTCTGATTAATAATTGAGCCTACATATTTTTTTCCCTTTCTATCATTCAACTCAACTGTGTATATATAATTTGACTATGCAATGTCTAAGTTACATGTGTGTCTTGGGTTAATGGTTCATTCATATAAATATGTCATGCAAATCCCCATTTGAAAAAGCATCCCTTACATCCAATAGAGATAACGATCAATCTTTTGAGGTATCTTCAAAAATTATAATGCCAATCTTCTTGGTTCTAGTTACATATATAAAGACATCTTTATAGTCAATCCCATAGGATTGAGAAGATGCCTTTTCCAATACTCTAGCTTTATACCTCGTTGTACTCTCACATGCAAGAATAAGAGAGAAGAGGTCTTGACATACATAGGCAAATGAATGAATTTGACAAGAAGAATGTCAAAAACCAATACCAATTTTTAAGTACACAGGAATCAATCTCACAATCCTAGAAAGAAGGCCATATTAAGCAAAGATTCCTCACAATCCTAGAAAGAAGGCCATATTAAGCAATAATCTTGGGTTACAAGAACCTCTCTACTCTACGTATTGATAAATACAAGGGCCACTCTTAACACCATAAGGATGTCCATTATAGATAAGTTGCGTGTAGAGTGTTGTATAACCCTTGGATTAGACCCTTGGATTAGACCCTTGGATTAGACCCTTGGATTAGACCCTTGGATAATGGTTTTAATCCTTTGGAACCCTTGGCTTAATTGGGTTAAACACTTGAAGTTGGAGTATCAATTCTTGGTTTTAACCCTTGTAGGAACCCTTGGCTATTAATTTAATTGAAGCCTCAATCAATTTTTTTTTTACCCTTAGGATTAGTTATCCTAAGGTATGAGAACCTTAGGCTTGGGAGAAGCTTCTCCCAAGTGTCACCTTGATTCGTAAATGAAGGGAGGGCACCAATTGAAATGGAAGACATGTGACTAGTCTTAGGAAAGTGTCCGTTTTAGGGACACTTTGAGGGACATTTGCAAGTGTTCTATGACATGCACCCCTTGGACCTTTGGCATATATATGGATGGAGTTGGCTAGGAGGATACATACTCGCACTCTCACAAGGTGGATATTATTCTCAAGCTTGGAGCTCTCACAAGATTGGTATATAAAGCCATGATCTATTTAAGCATGATTTTTGTTTCATTTTTCCTTTAGGAATTTTTGTAGAGTAGTCCCTCCTAGAAATTTGGAAATCAATGCCATCAACTTGACTTGGAGATTGTGCCCACATGGGATTCCTAGGTATTTTTGATGCTCGACAAAATCTAGGTGTTGGAAGACCCATTGAAGCTCTCCAAGTAGAGCTCGGGAGGAGGTTAGAAGGGTCCATAGGAAGCCCTATCTTGAAGCAAGAGAAGGGAGGAGGCCTCCCTAGCCAACAGATGGCCAGAGAGGCTCCCCAATCGGACGTCCAAGCACCATGCACAGTCTGAATGAAGCAAAGGCGTGCCCTCGCAAGCATCCTCCCTACTTCTTGGAGATATATGAAGAATGAAGAGCCTCTTTTTCTTAGAGCATTTTCTTAGAGCATTTAAGTCTCTAACTAGTTTCTCTCTCTCTCTCTACATCTCATCGTGTGCACATTGTGAGGAACTCAAGAGCTAGAAGGTCACATTGAAGGAGATATTTGAAGTTCTTTCTCAACTTTCTTCACCCAAGTTTTCGGGAATTGAGAGACCATCTTCTTGAATACCATCCAAGAGCTTTTCCAAACTTTCTACAAGAAAAGAGACTACCCAAAGGAGTCCCAAAGAAGGCTTCGAGTCACTTTTTGCAACTTTTTATTTAGCAAAGAGTGGAAGATTGTGAAGCTTGGCAAGCGAGTATTGATTTGAACCACATCAATGATGATCATGTGCATGATAAAGGATTCGTGAATCATCTAACGTGGACCAAGCCAACCTACAACTATAAGCGAAGTCTAAAGGAAAAATCAAGGAAGTACTCAATTTCCATTTTATTTGTTCTTCCTTTTGTTTTTTCCCCTCGACTTGTATATACAACTATAACCCTAAGTGGTCACTTATCTTTGTACATTCTCTTGGTAATACATTTAGTATTGTGTGTTGTGCTCCAAGCTTCGTCTTCTTCCTTGTGTTGTTTGCATGCTTTCATAGACCTCAAACTCCAACAATTGGTATCAGAGCAAGTCGCTACTTCATCTAGGGCATCATCAACACCCTTCGATCATAGTCTCAAAATCACACAAAATTTGGTGAGCATACTCAGGCTAATTAGGAGTTCAAAATTGTTGATATATTTAGGGAGTGATATGTGTGACACACTAGGATTGCTGGGGCACTTTTTTCCCTCTTTAGGAGGTTTTTTTCCCCCAGCTTGTATATATGTCTATAGCCCTAATGGGTTACTTATCTTTATACATTCTAGTGGTAATACATTCAGTATTCTGTGTTATGCTCCAAGCTTCATCTTCTTCTTTGTGCTGTTTGCATGCTTCTGCATACCTTGAACTCCAACAATTGGTATCAGAGCAAGTTGTTGCTTCATTTAGGGCATTTTCATCACCTCTTCGGTCATAATCTTAGAATCCCACCAAATTTGGTGTGCATATTGAGGTCCTTTCGGCCTCCAAATGTGCTATCACAGTGGTTGTGCAGGCTATTTTGTCTTTATGTGCCAAAGATATATATAGTTTTTGGTTTGGCAATATAAGCGTCTCGAACTCTGCGACAAGTTTAGCAGAACTTGATAGGGTATTTCTATTCAACTTTGTGAAATACAATCAATTTTTTGGATCAAGGTATATTAGAAATGGCGAGGTGTATGGTTAAGAGTCAGGCTTTACCACATAGTTTCTTGCTTGAGGCTATCATGTGTGCAACATATGTACTTAACAGGTGTCCCACTAAAGCATTGTAGCCTATCACTGCATATGAGGCTTGACATGGTTGCAAGCCATCTGTTGCTCACCTGCATGGTTTTGGTTGTCTGGCATATGTATTAGTGCTTGAACAACAATGCAGGAAATTGGATGATAAAGCAATCAAATGTATTTTTGTTGGGTATAGTTTTGAAAGCAAAGGCTATCATTTGTATCATCCACAGACTAAACGCATTTTGGTCAGCCATGATGTTGTTTTTGTGAAGATGTTATTCAGCCACTACTTTCATGTACGAAGGAGATATTTGTTAGCTCCAAAGACATGTATGATACTTTGCTGCCTCTTTTTATAGGTGGACAGTCTAGTGTTGGTCTTCATGTGATGATGTAGATCATTCCATTTCTGATGTAGATTTGCATGATGCACTTGTTGATGAGAGAGCTCATATTGAGGAGGCAAAAACTATGCCAAAATGGATGGTGCAAACTTTGTGCGACAACAAATTAGATGCACCTCTCTCATATCGTACTCGTTCAGCTCTCATAGTGCCTCTTTTGCGTCAGGTTGCTATGCTATGGCTACCTCTAGTCTCTGTGATGAGAATGAGCCTATTTTGTTTTACGAACCACAAAATTCTAAAAATTGGATGGCTGCTATGCAATCTAAATATGATGCTATAATCAAGAATGGTATGTGGTCTTTATTTGACTTGCCTCCTGGCAAGAAGGCCATCGACAATAAGTGGGTATACAAGCTGAAGCGTAAGCCTGATGGAATAGATGACATGTATAAGGCTAGGCTTGTTGCAAAGGGTTATGCTCAGGAAAGAGGCATTGATTTTGATGAGACCTTTGTTCCTACTTGCCGAATGACTACTATTCGTAGCATCTGTGCACTTGTAGCTCATCATGGTTGGAATGTACATCAATTGGACATTAAAACTGCATTTCTGAATGGTGATTTGCATGAAGAAGTGTATGTTTTTTAGTCCTATGGCTTTGTGCAAAAAGGGCATGAAAACCAAGTGTGTTGATTATAGAAGGCATTATATGGTTTAAAGCAAGCACCACGTGCTTGGTATGAAAAGATACATGCATATCTATTGCACATGGTTTTGAGAACAGTCCAATTGAAAGCACCTTATATGTTAAGCATGCTAATGATGTGGTTCTGATCATTCTTGTGTATGTTGATGACATGCTGCTCACTAGTCCTCATGAGAAGCATATTGCTAATTTTAAGGCTGATCTACATGCCTCATTTGAGATGTTTGATTTGGGGCATTTGCATCACTATTTGGGCATTCAGTTTATGCAAGTTGATGGTGGAATGGCTTTGTGTCAAACAAAATATATTGACACATTATTGCAACATTTTCGCCTTGAAGAATGTAAACCTATTGCCACTCCTATGGAGACAGGTTTATGATTGAGTCTTCATGATGCTAGAGATGCATTTTATGCTATTCTCTATTAGCAGGCTGTTGGATGCTTGATTTACTTATGCATTACTGGGCCAGATATTCAGATTACTGACTCACAGATGAGCATGTTTATGCATTGCCCATGTGTCAACCATTGGCAGGTGGTTAAGTGCATCTTTTGCTACTTGAGTGGTACTCGACTACTTGGATTGTTTTATCCCAATGGGGGATCACTACCACTAGATTTACATGCTTTTTTTGACTCTGACTAGTCTAGTTGCTATGACACGTGTGTCCACTAGTGGCTTTTGCTTCATGCTTGGTGGCTCATGTATATCTTGGCTGAGCAAGAAGCATCCTACTGTGGTGACTTCCAGTTGTGAGGTTGAGTATAGGGCAGCTTTCACAGTGACTACTGAGTGTGTGTGGCTTAGATGCCTTATAGCTGATTTGGGTGTTGGTCAGTCTTCTGGCATCACCATCTTCACTGACAATCAGAGGACATTGGCAGTTGCGAGGAACCCTATGTTCCATGCTC
Organism: Ceratopteris richardii; assembly: GCA_020310875.1. Lineage (NCBI taxonomy): Eukaryota > Viridiplantae > Streptophyta > Polypodiopsida > Polypodiales > Pteridaceae > Ceratopteris > Ceratopteris richardii. Next base: position 351,716 of record MU260099.1, read on the forward strand.
GCACTAAGAACATTGAGGTGCATTATCATTATGTCAGGGAGGTTCTCTGCTAGAGAGATCAGCTTGGCATATGTGCCCACACAGGAAAACATTGTAGAACTTTTCACGAAGGCTCTGCCTAGGGAGAAGTTTGAAGCTTTCCATAGAGCTTTGGTTTTTACTTACTTTTGTGGATTGATTCTGCATAGCTTGGCACTTCCTTATACATAAGTGCCAACTCCTTGTTCATTGCATCAATCCCAGGGGAGATTTGTTGATATATTTAGGTAGTGATGTGTGTGAACACACTAGGATCATCAGGGCACTTTTTTCCCTCTTTAGGAGGTTTTTTCCCCCCAACTTGTATATACGCATATAGCCCTAACGGGTTACTTATCTTTGTACATTTTAGGGGTAATACGTTTAGTATTGTGTGTTGTGCTCCAAGCTTCTTCTTCTTCCTTGTGCTGTTTGCGGGCTTCCACAGGCCTCGAACTCCAACAAAAACATCTTAGCTTTGTGGTGTCAAAATCGCAATCTAAGCTCATTTCAACCTTTGAACACTATCATAGTGCATGTGTATGCAATTTTGTCTTTTTTTTGCCAAAGATATATACAATTTTTGATTTGCCAATATAAGCATCTCAAAGTCTGCTACATATTTAGCGAAACTTGTCAAGGTAGTTCTATTCAACTTTTTGAGATAGAGTTTTTTTTTTTTTTTTTTTTTTTTTTTTTTTGCATTAGGGTATTTTAGTCAATGGCCATGGCTGAAAGTAGTGATGTATTTCATGTGTTGGTTGTTGAGGATATGTTGGATGGTACCAATTACCCATAAAGGGCTTATATGATGCATCATGTATTGGTTGCAAAAGGATTGTGGAATATTGTGCAGGGTGTTGAAAAACATCCTATTACGCCTACAAACATAGTTACTGAAAGTGATGTAGATGGCATTGAAGATGGCAATATTCTTCAGGTTCCCATTCATGCTACAATTTGTACTGCACCTACTACAGAACAACTTTGTTGGGATGGCAGAGATGCTGATGCACATGCATTGACAACCTTGCCTATCAAATGTGCCATTATTCCCCACAATTGCTCTTGCAAAATAGCAAAGGATGCTTGAGATACATTAACCACTTTATACTAGGCCATTGAGGCTCGTGCTGCTTACCTCTGAAAATAGTTGGAGAGTGAGCACATGAATGAAGGAGATTCGATGGACATACTTTTGACAAAGTGTTATAACTTATGGAATATGTTGGCCAATGCATTGTTGGAGTGTAACATGGAATATGTTGGCCAATGCATTGTTGGATTGTAACATGGAATATAACATATGGAATATGTTGGCCAATGCATTGTTGGAGTGTAACATGGAATATGTTGGCCAATGCATTGTTGGATTGTAACATGGAATATGTTGAGCAATGCATTGTTGGAGTGTTAAATTATTATTGAACAATGCATTGTTAGAGTGTTAAATTATTGATGTATTAATGTGTTTTTGATGTTTATGATATAGCAGTTGAAGGTTCATAAGGAGCGTGCAAGGCGTGAAAGGGTGGATATCAATAATCCGAATAATTATATATATCTTGTAAATAAACCTGCGTAGAAGGTTCTATTGTTAGAAACAGTTAGAAAAGTAATGGTTAGAATAAGGGTCGTTGTAGATCGCAGTTTCTGTTATTGAAAGCAATGGCTTTTTGTAAAAGTTACCAACTTTTAGTTTCACGCTTGCTTTTTGAAGCCGCTCTCATGTAACCACTCTTTTCGACATAATCAAAAGTCCTATAAATACATGCACTCTGTGGACTATCGAAACAGAGTGCATGGGGGGAGATTGCACCCAATACTACATTTTGTCTCGTCTCTTGTTGCGTCTGTTTGTCTGTGTGTTTTTAGCCTCCATAATCTCTATATGTGTGTGAGCAAGAACTTGACAATAGTGGTATCAGAGCTCTGCACGCATCCATACAGAGGGTTCTATTTCCGTTTCCGTTTTCGTTTCCTACTCCTGTTTCGGTTCCTGTTTCTGTTTCTGTTCCAGTTCTAGAACCAAAACCTATGTTTACACCTACGTTTACTCCTTCGGCTTACTCCAAGGCGTCGACTAAGGAGTCGACTAAGGCAAAGAACTTAGGCAATAACTTAGGCAATACATTGGCAACATTGGCACCCAAGGCTCCCTTGGCGACCGTTGGCACCCGTTGGCTACGCGCGAGGCAATTTTAATTTTGAGTGGCAATAGAGTGGTTTAGAGTCCCTAAGGTAGGAGGATTTGAACCCACAACCTCCTACTTTCAAGGGAAGTACTTTAACCACTCCTCCATCTCTTGGTGTTGATATTCAAGTTCTTTCCTCATAAATTTAACATCACTTTCAGTTTTTCTTACTTTTCAAGGCGGCATGGTGTGACGCGACGCGACGCGTCTCAGGGTACACTTCTCAGGGTACACCAGGGTACACTTCTCAGGGTACACTTCTCAGGGTACACCAGGGTACACTTCTCAGGGTACACCAGGGTACAACCAGACAGGGTACTTTCCTGCTAGGGTACATTCCTTGAGGGTACATCCCGAGAGGAAAGCACTAGCTTAAGGGTCCAAGAGCACCATGAAGGATTACAGTAATTCAACTCCACTTGTTGCTTCATCTCTTCAACCAACCAAACCACCTACCCTTCAAACTTCAGCGGTGGATGCCCAAGAGAAGCGACCACGAATCACTTGCTGGAATTGTGGTAAACCTGGACATACAAAAATAAGGTGCAGATTGCAACCTCTTCACATGAAACCGGCTACATCTCAATTGCATAACATGGAGGTCCATAATGAAGAAATTCCTCCTGTTTGGACAGAGGAATCATTGGAGAAGGACTTAAGTACCATGGGTAATGATATCTCTCTTCACTCTCTACTTTGCATGTAGGGTACAATAAATAATAAAGTAGTTTAAATTCTACATGACGATGGTAGTTCACATGAATTCATTTCACATTTATTAGTACAAGAACTTCAATTACAAACGTTTCCTTCCTTATATAAAGTGAAAGCTGCATTTCAAGGTAGTCATTATAATGTAACACGAGAAGTGCAAGATGTTACAATTAGCATAGGCCCATATGTTGATTCACGAACATTTTTAATTGCACCTTTGTAATCTTACGATGTTATACTAGGTATGCCTTTTCGTCACCATTATAACCCACATATTGACTACCATATGCATATCGTTAACTTTGAATTCAAAGGTCAAATCATTACTTTGTCTGCACGACATGATTTCCAGGCGTTTCCATTAATTAGTCACACTCAAGTAAAGCGTGCATTTAGGAAAGGATTCAACTCATGCATTGTTTTTGTCAATGTCATTAATGATTATACTCATACACTTCCTGATGCATATAAACCTTTCATGAGTACTTATAAGGATTGCTTTATGTCTGAGTATCCCTCTGAACTACTACCCTCTTGAGGATCCTTATATATATATATATATATATATATATATATATATATATATATATATATATATATATATATATATATATATATATATATATATATATATATATATATATATATATATATATATATGTATATATATGTATATATATATATATATATATAGCATAGACTTAGTCCCTGGTAGTTCTCCTCCTCATAAAGCACCTTATAGACATGGCCCACTACATCAAAAGGAAATAGAAAACCAAGTAAAAGACCTACTACAGAAAAGACTTATAAGGCCCAGTTCTTCCCCATTTGGAGCACCAGTTCTCTTAGTAGAGAAGAAGAATAAAACTTATCGAATGTGCATTGATTATAGAGCCCTTAACAAGATCACAATAAAGAATAGATACCCTATTCCTCGAATAGATGATCTCTTAGATAAGTTAGGAGGAGCTTGTGTCTTTAGAAAAATTGATCTTAAATCGGGTTACCATTAGATTCGTATGACACAAAGTGATATTTTTAAGACTGCATTTAGAACTCAAACTGGCCATTATGAATTTATGGTTATGCCCTTTGGACTTACTAATGCCCCTGCTATATTTGCACGAATGATGAACAATATTTTTCTTGATTATCAAGCTTTTGTTCTTGTTTTCTTTGATGATATACTTATTTAGAGTAAGAGTGATAGTGAACATGAAAAGCATCTTGAAACAGTTTTTCAATTGTTACGAGAGAACACACTTTATGCTAATCCTGAAAAGAGTTACTTCTTTCAGCGTAAGCTATAATATTTAGGACATATTATTTCAAGTGAAGGTGTGCATGTGGATCCGAAAAAGATTAGAGTTATAGTAGAATGGCCTACACCACAATCAATCAATGATGTTCGTTCTTTTCTTGGGTTGGCTAGTTTCTATAGGAAGTTTGTTCAAAATTTTTTCTTATTTAGCATTGCCTCTTACCTTGTTGTTGAAAAAGAAAATAAAATTTGTATGGGGACTTACCCAACAACAGTCCTTTGAAAAACTTAAACAAGCACTTTCACATGCACCTGTTTTACAGTTACCTGATTTTTCACAACCATTTCATGTCGTTATTGATGCTCGTGGTTCAGGAATAGGTGCTGTTTTAATGCAAAATGACCATCCCATTGCATTTGAGAGTAGGAAGCTTAAGCCCTCAGAACAGAATTATAGTACGTATGATAAAGAATTGTTAATAGTTGTGCATGCTTTGCGAATTTGGAAACACTATCTTATGGGCTCTGAGGTCTTAATCAAAACCGATCAACAGGCTATTAAGCATTTATTAAGTCAACCTTTAATCTCTGATAGGCATCTTGAATGGGCATCATTCATTCAAAATTTCCACAATATCAGCTTGGTAAAGCTAATGTTGTGGCTGATGCTATTAGCCGTTTTCCTTCACATTCTGTTGTTTTGCATAATATTTCTCCCATCCAAATTCATTCTTTTCAAGAAATGGTTTCCACTCATGCATCTGATTCGTATTTTTCACGTGCATGGCATGACTTCAACAATGGTGCATCTTTATCTGCTGAACATTATACATTTCATAATGGTTTTCTTTATTTTCAACATAGATTGTGCATAACCCAAGCTTTTAAAGATTTTGTCATTAAAGAAATGCATGAACCATCTTCTATGTGTTTTTAGCCTCCGTAATCTCTGTATGCGCGTGAGCAAGATCTTGACAACACAAAGATCAAAGACTATAAGGAGTAGTTGATTTTTGTTGATGAATTCTTGCTTGCCAATTCACTGGCGCTGACTATTCTAAATGGTCTTCTAGATTCATATCAGAGTTTTGCTTCTACTCTTTGATTGATGATGAAAGGCAATCCAAATGCCTTAACATTTGAGGAGTTAATCTCTATTCCATTGCAAGAAGATCATTCTAGGTAGAACAGATCCATTATGCGTGCTACAGATCAAGCTTTCTTAGCTAGTCAAAAGGGCAAAGGAAAATGGGCTCATCTATTAGTGAGTAGAAATTTGCTAATTCTGCACAATCAAAGAAGGATGACATAGATAAGAAGAAAATAGAAAAGCAAAAATTGTTTTGCAAGTACTGTAAAGGAGATGATCATGTCATAAAGAGTTGTCCAAAATTGACTGCAAAAGAGGCAAATAAAAAAGAGGCTTGAATGGTTGTTGCAAAAGCCTCTACACCCAAAATAGAGTATGCTAATCTTGTGTAGAATGAAGAATGGGCATTTACTACTATTTGCAGTTATGAACCATCTTCTCATGAGCAGTGTATACCTATAGTAGACTCAGATGTTTGGTACTTTGATAGTGGGGGAACCAAACATATTACAACATAGCATAGTTTCTTCACTTCACTTGAGCCTACCCCTACAGGGAATACTATCACATGCACCAACAACTCCTCTTATCTTATCATGGGAATTGGTAAGATAATTTTGACTACTACTACTGATGGTAGTTCTTTTACATTATCGCATGCTTTATTTGTGCCAAGGATCAAGAAAAATCTATTATCAGTTTTAGCATTAGCCAAGATTAGCTTGGTTGTGAAATTTGTTGATGATAGATGTATAGTTCATGATTCGTCAAATGGAAACATTATTATTGCTTCTGGCATTTTATATTGTGGGCTATACAAGCTGATAGATTATGCAAAATCTGTGAATGATTCAACATGTGCAGTTCAAGATTCTCACGCTATGTCTGTTGCAAAGCTTTGGCATGCATGCTTTGGTCATCTGAATTTTGCTAGTTTGCTATGCCTACAGAAATCTGAAATGGTGTCCTCTTTGCCCAAACTTGAGGCACCTAGTAAACATGTCTGTAAAGGCTCTATTTTGGGAAAAATGCAGCATTCATCCTTCCCAAAAGATGGTTTGGTTCGAGCTACTAAGAAATTGTAGCTTGTTCACAGTGATGTCTATGGTTCTATGCTAATACCTTGTTTTGGGAACTACCTTTACTTCATGACTTTCATTGATGATTTTTCTAGGCATGCATGGGTGTATCCATTGAAAGTAAAGTCAAAAGTGTTTATGTGCTTCAAACAGTTTCTGATTTTAGCTAAAAATTTGTTGGCATGTAACATGGGCACCCTTCATTCTGATCCAGGGGGAGAATATATGTCTTCTAACTTTAATGCATTTCTAGTTGAACATGGGATAAAAGTCTATGTATAGTGCCATATACACCTCAATAGAATGGGGTTGCTGAAAGAAAGAATAGGTCACTCATGGAGATGGCGAGGTGTATGGTTAAGAGTCAGGCTTTACCACGTTGTGGAGGTGATCACAATCCGGGTGGACCGGGTCCGGTCGTGGCACACACAGGGTGTATGAATCTAATGAATATTGGAAGGTTTAAGGACATGAAAGTGAAATTAATGTTGAGTATGGAGAAGAGAGAGATGTTAAAATGATTAGGGAATGGGATTGTAGGAGTGCAAGTTAGATTTATGAACATGACTGATAAGAATGAAAGAGAACCATCCACACGAATCATTTTTGGAAGGAAGAATGGTCCATTGAAGGAGCTTCTTAAACACTTCCTAATTCTAATCCATATGCAGTCTTCTTTGGATGATATGTATGCATGACGAGAATAGATGGAATCCTTACACATAAATCAGTTTCAAAAGGAAGAATGGTCCAATATTGGAGCTTCTTATACACTTTCAAAAACTAATCAATATGTATGGATTATATGCATGTAAGTGAATTATGATGATAGAGTTTAATCACAAGCTCAATGAAACATCCTCACTAGTTCAACGCAATATTGTGCAGCCTTCTCACACATAGAAGAAAATAGAAGACATGTAAAAATACTTAAGAGACTGAGAGACAAGAGACAAGAGACAAGTGACAAGTGACATGAATTAAAAGGATTTGAATTAAGATACATGTATAAGATCTTCGTGATACGTCAAGCTAAGCAATCTACTGATCAAAGGCGGTTCTAACCTTCAAACCATGAGAGTTCAACCGAATGTCACACATAAGAAGATGAGTTCCACTTCATTGACCCCATGTATGTCTAGCTCGTAACGTCTAACTAAAGAAGTCTAAGACTCATTAAAACCAGCTCTAACTCACTCACACGCTCCACCGAGGGTGAGTCAAGATAGAGATGCTGGTTTCAAGAGCCTATCTTAGATTGGAGTTCTAACTTAAATTTGAAACTAGGTACTATACTCATACTAGCCCACCTTAGATCCTCACTCACTCAGCCGAGGGTGATCGTCTCAAGGAAACCTTAAGCTAGCAAGAGCCCTATGGATGCCTAACAATGATGCTCTAAGAGTTTGGAGGGGGGTTTATATAGTTTTTTGAATGAATTTGGGCCCTTGGATCTAGAGAAATCAACTCTCAACTCTAGGATCACTACTTTCGATTACAACCATTTGATTAATCAAATCAATGGCTTGGAATTGTTCTTTCTATCAAATCTAGTGTAAAGGAGTGAAATTTAGGCACCTTCATTCTCCACCATTGGATCTGGGGATGATCTGGACCGTTGGATCAGTGCTGACATCAATTCGGATAAGATAAGCCACTATTTTTGGAGAAACTTTGCATTATTGATCTTTAACTGTCAAAAAAGTCTTCTTTGATGAAAAAGCTCCTGGATCCTCCTTCCTTTATGCTTTAGTGCATCTCCACCCTTGAATATGAGCTCATCTTGACCGTACAACATGCTTCAATCATATTTTGCCATGTGGCAGCCCTTCAAGCCTTCAATTTTCTTATTTTAGAAAACTGCGATGACCTTGAAAACTGAATTTCGTGCTCTTTGACCCTTCAAATATCCTTTGATGAAGATAAAAGTTTGTAAGACTATGTTTTGAAAGGCCTGCTTTAGGAATATGCAAAAAAAACTCCCATCTGAATCTTCCTTGTACAAGTTTGACTACATTTGGAAGCTTGCAAGGTGGCATTAAGGTGTCTAGGAAGCTTTGATAGCCTTGAAACTTTGTACAAATATGTAGCCACATATGATCTTTATACATGCCAAATCAATGGCTAACAAAAATTCCTATACAAAATTTTGTAGGGTCTAAGTGGAAAAATTACATTTTCTACAAAATGCACATGGCATATCAATGTGCTAGAAAATCCATTTTCATGTGAAATTCGGGCTATAGACTGACTTTGATAGGCTTTATAAGTATATGAATTTTCATGTGATTTGGAGACATTGAAATTTTTGCCCTAATTTCCAAAGTTTGACCAGCTTTGATTGCTACCCTGGATTTGCTCGATTTCTTCCAAAGTTTGCATGTGAACTCCCTTTGACATCCTTGATGCATCTTGGACTTCTCAGGGAATTCTGGCTACCTTCACCGAATGTGTTTCTTGTAGGCCTTCATGAATGAGAGAGGAGAGAAAATCTCGATGACATTCTCCCCCACTAAACCTGCGATTCCTCCGGAAGCGCCGTTGAAAGTTTTTCAAGCTCAAGAGTGTGGGAACATGCCCCAAATTGAACCTTCCAAATCATCCACAATCAAAGGAGGCTGATTTCCATGAGTTGGAGGCATCCAATTATGCCCATAATGGAAAGAAGTTGATTAGAGAAGATTTAGCTCACCTCTTGATGTGATTGGACCTCACTTTTGACATGTATATGCTTTTTATTGGTTAAAGAGGTTAGTATGTGGTCTTTAAACCTCTAATGAGCTGCCCCCTTGCTTAAGCACACCCCCTACTAGCTATTCTCTGCATATTTTGCAGAGATTTCACTTTTTCATACTCTTTCTCCTTAGATAATCTTGGCAGACCCCCCTATCTTGTAATTGTTGTTTCTCCTTCATCCGGAATCCATTTGCAATGTTTTTTGTCTTGTTGGAAAGCTTATAAGTTCTACTTTGTCTGGTATAAGTCTCGGGTTCAGTGCCTGCACATGTGCAGAGAAATGTGCAGAATAGTGTCTGTTAGCTCATACTCTGTGAAGAGATCAAGTTATCTGTTTGTTGCAGCTGGTTGAGGCATCATCCAGTATCCAAATGGAGTGATTTTACTCTCATTTGAAAGCTCAGCTCTTAAAGTCTAGTTTAAGCGTGCAAAATTCATTTTCAGTCTCTGCATATAGTCAGAGAAACTCAGAAAATACAGAGCCTATGTCTGAAAAATTTCAGGATCCTAGGAGGGTTCATTTGCTTTTGTTGGGCACATAGGAGTGTTTATCCTCCAACAGTGGTATCAGAGCTATAAGTGGAGTATCAAAGAGAGAAGAAGGAGCTACTGAAGTGAAGTGAAGACTTCATCAAAGTTTGAAGGAAGGAAGCAAAGAACGGGCACGTCAACAACAAGGGGAAGAAAATACATCATCAAATCAAAGACGAAGCTTCATCAAGAGGAGTAGCTCTATTTTTTGAGGTAAAAGCCATCCTTTTCAACTTCATTGCATCAAGGGGGAGGTTCAAAAGAGATAGGAGGCACCATGGCTGATCTGAATGCTCAGATTGAGAAGCTCAAAAAAGGAAACTACCAACCGTGGCGATTTAAAATAAGCAATTTTTTGATGGGGAAAGGTTTGTGGGGGACTTGTGAGTGGTGGAGAGCCAAAACCCTACATAGATGAGGTAAATCCAACCAATGACCAGAGAAGAGCAGTAAGAGAGTGGGATGAAAGGGACGAAAGGGTCATTTTCATTTTATCTCAGCATATTAGCAACTCTATGGTAGGGCATATTCAAGATTTGGATACATCGAAGAAGGTGTGGGAGTGCTTGGAGAGATTGTACTCAACCTCCACAAAAGCTAGAAAAATTCAGCTAAAGAATGAGCTAAATAATCTTAGGAAAAGCCCCTCTCAAGGTGCTAATGATTACATATTAAAGGTTAAAGAGCTTGCAGATGCACTAGGGTCAATCGGTTGTGCCCTAGATGATGACAATCTTGTCGCCCACATCCTAAATGGACTTAGGGATGATGAAAAATGGAGGGCTTTCACAACTTCAGTGTATGTAAGGGACTCTCTTCCTGATTTTGATCAACTAATCACTCTCATGGTGACAGAGGAGATGAACCTTGGTGGTCATAATGCCAAGGATAGCCAAGGGCAATTGTTGTATGCAGGTAGAGGAAGAGGAAGACACAACCGAGGTGCTACAAGAGGAAGAGGAAGATATCAAAGCAACCAAGGAGGTCAAGGACAACAAGAAAATGCAGGTCAAAGAGGTGGAAGAGCCACAAATAGAGGAAGAGGTGCAAGATTTGGTGGAAGAGGGCAACCCACTTCAAATGGATGTTTTGTATGCGGTAAGCCCGGTCATTTTGCAAATGAATGCTATCATAGAGCTCAAAGACAAGGGAATCAAAGCAACAATAATAATTATAGAGGGCAAGGTAATTATGCAAACACATCATCCAGCCAAGGGAATGATTATTTACTTGCCATGAGGTATGGTGAAGATACAACTCAAGCTAGTGAAGATGCATGGTATGTAGACAGTGGATGTAGCAATCATATGTCATGTCGAAAGGATTTTTTTAGTAATTTGCAGGTCCCAAAGCATCAAGGGCATGTGGAAACAGGTGATAACTCAAAGCATACCATTCAACATGTGGGAGACATCAGTTTGGAAGGAAATCAAAGAGCAAAGTGCTTATTAGAGGTATTACATGTCCCTACTATTACCAAAAACTTGATTTCGATAGGCCAAATGGTAGAAAAAGGCTATCAAGTTAGGTTCAATGAAAGAGGATGTTTTGTTGAGGATCCAAGGGCAGGTTTCAAGCTCATTGCAAAAGGAAAGAAGCAAGGGAGAATGTTCACAATGGACATAAATCAGCCACACCATTCAATGTATGTCACATATGGAGACAAGAGGATAGCAGATTTGGATCTATGGCATAAACGAATAGATCACATCAACCTACGAAAGCTGAAGGACATGCAAAGGAGGAGCTTGGTAAGAGGCCTACCAAATTTTACATCTAAAATGTTGCATGAAATTTGTGTAGCTTGCCAACAAGGAAAACAATCAAGGCTTCCCTTCAAGAAGAGTACCTATGTAAGTGCAAATGTTTTAGACCTCATTCACACGGATGTTTGAGGTCCAACAAGAGAAGCATCCCTTGCTGGAAATAGGTATTTTGTAACCTTCATTGATGACTTTCAAGAAAAGTGTGGTTGTATTGCATTAGAAACAAAGCAGATGTGTTCCACTACTTCAAGAAATTCAAAGCACAGGTGGAGAAGGAATCTTGCAAGTTTATCAAAACTTTGAGATCCGATGGAGGGGGAGAGTACTTCTCCCACGAATTTTCTGAATTTTTGCAGGTCAATGGCATCAAAAGACAATTTACATGCAGGTATACCCCTCAACAAAATGGGGTAGCAGAGAGAAAGAACAGACACATAGCAGAGGTAGCAAGGTGTATGCTCAACAAAATGAATATGCCGCATTGTTATTGGGGAGAGGCTACATATACAACCACATACATCATGAATAGATGTCCTACATCAATTATACATCATCTAACCCCTGAGGAAGCATGGAGTGGAAGAAAACCTTGCATTTCACATCTTAGAATCTTTGGTTGTATATGCTATGTACATGTACCTCAAGAGTTGAGGTCAAAGTTAGATGCCAAATTTGAAAGGTGTATTTTTTTGGGATATTCTATGGAACAAAAGGGGTATAAATGCTATAATCCCATCCCAAGGAGCTGAAGGTAAGTAGGGATGTTGTCTTTGATGAGTTGAAGCCTTGGTATGCATGCACGAGTCCATTGCAGGTTGAAGACATAGGCGAGACAGATTTGAAGAATGATGATAGAGTTCAAGAAAGCATGGATTTAAGTGGTCCAAGAAACTCATGCAACACAAGCACACCCTCACCATGGAGTGGAAGGATTAGGGACAGAGAGATCACCTCTGAAGAAAGCAAAGTCAAAGGAAAAGAGAAGATTTCAGTTGAAGAAGGAAGCTATGTGGACGAGAGCATGTTGGAAGATGAAGAGATAGAGGAAATTCAAACTCCAGGAGTGGCAAAACAAAGAAAGAAGATGGAAACCACACCTAAAGGAAGTGAAAGAAGGTCTTCAAGAGTAAGATATCCAATACAAAGGTTAACATATGATAATTTCATTGCAAAGCATTATGCATACATGACTCACGTAATCAAGGACAAAGAACCAACTAGTTATGAAGAACCTAAGGATTGCAAGGAATGGCAAGAGGCAATGAAGGAAGAGCTCAAAGCACTTGATGAGAACCATACTTGGAGCTTGGTACCAGCTCAAGAAGGCATGAAGGTGATAGGTAATAAGTGGGTTTACCAAATTAAAAGAAATTCAGATGGTTCCATTGCTAGGTACAAAGCAAGGTTGGTGGCGAAAGGCTTCTCCCAAAGCTACGGGATAGATTATGATGAAACTTTCAGCCCCGTAGCCAAGATGCCAACAATTAGGACTTTGATTGCAGTGGCCACATCAAGGAAATGGAGCTTATATCAGTTGGATGTGAAGAATGCCTTCCTCAATGGAGAGCTTGAAGAAGTAGTCTACATGAGCCAACCTCAAGGATTTGCTAGTATGAGGTACCCAAATCATGTTTGCAAGCTAAGGAAAGCATTATATGGACTAAAGCAAGCCCCAAGGGCCTGGAATCAGAGGTTAGTGGATTATTTATCAAGTTGTGGATACAAAGAAAGTGTTGTAGATCCATCACTTTACATGAAGAAGCAAGGAGACAAGATGGTATACATATGCATCTATGTGGACGATTTGATCATCACAGGAAGTGATATTGCAGGTATTAAAGATATCAAATCAAAGCTAGGGAAGGAGTTCAAGATATCTGATCTTGGAACACTAAAGTACTTCTTGGGAATAGAGGTAATCTATGCACACAATGGCATCTTCTTGATTCAAAGAAAATACTTGTTGGATGTGCTATACAGGTTTGGTATGAGTGGTTGTAAGCCACTTTCTCAGCCCATGGAGCTCAATACAAAGTTGGTTGCACGTCAAGGAGAGGCTATACAAGATATTACACTATATAGAAGCATAATTGGCTCATTAATTTATGCTACATTCACTAGACCTGATCTTGCATATGTAGTAGGTGTTCTCTCTCAATTTTTGCATGCACCTACTCATGATCATCTTATGGCGGCAAGAAAGGTGCTTCGTTACATCAAGCACACCATCAACCAAGGTCTATTTTACTCATATGATGATGATCTAAGTGTCAAAGGATATAGTGATGCTGATTGGGCAGGTAACAAGGATGATCGAAGGAGTACATCGGGTTATGTTTTCTTGATAGGTACAAAAGTGATCTCTTGGAGCTCTAAGAAGCAACCCACTGTTGCTCTTTCATCCACAGAGGTTGAGTATAGAGGTTTAGCATTGGCTACATGTGAGCTATTATGGCTTAAGAAGCTACTTAAGGACTTGGAAGTAGAAGTGGAGGAGTTTCCTCTTTATGGAGACAACATTTCAAGCATCTATCTAGCTAACAATCCCATGTTTCATGCAAGGAGCAAGCACATAGAGGTTCATTACCACTTCGTTAGAGAAAAGGTGATGGCAAAAGAGCTAGATAAAAGGTATGTGAACACTAAAATGCAGGTTGCAGACATGATGACAAAGTTTCTTGAAGGTAAAAAGCTTGGAGGATTCAAGGAAGCTATCAACATAAGAGACATAGGCTGAAGCAACAAAGGAAAAGACTTGAGCTTGAGGGGGAGTGTTGAAAGTTTTTCAAGCTCAAGAGTGTGGGAACATGCCCCAAATTGAACCTTCCACATCATCCACAATCAAAGGAGGCTGATTTCCATGAGTTGGAGGCATCCAATTATGCCCATAATGGAAAGAAGTTGATTAGAGAAGATTTAGCTCACCTCTTGATGTGATTGGACCTCACTTTTGACATGTATATGCTTTTGATTGGTTAAAGAGGTTAGTATGTGGTCTTTAAAACCTCTAATGAGTTGTATTATGACTTAGAGTCGTGGAAATACGTTCCCAAGCTGCCCCCTTGCTTAAGCACACCCCCTACTAGCTGTTCTCTGCATATTTTGCAGAGATTTCACTTTTTCATACTCTTTCTCCCTAGATAATCTTGGCATACCCCCCTATCTTGTAATTGTTGTTTCTCCTTCATCCGGAATCCATTTGCAATGATTTTTGTCTTGTTGGAAAGCTTATAAGTTCTACTTTGTCTGGTATGAGTCTCGGGTTCAGTGCCTGCACACATGCAGAGAAATGTCCAGAACAGTGTCTGTCTAGTTAGCTCATACTCTGTGAAGAGATCAAGTTATCTGTTTTGTTGCAGCTGGTTGAGGCATCATCCAATATCCAAATGGAGTGATTCTACTCTCATTTGAAAGCTCGTAAAGTCTAGTTTAAGCCTGCAAAATTTCATTTTCAGTCTCTGCATATATTCAGAGAAACTTAGAAAATACAGAGCCTATGTCTGAAAAAATTTTAGGATCCTAGGAGGGTTCATTTGCTTTTGTTGTGCACATAGGAGTGTTTATCCTCCAACAAGTGCCACTCTAGTATCTGTGAAAAACAAAACGTTCAAGGCATCAAATTATTTTATAGGCAACATACATGGAAGGAAAAAATGATCATATGCATTGTTGGAGAATTCCTCTCCTAATCGCAGTGGAAAGTGTAGAAGACCTTCTCAGGATCAAGACTCTTGCCAACAGCAGAACCTTCAAATGAAAACTGGTACCAACTGAAATATACAATGAACTTGAAACTTTGGTCCCTCAAACTAGACACCTAGAGCTTTCAAATGAGATATCAAACACTCAATTTGGAGTAGATTTGAGTTGGAAACTATTTGATTCAAAACAGACTACCTGTCCACTCAGTTAGGCTAAAAACTGGACTTCACTAAAACCTGAATAACTCACATACCATAAAGAATTTCATAAAATTGTTCTGGATAGAGGAAGTACTCAAGATAAGCTTTCCAAAGAATGTTTAAACACTAAAATTGGATACATATATTGAGAGATATGACTCTTACAAGTAGACTACCCAAAAAAAATGGGTGTGCGGCTGGACATACTCTATGAGAGTAAACTGAACGAAATGACTCAAAACAATTGAAGTAGCTACAAGGGGGCTTCCACGCCTTCTTCCTCTATGCTTGAGTGTCCTCCCTTGCTTCTTTTATAGCCAAGTGACAAAAAACTCTCATGATGAGTTTGAGAGCTCTTCTCCATCATTTCTCCACTACTTTGGACAGCCACTCCTCTTACAGTTCAGTTTTTGGATTTGATTCTCTTTTGGTCTCCACTACTTGCTGAAGTAAATGCTTCTATTTTTCATTTTTGTATTTTCCTTCTACTTGAAGAAAATCCTTTTTGCAAAAATATATACGAGCTTACTTCTTTATTTTTAACACTCCCCCTTAAGCTCACATGTGAGCTTGCACCTTCAGCCATATCCTGCAAGTTGATGTCGTCCTTGAACCTCTTGAGCTTAGAAGCATCTAGGGACTTTGTAAGCATGTCTGCAACATGGTCATTAGTTCCAATGAACTTTATATCCACATCCTTGCTCAAAACTTTTTCTCGAACATAATGATAATGCACTTCTATGTGCTTGCTTCGTGCATGAAACATTGGATTGTTTGTCAAGTGAATGTGTGACATGTTGTCACCATAAATTTGAATGGTCTCCACCTGCACATCAAGATCAGCCAAGAGCTTCTTAATCCACATAGCTTCACAAGTTGCAAAGGCTAAACCTCTATATTCAGCTTCTGTAGATGATAGTGCAACAGTAGGTTGCTTCTTTGAGCTCCATGTGATAGATAGGTTTGCTTCCTATCATGAACACATAACCTGAAGTGGATCTTCTATCTTCCTTTGAACCAGCCCAATCAGCATCACTGAAGCCTTTTACTTGTAATTCTTCATCATATCTATAAAACAAGGCATGATTGACTGTGTGCTTCACATATCTTAGCACTCGTTTGGCTGAATTTAAATGTTCACTTGTTGGAGCTTGCATAAATTGAGAAAGAACTCCAACAATATAACACAAATCTGGTCTTGTGATCGTAGCATAGATCAACGAACCTATAATACTCCTGTATGTAGTTACATCATGTAACTTCTCTCCATCATTTGAGCATAGCTTCACATTTGTGTCCATAGGTTGAGTGAGTGGTTTGCATTCACTCATTCCAAATCTGAAAAGAACATCCAATAGGTACTTTCTTTGCATCAAGTAAATGCCATCTTTCCCATAGACTATCTCAATGCCTAAAAAGTATTTCAGCTCACCAAGATCTAAAATTTTAAACTCCTTACCGAGTTTCCTTTTGATCTCTTGTATTCCTGTAACATTACTTCCTGTTATGATGAGATCATCAACGTATATGCAAATATATACCTGCTTGCCTTCTTCTTTCTTCATATAGAGAGAGGGATCTGCATTACTTGGACTATACCCACACCTTGTGAGGTACTCGACCAATCTTTGATTCCAAGCACGTGGTGCTTGTTCAGCCCATACAAAGCTTTCTTCAATCTACAAACAAAATTTGGATGCTTTTTGTCTTCAAATCCAATCGGTTGACTCATGTATACCTCTTCTTGAAGTTCACCATTGAGAAAAGCATTTTTTATGTCAAGTTGGTACAATGGCCATCTCTTTGCTGCACTCACTACAATCAAGGTTCTAATTGTTCCCATCTTTGCAACCGGGCTGAAAGTCTCTTCATAATCGATGCCGTGAGTTTGTTTGAATCCTTTTGCTACTAGTCTAGCTTTATGCCTTGCTAGAGAACCATCAGCATTTGTCTTTATTTTAAACACCCATTTATTTGGAGCAATCTTCATACCTTCAGCCTTTGGAACTAGCTCCCATGTGTGATTGTCCTTGAGAGCTTTCATCTCTTCTTGCATAGCTTCTTGCCATTCTTTTTGTGTACATGCTTCTTCATATGCATCCGGTTCTTTGTCTTTGACCACCTGTGTCATATATGCAAAATGCTTTGCAATAAAACTATCATAGCTCAGTCTTTCAATTGGATACCTTGCTCTTGAAGACCTCCTTTCATTTCCTTTTGAACATTGCTTCCTTTTGAACTTTGAGATGTGTAAGGTCAGGCTTCTTACTGGAATAAACCTCCTCGGGACTTAGATTATGCACTCCAGCTGTTGTGCACTTGTTCATCAAATAAACGGCCGTACTAGTTGCTTCAGCCCAATAGTTTAGTGGCATCTTCATCTCGTTGAGCATGCATCTTGCAACTTCTGTGATATGTCGATTTTTCCTTTCAGCTATTCCATTTTGTTGAGGTGTGTACCTACATGTAAATTGTCTCTTGATGCCATTTTCATAAAGAAAATCTGAAAATTCTTTGGAGAAATATTCTCCTCCTCCATCGGACCTCAAGGTCTTTATGTAGCGTCCTGTTTCCTTTTCTACATGTGCTTTAAATCTCTTGAACATGGAGAACACATCTGATTTTTGTTTTATGCAAAACATCCATACTTTCCTTGAATGATCATCAATAAAAGTGACAAAGTATCTATTACCAGCCACTGATGGTTGTTGTGATGGTCCCCATACATCCGTGTGTATCAAGTCGAGGACATTCCTTGCCACATAGTTGCTTTTCTTGAATGGTTGTCGAGTTTGCTTTCCTAGTTGGCATGCTTCACAAAACTCATGTAGTCCGGCATCATTGAATCTTGGAAGACCTCTTACCACTTCATGGTTGCTCATGTCCTTGAGTTTGGGAATGTTGATATGTCCAAACCTTTTGTGCCACAAATCGATTTCAGCAATCCTCTTTTTTCCAAACTGAATATACATCACCTTTCCATGCAGTTGTTGAATGTCCAAAGTGAACATCCTTCCTTCTTTCCTTCCTTGAGCAATGACCTTGAATCCTTCTTTTGGATTCTTTATAAAGCAGCCTTTTTCATTGAAGATAACATGATATCCT
The DNA here is from genome assembly GCA_020310875.1 of Ceratopteris richardii. Classification (NCBI taxonomy): domain Eukaryota; kingdom Viridiplantae; phylum Streptophyta; class Polypodiopsida; order Polypodiales; family Pteridaceae; genus Ceratopteris; species Ceratopteris richardii. The sequence continues at coordinate 370,113 of MU260099.1, forward strand.
TTCTCTACCGTTTGTCCTACTGAGATCAAATTCTTTGCAATAGTAGGAACATGAAGAACATCAACCAATACCTTCTTGTCTCCAAGCTTGATATCTCCAACATGCTCAATTGCGTGTTGAGTTTCATCGCCGGTCTCCACACATCCTTTTCCACTTGGAGCTTGTAGCTTTGTGAACAAATCTCCTTGGCATGTCATATGGTTGCTGCAACCTGAATCTATGAACCATTTTTGGTCATCACTTCTCGATTTGTTGTAGTCATGCTTCATGGCAAGCATGGTTTGCTTGTCTCCTTCACTTGATGTACTCGCATAGTTATTTTGGCTCCTTTGGTTGCCTCCATTCAGCCTTCCATTCTTTTGCCAACAATCATTTGCATAATGTCTTAGTTTACCACAATGATAACATGTTATACCTTTATGAGGATTGTATGAACCTCGACCTCTTCCTCTATTTCTTCCTCGACCTCTTCCATGTGTGTTTTCATTTGAGTTGTCCTTGTTGTCCTCCGAGTTGTGTTGGCTGAAATTTGTGTTGTTGTAGCTTCTTCCTCTTCCTCTCGAGCCTCCTCTTGAGTTCTTTCCTCTACCTCTTCTTGCATATAACATTTGACTATGGCTGTCCTTACCTTTGTTGCCTTCTCCTTGTTGAGCAACCTCTTCAGCCACAAGATTTGGTATAATCTCGTCGAATGTTTGTAGAGGATCTCTATAAAGGATGTTTGTGATGAGGGGCTTCCACCTTTCTTCACTTCTCAAGCCATTGAGGGCTATTTGGACGATGTCTTCCTCTTCTATCTTGCATCCAACTGATGCTAGCTGATCTCGAAGCTCTTTGATCCTCAATGTATACTCACTAATGCTTTGGTTTGAGCTTTTCCTCATGTTGCTGAGCTTGTTCTTGAGTTGCATCCTTCGAGACCTTGTTGAGGTAGCATACACCTTCTCCAATGCTTCCCAAACTTCCTTGGCTGTTTCTAAGCTTTGCACATGACCAATCATAGTGTTAGAAATAACTTGTGAGATGAGGAACATCACCCTTCGATTCCTCTCTTCCCAATCAGCAAATTGTCTCCTTTGTGCCGGAGTAATGTTGGGATCTTCAATGTCCACCGGTTGTGGATCGTCTCCACTAACTAGACTCCATAAACCTTTACCTTTAAGGTAATTTATCATTCTATACCTCCAAGATTGAAAATTATCTTTGTCTAACTTCTCAACTTGTTGTCCTAAATCAGCCATTGAAAACTTCCAAGATTGAAGTTTACCTCAAGTATGTTGTGGCGCTCTTTCTTGATTTCACGAAGCTTCCCCTTGATTTGTAGCCTCTCCTTTGCTTCAATTCAGTTCCAATGCTTTGAATCTTCAAACTCCAATGCTCTGATACCAATTGTTGGAGAATTCCTCTCCTAATTGCAACGGAAAGTGTAGAAGACCTTCTCAGGATCAAGACTCTTGCCAATAACAGAACCTTCAAATGAAAACTGGTACCAACTGAAATATACAATGAACTTGAAACTCTGGTAATTCAAACTAGACACTTAGAGCTTTCAAATGAGATATCAAACACTCAATTTGGAGTAGATTTGAGTTGGCAATTATTTGATTCAAAACAGACTACCTGTCCACTCAGTTAGGTTGAAAACTGGACTTCACTAAAACCTGAATAACTCACAGAACATAAAGAATTTCATAAAACTGTTCTAGACAGAGGAAGTGCTCAAGATAATCTTTCCAAAGAATGTTTAAACACTAAAATTGGATACATATATTGAGAGATATGACTCTTACAAGTAGACTACCCAAAAATGGGTGTGCGGCTTGACATACTCTATGAGAGTAAACTGAACGAAATGACTCAAAACAATTGAAGTAGCTACAAGGGGGCTTCCACACCTTCTTCCTCTATGCTTGAGTGTCCTCCCTTGCTTCTTTTATAGCCAAGTGACAAAAAATTCTCATGATGAGTTTGAGAGCTCTTCTCCATCATTTCTCCACTACTTTGGACAACCACTACTCTTACAGTTCAGTTTTTGGATTTGATTCTCTTTTGAATGACTCTCTTTTAGCCTCCACTACTTGCTGAAGTAAATGCTTCTATTTTTTATTTTTGTATTTTCCTTCTACTTGAAGAAAATCCTTTTTGCAAAAATATATACGATCTTACTTCTTTATTTTTAACATGCATGAATGAGTAGGCAACGTGGCATGAAAGAAAGAATTGAAACACGCAACATGAATATGCATGAACAAATAGGCAACATATATGCAAATGAACAAGCAATATTGAAAACAAGAAAGAAAACAAACAAGCATCAATATGAAGTGGAAGTGGATGTATTGAGTCGTTTTAAGCATCAATTCCTCTCATCTTGAAGAAAAATTTGTACCTTTTTCATAAAGCAATCTACCTTAAATACGATTATAAACAAAGATTTAGGATTTTCAAGAGACATCTTTCATCTTTAGCTTATTTTAGATCAACTCCTTTCCTACACAAATATGAATATGCTCTTTCTCTAATAACATGCACGGAAATCTAACTAAACTCCACTAATGCATAAATCTGCCTATATAGCTCGTGATTTATTCTACTATGCCTCTTTATCTTCCTTTGGCTTGCTCCCTTTTTTCTTTTTTTTTTCCAGATGATGATGATGATGATTCAGCAACTTTATGGTTACAATCACTTTTTTGGGGTGGAAGAAAGTGTAAACTTCCTGGTAACATGTAGCATTTTTTTTTTGATGACGGGGAAACATTAAACCCCGATACAAGGTACAACCATTTTTGATGACGGAGAAAAGTTGTTTAAACTCCGATACAAGTGCTGTGAGATGGACTAAGGATGTAGAAACATGTAGTAGCAGAAGCTAGGATTTCAACAATTATGCTTTCGATACAAGATACATATGCATGTTTATATATGAAAGTCATGTCATCAAAATAAACCTCCAAATCTACATGGGCCATCTTTCCATAATCCTAGATTATAATCAATTTCTTAGTAGATAAATTACTACTTAAGATACAATTTTACACAAGTAGAGAAATCATCATTTGCCTTTTTTGACTCAAGTGATGTGGATATGCAATACAATGCAAAGACTGAAAACAAACATGCATGAAACAAGAATGGAAAAAAAGTAGAATGAACTTTAAAAAAAACAAAGCAACATGAACTTGAAAAATTAATGATATTTTTATATGTTTTTTTTATATTTTCTTATCTTTTTTATTTATTTTTTATATTTTTTAATTTTTATAACATGGATACTCCTGTTTATGAATCAACCTCATTGTTGTCATCTTCTTCAATGTCCTCATCCAAAATGTACTCGTCATTATCACGTTTCTTGAATAGCTTTATCCTTTTACCTGCAATCAAAGTTTTTAGTGCAACGCCATTTAATTCACAAAGAGCATACATACCATTGTTGTTGACTTTTGATACAATGTATGGCCCAAACCACCGTTGAGTGAGCTTTTTGCGTGCATCATATTGAGAGTCAAATGTACTATCATAAATGAACACTCAATCTCCTACTTCAATTGGCTTAGGACGCAATCGATGAGTTTTATCAAAATAATGCTTGTTCTTCATTCTAGATTCTCTTAATTTTTCAACAACATCATCAAGTCTTAATTTACCTTGTTCTAACTGTTTAATGCGCAAACTCAGAAAATCATCAGTAGACATGTTTTCAGACCAAGGCAAATTTGACCATGCAAAAATATGAGACTGAATTGGAAACAATGGTTTTTGACAGTACATGAGTTCGGCAGGCATATATCCAGTAGTACGTGTGCATGTCATTCTATCTACCCAAAGTGCAAAAGGTAAGAATCTAGGCCATTGTTTGATGTCATTGTTACATGCTTTAGATATGGCTTTCACAATAGGTGGATGCCCTCTCTCTATTTTACAATTGGCCTCTGGATTATATGCAGTAGTGAGAGACAAACGAATACCGTGACACTCAAAGAACTCTTTAGCTTCTCTCGCATTTAACTCTCCACGATCGGCAACCACTTTCTCTATGTACCCAAAGCGACTTATGACATCTTCAAGCAAGAATTTGCAAACATTGTAAGTGGTCTTAGATCGTAGTGCATGTCCCTCTACATGATTAGTTAAGTCTTCTCTTGCAAGTACAATGTAACGCATTTTGTCAATACCTTTAGGCATAGTTACAAGATCTATTACCCACTTGTAGTGAATACAAGGTGGATAAGTAGGATGCAACAGATTTCTATGTTTGACTGATGAATGAAGTTGACAAGTACATGTAGAAACATAGCTACTAATTTCAACATATATCCTAGGCCAATAATAGGTACTTCTAATTTTTTCATATGTTCCAAAAAATCCTTTATGACCTGCCCATAATGTCTCATGCATTTTCTTCATTACTTGCAATTGAAACCCTCGTTTTCCTAGGACTCATTGTGGATTCTTAACCTTACCCTTAGCATGTCTTCAAAGATAACCGTTACATAGGAAAAAGTTATAAGCTCGTTTCCTAATGTTACGGAATCTATTCATAGTCCAGGTAGGTAATGGTTGTAGTGAATATAGCTCTCGATAACATATCAACAACTGAGTTTGACTTACCTGAAATATGAACTAACTCAGGATTTATGAACTTAATATATGAGATCCATCTAAGCATGGCTATATCAGGAGATGAACAATTGGCTATCATTCCAATGAGAGGCAAATAATCAGTCTCAACTTTGACATTTGCACCAATGAAATTTTCTTTGTCTATTTTCAAAGCTGTTACCATACCCCATAGTTCTCGTTTGATCTGTGGATATTTTCATTGTGTTTCATGTAGAATTTTGGCACCAAACCTAATTGCATATCTATTAACTTCACTATCATCTTGACTTATGGCCCAACCTATACCAATAGGACTAGTATCAACAGTCAATATAATAGGTTTGTTAGCAGAATAGTCTACACGCTTAAGGATGGGAGCTTCAAGCAATAATTTCTTCAATTTACGCATAGCTTGAGTGCGTTTGTCAGTCCAAATAAATTTTCGTTTCTTCCTCAACAAGTCATAGAGACAATCAGCAACATGAGCAAAGTGTGGGATCCAAATAACATAAAAGATGCAAGCACCAAGAAATCTACGTACCTCACTCACATTGTTACACGTTTCAGAAATCTTGCTAATGGCATCAACTTTTTGTGGGTATGGCTTTCGACCATAATGGCCACATAAATGTCCAACAATAAGAACCTCGTTAACACCAAAAACAGATTTTTCTATGGAAAATGTGAGACCTACCTCTTCAAATCATTGAAATATCTTTCACAATCAGAGATATGGTCAAGAACAAATTTACGACATCCAGATGAATCTAAAGTAATATCCTTTACACGTTCCTCACTCCCTTTAATTGGAATATCCTCAATGAATGGCATAGTTATATGAGGAATAAAATCATGTAAGACCATATTCATAGCACTCATCATATGAGCCACATAATTAGTCGCTCCTTGAGGTAAGGTACACATTCGCACTAAGCCTAAAGGATTTTTCATTGTGGTTATGTCACGACTATCAATTGCTAATTGGAATTGGTCATATCCAGAATATAAATCACCCATTGAATAGATAGAATGTCCTGAAAATGATTTAGCAAACTCATCTACAATGGGTCCTGTTCCTACATTCCTTATGGTGACTTTATTGACGGGTTGGAGATCTTGAATAAAACGTAGTTTCCCATTCTTTTTAGGCACAGTGAGCCATCGATTTGAGTAAGGTGCAAAAGATGGATCTAAAATTCTCATGTTTATCTTCTCCTTAAGTAGTTTCATTAGCTCAGGTAAGTGAGCCTTTGGAACTGGTATAGGGCGAAGATTTCATGGAATATGTGGAATAGTAAAGATTATCATAAGTGCAACTAGCTTAAGATCTACACAACCAATCTCATGAGGATACATAGTAAAGGCTTTTCCATGGCTCCGTATAACTCTCTCAAATTTATCTCTCTCTGCTGGCAAAAGAAAGTCATCATCTCTACCAATTTTCACCCGTGAATGTATGTCCTATGTTTTTCTTATCCCGAAGAATTGGATCATTTTTCACATCAATAATTTTTTCATTACTTCCTTGAGGTAATGGTTGAGCTATGGGTTTGATTTTTTTGTCTACAGTTTTGTACTTTGTTTCAACTAAGGCATCATGTGTTTGCTTAAATTTTGAGCACTTGTCAACATTGAGAGCATATTCCTGGATTAGATCATACTCAACAAGGGAAGAAAGAAGAATAATATGGGAATTAGAATTTTATTGAAGACATAACTCTAACTCCTCAAGAGTAGAGAAACAATGAGATGTTTCAATCACATGCTCAATGTTCTCATCATGTTCCATGATTTTGTTGTTTTTATAATTTTTTTTGGGTTTTTTCGATAAAAGACTTGGACAATTGACCCTTATGAAGAAAATCTAATCTAGAATGTGGAAAAAAAAGTGACAAACTATTGTACATGTTGGTTGCATGCGAGATGTCAAACCAATATCCACTGTTGTCCTGCTCAACAATGGATTCTATCCAAAATTTTGATCATATGTAGCTCCAAACACGAATCGAGGTGCACAATCACTACAAGCATGCTCATGACTCTGAGTAACAATAGGTTTCTTTCTAATTGACAATCGATTCCTAGGATGATTCACTCCTACCATCATGACTTGAAGTGATTGCATTCCATCCTTAGACTTAAATCTAGCATAGGTAGACCCATCATCCATGGCTTTAGTTTCCATACGACTCTCACAAATAAAGGGTTGACCTAAGAGAACTTCATAGGAGCAATTATCTTGAGTAAAAAAGTGAAACTCTTCTGTGATTCCTCCTATGGATATGGGCACACTAGCACAAGCTCCATATAGGGTACCTACACCATTATCTGTAGTTCTCATATGCCATCCACAATCTTTATCTATGGGCCATAGAAACTTATCATAGACTTCTCTTGAAATCACATTGATTTCGGAGCCGGAATCTACTAATGCATTTATAGTGATAGTGTTCTTATCATTTCCTATTTTAACATGCATCTCTGATGTACCTCTAGACCAAAATTTTCTTTTAAAGTGACTTTCGGGATTGTTTTCATGATTTTCATGGTCAGGTTGAATAGGTCCTAAGAAATTTTTATTAACATTTACTTCATCATCATCAAAGTCCTTTTCATCAGATTCATCAAAGTTTAAGGCTTCATTCATAGCTTGATCTTGATCTAGAGAATCTTGCATCTCAGTATCTAGAGTAAGCGAAAACCTCTTCCTTTTAATTAGGCCGATAAAGTTATCTTTAAAAACAGGCTTTGCAATAGAGAAAACTTATTCTAAAGACATAGTCACTTGACTCTTAAGCAAAATGTCATCTAAAATCTCCATAGGATCTATTTTTCTCTCAATTTCTGAAATCAAGATGGCTTTAGGTTTTCTCTTTGGTTTCTTTTGTTTTTGCTCAGGATCTTGTTTTTGTTCATGTTCTCGTGTTTGTTCTTCAGTTTGTTTTGATTGTTCTTGTTTATCTAAAGGCTTTGGTTCTGTTTTTCTTTGCGTTGTCTTCTTCCCTTTTTGTTTCTCCTCTTGTTTTTGTTGATTGGGTTGTGATTCTTGTTTTTTATCTTTGGATTGTGATGTTTCTCCTTGCTCTATGATTGTTTCTATTCCCTCTGAGGTTTGTTTTTGATTCACTCTTCTTTCACTAGGCTCAACTTCATCTCTTTTTCGTTTTTCTTCTACATTGGATATATGAGAAATAAGAGATTGATCTTCTATCGGTGATTCCCAAGCCGTTATTCTCCTAATCTCATCTCGTGCTCTTACTAAAGCCTCTATGGAAAAATCACCTTCCTTTGTCGGTTTACTTGATTCTACTTGTTGCTCATCAAGAGCTTCTAGTTTCACTCCTCTAGTTCCTACATCCGTTATGGTTATATTTTCATAGTGTTTTTTCTCTTCTTGTCCTTTGAGTACATTGCATGACCTGTACTTTTGTCACCATCTCCTTTAACATCCTGCTCAAATGTTAGCATATGACCTAGCAACTGGTTTAAATCAGGAGTGAAATGATCAAGTGATAATTCTATAGACAAAATGAATGGCTTCCATTTGTCATCACCTCTCAAACCTGTAAGGATTTGCCTTACCAATTTATCCTCCTCAATATCCTCATCAACAGCTCCTAATGCATCTGCAATGTCTTTCATCCTTGTTACATAGTCTGAAATGGATTGAGAGGCCTTCTTCTTGAAAGTTGTAAATTTTGCCCATAAAGATGCCTTCCTTGAATTTGTGGTGTTTTGGAAATGCTCTTCCAAGGCATTCCATATATCACTTGCACTTTCAAGACCTCTAATGTGAGGTAGCAAGTAATCATTGACTGCCATATAAATGATACTCCTAGCTTGAGCATCTTTCTTCATCCAATTCTTCAAATCTGTTAATTCTTCCCTAGTTGGAACACTAGGATCTCTGAATTGTGGTTTTTCTTCTTCACCTGTAATGTAAGCTATCAAATCTTTGCTCATTAGATGAGCTTCCATCCTCATTGACCATGCAGGATAGTTTTCTCTATCCAACTTCTCTATTTGAAGAGAATCTCCCATCTTCCTTCACCTGTATTAACAGATCTTTAAGCTTTATGAGAAATAAATGTACCTTGACTTCAAATATTACTTCTTCTGATCCTTTTGACAACTTCAATGTGTCTTACTTCAAGCTTTCTTCAATCTTTGTCCTTTTGATCCTTCAAGATGTAAAGTTTGTATTTTTGCAGTAGTCGGAGTCTCCCTTTCCTTGATTCTGATGCTTCCTGCTCTGATACCACTGATGGAGAGTGTTAATCTTCAAAAGAACAAGTTGAACTTGAATTTAGACCACCTCTATATCAAGAACAACTTCAGACTCCACCAAATTTAGAGAACATTCACCAACTTATCAGAAAATTAACTATTCTGAAGGATTCAGCTTCTAAGAAAAGTCTGCTGCAGATTAATCCTTGATTGACTAACCATTTGTGTAAAGTTTTTGATAAAACTTTGTAGGTTGCTTCGCCTTAAGGTTGCGCACCTTCTCTAACTTAAATCTCTGCACATGATTCAGTATACTCTGAGAAATCACACAAACAATTTACCTATGTGTAAATCACCTTCTCTGCAGTAGCGACTTTGACACCTGCAACTTCTTAGCTATAGTTCTCCCAATGTCGAACCCGTTTGATCAAATGCTTTTAGATGTAGATAGCTTATCTCTCAACTTAGATTTTGAGCTATCACATGTGTAAAACTTTACACTGTGCACTGAACACTGTCCATTTCATTGAACTCGAAATTTGCACCTCTTTCAGAAGACTGTGAACATTCTTTACATATGAATGTTCCTACACACAATTCTCTTAGCCTGATCACAATTAGATTCTCAAACTCTAGCCATAGATTGATTAACTATGGACTTAGATATCTCCAAAAGGAATTCACAAAAGATCTACTACACAAAGAGAAAACACAGAAACATCGGGCGCAATTTTTCTTCTATTTCTCAGAGATTTACAACTGAGTGAGGATTAACAATTCAACTCACTTCTAAGAGACTTAATGACTCTTACAACTCCTCAATACACTATTCTCATGATCTCCTATTGTCTCCTCTTGTCTCTCCTCTTTTTCTCTCCTTGCCCCGACATTTTTCCAAAGTATTTATAGGCAAATATGTACAGACTTATGTCAAAGCATAAGTATAAGCAACCTATGTCTTAACTAATGTACATATGTGTACATGTCTTTCACTCTGTGAATGTATCCTTCTTCTATGCTTCAAGAATTGTTCTTATCTTCATCTTTGGTCTTCCA